>BGPT01000080.1:95283-217783 GCA_003297045.1 Symbiodinium sp. clade C Y103
TGCAGCTACGTCATGCTACGCCAGTGCTACGTTCTCATCCACTTCTGCACCTACGTCATGCTACGCTAGTGCTACGTTCTCATCCACTTCTGCACCTACGTCATGCTACGCTAGTGCTACTGCTTTGGGCGGTGGGAGGAAGTATATTGTTAATTCCAATTNACGCTAGTGCTACGTTCTCATCCACTTCTGCACCTACGTCATGCTACGCTAGTGCTACTGCTTTGGGCGGTGGGAGGAAGTATATTGTTAATTCCAATTGAAGGTACTTTCGCTGTTGCACATATTATAGATGATATGTTGAGCATGATGTTAGCATATATTTGTCTTGTGTGGTTTCGTGATTTTTATTGACCGGGAGGTTTACTTGACATTGTCATTCTATTCATTTTCTTTTTTTCATGACATATTCCCAACAATTTGCCTCCTGTGAGGCCAGATGCTCAGATGCCATTGCAGATTTTTCTTGGCTGCACTTGAGGGGTGTGTTGAGATATAATAGAGATAGTTGTGTTGTTGTTGATATATGATACAAAGGATTAGCGAACTTCAATGTGGTTGCCAACTTGAACATGTCTGTTTGGTCATTGGCAATGTCATCCAAGAACATGTCCGCAGTTCATGTCAAATCCAATTCGAACGTTGATGTCTTTTTCCGTAACTCGAAAATGCATAGTGAACATGCTGAGCTGCATCGGCGGCTGCTTCCGTGGCCTGCAACCGCCATTGATNAATTCGAACGTTGATGTCTTTTTCCGTAACTCGAAAATGCATAGTGAACATGCTGAGCTGCATCGGCGGCTGCTTCCGTGGCCTGCAACCGCCATTGATTGTTTTTTCCATTTGCTGATGCAGTTGCAACCGTTGGTATGGACTTCAACTCGTTCCGTTTTTGGAGCTGCTTCTTACTTGGGATGGCGTACGCAGCATATAGCTGAGATGCTTGNAACCGTTGGTATGGACTTCAACTCGTTCCGTTTTTGGAGCTGCTTCTTACTTGGGATGGCGTACGCAGCATATAGCTGAGATGCTTGATGTTTGGGAACAACTTTCTGTAGTGGAACGCTCTGCTGACCGCTCTCTCATTCGAATACCACCAACCTCTCGTGTGCTGGCTCCACGGACTCCACCGACACAGCCTTCTTCTGCAATTCCAGTTTCTTGCAGTACGGATTAAGGTTTTTTTGTGTTCCCAAACATGTTACCTTTCCCACATAATATGATAGCATGATGTTCTTCTGTTAAAAATAAGATCTTTGTCAGGTTTTGGATAGCCCTGATTTGCAGAGCCTTCGATTGCCCACGGTGGATCTTTGTTCCCCTGAGCGGGAGAGCTTGTCGTCATGTCCGGCGTCTTTGACTGTAGACCCAAACTCTCTCCACTCATTTTTCAATCGCTATTGAATTTTGCTTGAAAATCAATCGATTCAAGTTTTTTTCAATAGAATGCAAATCAATAGAAATCACCTTGAAATTCAATAGNTATTGAATTTTGCTTGAAAATCAATCGATTCAAGTTTTTTTCAATAGAATGCAAATCAATAGAAATCACCTTGAAATTCAATAGAAATGGCAAAAAAAATCAATAGGAAAAACGTTGAAATTCAATAGGAATTCTGGTTAAAATCAATAGGAATTCACATGAAAATTCAATAGGAATGAGCCTCAAAAATCAATAGGAATCAAGCATACTTCAATATGAAAAGAGAAAGGATTTGTGTTTTCAAGTTGTTTTCAAGGAAAGGAAAAAACACACAAACCACATGNTCAATATGAAAAGAGAAAGGATTTGTGTTTTCAAGTTGTTTTCAAGGAAAGGAAAAAACACACAAACCACATGTCCAGAAGATTCTTATATATATATATATGTGTGTGTATGTATATATAAACATATTTGTGTTAAAAAATATACAGTATAGATATTAAATAAACAAATAAATAATAAATAAATAAATAAATAAAAATAAATAAATATATATATATATATATGTATATATATATATATATATATATCTATGAACAGCGAAAATTTTGACAGGTGATTTGGGAGAGTAATAGATGCTTCAAGTGGCCTATCCGGCCGTCATTCCCATTGNATCTTATCTATTTTATCTATTTTATCTATCTTGTCTATTTCATGTCATCTATCTTATTAATCTTATCTATCTTATTTTTTTTTATCTATCTTATCTTTTTATCTATTTTATCTATCTTGTCTATTTCATGTCATCTATCTTATTAATCTTATCTATCTTATTTTTTTTTTATCTATCTTATCTTATTACATTATTTTTTTATTATGACCATATTTTTTATTATTTGTTTTTCAGGGGTTTAAAATTTTAAGTTCAGAAAATCATTAATTCCCAGACTTCCAAACCACCAACCCNTTATTTGTTTTTCAGGGGTTTAAAATTTTAAGTTCAGAAAATCATTAATTCCCAGACTTCCAAACCACCAACCCAAAACACCATACAAGCACAAGTTGATGAAAATAAATAAATAAATATACTATAAGGTATCCAGGTGGGACCCCGAATTGTGCGGCAAGTGGAGCCTTTGCATTAGGAAAATATCTCTGAGTATATTTACATATGAATTTATACATATCTCTATTCAGAATATGATAGAAACATATCATTTCCGAAAAACAAGTCTCATGCTTGCATGCATAGAAAAAACTTGTTGGCTAGACTTTGTTGCTCAAAGTCTCACCGCACAATGAAGCGGCCCGCGAGGGCACAGGGGCATGCCACGCACCGTTGCTCTGTCTGTGGCTCCACTAAGCATAGATTGGAGACATGTCAAGAACCTGGTGCGCAAAAAATCCGAGAAGTCCAGAAGAAGATCCGTGTCTTGACAGCTGGGCGTCCCAAGAACAAAATTCTTCGTCAAGAGCACAAGACCCGCAAAAGTGACAAAGTTGATGGCAAATATGCATCGACGGCCATGAAAGCTTACACAGGGAAGAATGGACCTCGAAAGCCAAGTCCAGCTGAAGCTCGCAGAACCTTGCATGGTCGAGTGAAACAGAACAGTGGCATGGGTGACCGTGATGCTGTCGCTTGGCTTCTGGAAAATGAATGGATTAAAAAACCAAAGACTTGTCCGGAATGCGGATCGAAACAGCTCTCTGACCTGGTGTGGCCGAACGATCGTACATGTCACTGGAGATGTTGCCCTTGTGAGAACAGATGCCTTCTGTTCGGAAATTCCATCTTCAATGGTTTGCGCTGTGGACCGGCAGGTTTGGTGGATCTGTTGAATAGCTACTGTGTTCGTTGGATGCAAACAAATGTCCGAGTGTGGTGGACATGGTTCAAGACAGTGGCTTTGGCAGAACCACAGTGGGACATTTCTTATCTGCTATGAGAACTCTTGAAGGTCAAGCTGGATTGGAATTACAAGCAACCATGCAGTTGCGCGGAAATATCGAAGTCGATGGCACGTTCCTCTCCTCGTTTCCCATCTCTGCCAACAACTCTCACTACTATGATCAGATCTGGAAGATTAAAGACAAGGCACGAAAGGTGAACAAGACGATTCCAGACAAGTTTCTTGCCGAAAAGACTTTAAATTTTTGTTTGCTTCAAAAAAAGAACAAAAAAACATGGAATGTTACAAAGCTGCAGGTTCGTTGCCCATGTCATGGTGCTCGGTGCTCTTCGCCGAGGAGGACATCCTCTGTTAGCTGTGACCCGTCCGCGAGTCACACCCAAGGGTGAGTATCTTGGCAGGATTGCTTCTTCTGCCTGAAACAAGGGAACGGTGCCATTCGAATATGTGACCCTTAACTCTGATTGAAATGTCTTTCGTTGAAAACATCAGTTCGATCATGAAATCCCCAAAAAAACAAAGTCAATGAATGGAGGAAATAAAAATCTGGACACATCGAAATCGTGCCCAGGCGTCCTCCGACCGAGTCCATTGCGCAAGTTGAAGAATCTGGATTATTAGATCACATACCAAACAGGACGGAGAGCTGCTGCAAAATTTTCATGTTATTCAGGATGCATCCCCCCGTAGTCCACCTGAAACATTACTTCGAAAATACGAATATACATTATAACATGAATTGAATGGATGTCATTTGATGACAAAATATATAATACACACCATCGGTCAGTTGTACTCCTCATGGGCAGGAAAGGCGTCACCGTCTTCGCTGATGGAAACTTGGCGTGGGCGCATGGTTGCAGGAAAAGGAACCTTGAGTGTGAGCAGGTCACCCATCAGGTCAAGCAATTCNTTCGCTGATGGAAACTTGGCGTGGGCGCATGGTTGCAGGAAAAGGAACCTTGAGTGTGAGCAGGTCACCCATCAGGTCAAGCAATTCACCCGTCCGGTCGTGAGAAAACCGGCTTCTAAATTAAGTTCAGTTGCCGGAACTCAAAGTATTGACCGTGCATGGCGTACTCTCAAAGCTTGGTTGCCTCAAAAATTGAAGGCATACGAAAAGAAAGATGGCCATCCTAAGATGAGCCAAGGTGTGCATTCAATGATCCAGCAACGGATGTGGCGTCAAACTGTTTTGCCTTGTTCTCCCAAAGAATTGACGTCACACCTTGTCGATCTAATGAAAAGGCATCATGACTTTCAATAGCGGCTTCATCCTCTGAAACAAATAGTTTGGGGGCATTGGAAAAGCACTCAAAANCGATCTAATGAAAAGGCATCATGACTTTCAATAGCGGCTTCATCCTCTGAAACAAATAGTTTGGGGGCATTGGAAAAGCACTCAAAAACATATTTTTCCTCTGTTATTACGAGATGAAGACGCTTTAACCAATGGCACGGCTGCGTGAAAAGTCCAAAATGGACTTGCAGACTTCGACCACTGTAACTGCGCAGAAAAATGATTNTGAAGACGCTTTAACCAATGGCACGGCTGCGTGAAAAGTCCAAAATGGACTTGCAGACTTCGACCACTGTAACTGCGCAGAAAAATGATTGCAAGAACTCCTGATGAGCTGATTTCCTCACGGCCGCCTGTGAGCCGTGTACCTAGTTAGTAGTAGGTAGTAGTAGGTAGTAGTAGGTAGTAGTAGGTAGTAGTAGGTAGTAGAAGGTAGTAGTAGGTAGTAGTAGGTAGTAGTAGGTAGTAGTAGGTAGTAGTAGGTAGTAGTAGGTAGTAGAAGGTAGTAGTAGGTAGTAGTAGGTAGTAGTAGGTAGTAGTAGGTAGTAGTAGGTAGTAGTAGGTAGTAGGTAGTAGTAGGTAGTAGTAGGTAGTAGGAAGAAGGGAGTAGGCAGTAGGTAGTAGGTAGTAGGTAGTAGGTAGTAGGTAGTAGGTAGTAGGTAGTAGGTAGTAGGTAGTAGGTAGTAGGTAGTAGTTAGTAGGTAGTAGGTAGTAGGTAGTAGTTAGTGGTTAGTAGTTAGTAGTTAGTAGTTAGTAGTTAGTAGTAAGTGTTAAGTAGGTAGTAGTAAGTAGTAAGTAGTAAGTAGAAAGTAGTAAGTAGTTAGTAGTTAGTAGTAAGTAGTTAGTAGTAAGTAGTAAGTAGTAAGTAGTAAGTAGTTGGACCACCGCCCACAGATGGCCGTGGCATTTTTGCTGATTTTTGGTCGTTTTGTTTGGGTTTTTACAGCATTTTTGTGTTTCTCGCCGTGCCANCTCTCACACTTCTGCACATGTTTCATGCTACGTTAATGCTACGTTCTCTCACACTTCTGCACATGTTTCATGCTACGTTAATGCTACGTTCTCTTACACTTCTGCACATACGTCATGCTACGCTAATGCTACGTTCTCTTAGACTTCTGCACATGTTTCATGCTACGTTAATGCTACGTTCTCTCACACTTCTGCACAGTCATCGACAGGACTTGGTTGGAGATGAAGACATGGCTGGGACGCGAATATCCAGTGAGCATTAGAAAAAACAAACACCGAATCAAAGATCCCACACTGGACAAGTTGATCTACCAATTTGTCTTTATAGACAAAGTGTTTTGCCACTGAAACCGCAACAGTTTCTGACGCAATTGCGCAGACTGCTGAAGTCGAACTGAGAGAAGAAGGAAAAAGTGAAACTGCGCAAAGATGGCACGATTGACCGAGGATACCGAACAACATGATGATGTGATGATGATGTGATGATGATGATGATGATGATGATGATGATGATGATGATGATNCAAAGATGGCACGATTGACCGAGGATACCGAACAACATGATGATGTGATGATGATGTGATGATGATGATGATGATGATGATGATGATGATGATGATGATCTTGGTTTCAAAGAAATTAATGAATGAAGACCTTAGTTGGGGGGGAAAAAAATGAAAGATTTTCTTCGCAGTTACAGTGGTTTCTATCATGACCATATTTTCCCCAATGTAACTACGCCTAAACCATGGCAACTTAACCTTTACCCCTAAAACGCCTTGTAATTGCGGGATTCACATAACATGAAAACATTAAAAATGCTATAAAACATCACGGCCGCCTATGGGCGGTGGACCAAGTAGTTAGTAGTAAGTAGTAAGTAGTAAGTAGTAAGTAGTAAGTAGTAAGTAGTAAGTAAAAAGTAGAAAGTAGTAAGTAGAAAGTAGTAATTCGTAAGTAGTAAGTAGTAAGTCGTAGGTAGTAAGTCGTAAGTCGTAAGTCGTAAGTAGAAAGTGGTAAGTAGTAAATAGTAAGTCGTAAGTAGAAAGTAGTAAGTGGAAAGTAGTAAGTAGTAAGTAGTAAGTAGCAAGTAGTCAAGCAGAAAGTAGTAATTCGTAAGTAGTAAGTAGTAAGTCGTAGGTAGTAAGTCGTAAGTCGTAAGTCGTAAGTAGAAAGTGGTAAGTAGTAAGTAGTAAGTAGTAAGTAGTTAGTAGTTAGTAGTAAGTAGTTAGTAGTTAGTAGTAAGTAGTAAGTAGTAAGTAGTTAGTAGTTAGTAGTAAGTAGTAAGTGGAAAGTAGTAAGTAGTAAGTAGTAAGTAGTAAGTAGTAAGTAGTAAGTAGTAAGTGGAAAGTAGTAAGTAGTAAGTAGTAAGTGGAAAGTAGTAAGTAGAAAGTAGTAAATAGTTAGTAGGAAGTAGTAAGTAGTAAGTAGTAAGTAGTTAGTAGTTAGTAGTTAGTATTTAGAAGTAAGTAGTAAGTAGTAAGTAGGAAGTAAAAAGTAGTAAGTAGTAAGTAGTAAGAAGTAAGTCGTAAGTAGTAGTACGTAGTAGTAAAGTGGTAGTGGTAGTGGTAGTGGTAGTGGTAGTGGTAGTGGTAGTGGTAGTGGTAGTGGTAGTGGTAGTGGTAGTGGTAGTAGTAGTAGTAGTAGTAGTCGTCGTAGTCGTCGTAGTCGTAGTCGTAGTCGTAGTCGTAGCTGTATAGTCGTAGTCGTAGTCGTGGTAGTCGTCGTGGTAGTCGTCGTGGTAGTCGTAGTGGTAGTCGTAGTGGTAGTGGTAGTGGTAGTGGTGGTAGTGGTGGTATAGTGGTGGTATAGTGGTGGTAGTGGTGGTAGTGGTGGTAGTGGTGGTAGTGGTGGTAGTGGTGGTAGTGGTGGTAGTGGTGGTAGTGGTGGTAGTGGTGGTAATGGTGGTAGTGGTGGTAGTGGTGGTAGTGGTAGTAGTGGTAGTGGTGGTAGTGGTGGTAGTAGTGGTAGTAGTGGTAGTAGTGGTAGTAGTGGTAGTAGTGGTAGTGGTAGTCGTAGTGGTAGTCGTAGTGGTAGTCGTAGTGGTAGTCGTAGTGGTAGTCGTAGTAGTCGTAGTAGTCGTAGTAGTCGTAGTAGTAGTAGTAGTAGTAGTAGAAGTAGTATAGTAGAAGTAGCATAGCAGTAGTAGTATAGTAGTAGTAGTAGTAGTAGTAGTAGTAGTAGTAGTAGTAGTAGTAGTAGTAGTAGTAGTAGTAGTAGTAGTAGTAGTGGTAGTGGTAGTGGTAGTGGNCAGTAGCAGTAGCAGTAGCAGTAGCAGTAGCAGTAGCAGTAGCAGTAGCAGTAGGAGTAGGAGTAGTAGTAGTAGTAGTAGTAGTAGTAGTAGTAGTAGGAGCAGGGGTCACCAAAATCGTGATTCCAAGAAAAGTACTTCCCAATATCAATCTTAATCAACTTGGGGTTGCCTGCCTTAGCCCAAAATTTCAGTATTTCATCAGGAAACCTTGGTTATATAGTAGATCTATGTATTCATTTCTAGGTCCCAAATCCAAATGTATCAGCATTATTCGTTTATAATCATGGTTAACCCATTTGGATCTTTAACTATTTCACCAGGTTTTGTTGTTTCTGGATGGAATCCATTACATATTAACCGCTTTAGCCCATGATTCATCCAGCCCAGAATTCTGGATTCTTGCGATGCTGCCCATGACCAGGACGCTGACACGGTGAACTTTCAGTGTGAGGGCTCGGACGATCGCATCGCAGATTTTGACTTGAAACTCATGACGAAACTCGACCGAGTTACACATGACCGATGGCCTCGATGGCTGCGATATATGTGTATGTGTATATATATATATACACATGACAGGGACCCACAAACAATACATGATGGCTCATAATGGTTAATTGAGAATACAACCTCTTTTTGTCAGGTTCATTTTCATTATTCATGATTTTTTGATTTACTATGCGCATCATTATCATACAATACTATCATTCTCACTGTTGTTGTTGTTGTTGTTGTTGTTGTCGTCGTCGTCGTCGTCGTCGTCGTCGTCGTCGTCGTCGTCGTCATATTTACTATGATGAACCCGCCATGTACATCCAACAGCAAATGTTTATAGTATTTTATAGTGGTGAGCAGATATTTTTCAGATACCGCCCAGAAAAGTGGAGAAAAAAACCAAGAGCTGAGCAAAGTCACCCAGGGTGTTACCCTGGAAAACAGTATCATATTCACCAAATTGAACATAGACCACCAAAAAAAGTTTGGGAAGATGATTTTCCCACAATTCCTACTGGATATAGGAATCTGTGGGTCCCAGCTTAACCACCAATATCCACCAACAGTCTGGAAATATGCAGTTTTTCTTGAATTAGGTTAGCATTTTGGATCCGATCCCCGCAAGCATCATTTTCTTCTGGCGCACAACCCATCCTCCCTTTGTTGTGTGCCTACAACAAGATGACCCACGCAATCCTGGTGATTAGTCTGCAAGATTTCTCATCGGGTCATCGGGGTCATCCCTTTGCTTACGTGCCATAGTCAAAAGTTGGATTACTCTCCCGCAAACCAAGGTTCCCCCCCAAATCTTAGTTTGCATGTGAGGTCAAATCTTTTGTGTGGGATATGCAATGAGGGCTCAACATGGCTCAACGAAAAGTTCCGTGGTAGAGTTAACGTCGTTTATGGCGCCGTACACGAAAAATTAGGTGGGCGAAAGGGTGCCGCTGGGGTGAAATGGGTGGGGAGAAGGAGCCAGGCTGGGGATGAGCGAGCTTGGGTGCGCGGATGGCGGACGGTGTGGGCGCAAGGGAGTGGGTGGAAATAGGTGGGGAGAAGGAGCGGCTGGGGATGAGCGAGCTTGGGAGCGGATGGGGGAAGAAGGAGTCGCTGAGGATGAGCGAGCTTGAGGAGGAGGATGCGCGGACGGCTGCGGACCCTGTGGGCGCAAGGGAGTTGGTGGAAATGGGTGGGGAGAAGGAGCCGCTGGGGATGAGCGAGCTTGGATGCGCGGACGGCTGCGGAGGGCGTGGGTGCAAGGGAGTGGGTGGAAATGGGTGGTGAGAAGGAGCCGCTGGGGATGAGCGATCTTGGATGCGCAGACGGGTCCGGACGGCGTGGTTGCACATGAGTTGGGTAGAAGGGCTCGGTGAGGATGAGCGAGCTTGAATGCGGGGACGGCTGTGGACTGCGTGAATGCAAGGGAGTTGATGAAAATGGGTAGTAAGAAGAACGGCTCGGGGATAATGAGAGGCTGACAACGGCGTGGGTGCATCGAAAAGATGGAAATGGGTGAAGAGAAGAAGCCGGTAGGGATGAGCGAGCTTGGGTGCGGGGATGGGGGAAGGCGTGGAATGGGTGGATATATGGGTAGGCAGAAGGAGCCGGGGATGAACGAGCTTGATGCGCGGACGGCTTCGAACGCCATGGATGGAAAGGAGGCGGTAGGGGTTGAGCAAGCTTGGATGCGGACGGCGTGGGCGCAGAGAATGGATGCATATGGTGGGGCAAAGAAGCCGGTAGGGATACGGCGTGGGTGCAAGAGAAGGATGGAAATGGGTGGGGAGAAGAAGCCGGTGGAAATGAGCGATGAGCGGACGGCTGCGACAGTGCGGGTGCAAGACCATGGATGGAGATGGGTTTGGGGAGAAGGGCCTGGTGAGGATGCGTGAGCTTGGATGCGCAGGCGGGCGTGGGCGCTAGGGGGAGTGGGTGGAAACGGGTGGGGAGTGAAGCCGGTGGGGATGAGCGAGCTTGGTTGCGCGGACGGTTGCGGACAACAGCTGCGGACGGCGTGGGTTCAAGGGAATGGGGTGGATATGGATGGGAAAGAATTTAAGAAGTTGGTGGGAATGAGCAAGGGACGGCTGCGGACGGCGTGGGCCCAAGGGACAGGGGATGAGCGAGCTTGGCTGCGCGGACGGCTGCGGACGGCGCGAGCGCGAGGGAATTGATGGAAATGGGGGGAGAAGAAGCCGGTGGAGATGAGCAAGCCTGCGCCGTAAAAGCTTATGTGCTAAAGCCTCTGTGTGCAGAAGGTTCTGTGTGTAAAAGTTTCTCTGTGTAAAAAAATCTGTGTGTAAAAGTTTAGGTGCTCTGTGTAAAGGCTTCTCTGTGTAAGAACTTCTCTATGAGTAAAGTGTTTTGTGGCAAGGATTCTCTGTGTAAAAGCTTTTGTTTGTAAAAGTTTCTGTGCACGGCATAAAAACTTCAGTCGGCAAAAATCCTTGTGTATCAAAGCTTCTGCATGTAAAAACATCTGTGTGTAAAAGCGTCTGTGTGCAAAGGCTGCTCTGTATAAAGTTTTGTGTGTAAGGCTTCTCCGTGTAGAGGCCTCTGCGTTTCAAAATTTCTCTGTAAAACCTCCAGCATCTCGTGTCATTCTGGCTTTCGTTCAGGTACCAACCCTGTAGCAAATTTCCTGCGGGGACAAAAACCTCAAATTGTGCAAATATTACGAATTTGACGTTTGACCTGCGTCAGACCTCATTCATTTTCATCTTTTCATCTTTTCATCTTTTCATCTTCTCATTTTCTCATCTTCTCATCTTCTCATCTTCNTTTGACCTGCGTCAGACCTCATTCATTTTCATCTTTTCATCTTTTCATCTTTTCATCTTCTCATTTTCTCATCTTCTCATCTTCTCATCTTCATCATCATCTTCATGATCATCTTCATCATCATCTTCATCATCACCATCATCACCATCATCATCATCATCATCATCATCTTCATCATCATCATCATCTTCATCATCATCATCATGATTATCATCATATTTTATCACCATCCCTTATCAATATATTTTCGGGTGTTTTATCTTCNCATGATTATCATCATATTTTATCACCATCCCTTATCAATATATTTTCGGGTGTTTTATCTTCTCGTCTCCTCCCTACTTCCTTTCTGGCCACATTGTCGCCTACTTTCATAGAGAGTTGGGCCACCGGCGTAGACTCTGTCCGCACATGAAAAAAANTCTTCTCGTCTCCTCCCTACTTCCTTTCTGGCCACATTGTCGCCTACTTTCATAGAGAGTTGGGCCACCGGCGTAGACTCTGTCCGCACATGAAAAAAAATGCCGCAAAACTTGCAAACGCGAGCCTTCATGATCTCCCATGTTCAATAGTTGGTCAACCAATCATTATAATCCGACTTGCTTGCTGTCGTTTTGCTTTTGGGTTCTCAGGCCCCCCCTTGTTTTGGGGATAACCATACCGCATACCCACTACGGTTTTTCTTAGGTGGTGTTGACCTTTGGATTCTTGACATCGCCCACACGTGGAAGAAGCAACACATTGTCATACGCCCAGGGTGTGGCATCCAGAGCGCTGTCGGCAATTGTGTGAAGAGGCCTGGAATGTGCGATCTGTGGCATTGGGTACATACTCAGATTTTTTCTTGGCTAGAATTTCATTCACAAGAGCTGCAAGAGCTAGAGGAAGTTGCGAAGGATCTTGCACTCAATGACCCAAGATCCTCTCTTGGAGTTTGCATACCAGTTCATTTAAGTGCTTGGGTGAAACTTGCTCTCCATCTCTTGCGGTTTTGCATTCTGTGGCATAGAATGCACAGGGGGTCCAATAGTGGTTGGGTTGCTCCCTGAGAGGTGATGTTTGTAGAGAAAATGAATGAAAATGATAGGGGGACCTCTGACCTGGCAGTGAAAAATTGATTTGGGGATGGGTTGAAGCCTTCAATACGAAGGGTTGGGAGGATGAGCATCCATTACTCACCTATTTTCATCTTAGGGTAGCAGGGTCTTGACCCAAAGCCATTTGAATCGTTCTTGCTGTTCTGAATTTCTGGAAGAACATCATGATCAATGTTTCATCCCACATCATCCCACCTTTAAAAGCCTTTCCTAGCCATTCCATATAGTTTGGGATTCTAATTTTTCCGGGCTTCACTCGTTGCTGTTTTTCCTTCAAGCAGCTCGACAGGCTTCACAAGTCTCCAACTGCGTGCCGGCCCTTCTCATCTCTGGGGCCTCTGGGGTGCTGGAAGAGACGTCCACCATGGAGGTGCCAGTAGAAGTGGATGGCAAGGTGACTTCATGGGGTTCATAACTCAACAGTTTAACTAAAAGCAACCAGCGAGAAAGGATAGAAAAGCCAGTATGAACCACTATTTTGGTCGGATTTTACCAACTTCTATATCCTTTTTGGGCCTGCTTTTTCCTGGGATCATCCCAATGGCAACTTCACCACCATCAACATCGCTGTGGAAGGCGCCCAGAGTCCCGATTGACCAAGCAGAAGAGCTCCAGAGATGGTCCAGCGGCAGCGTCTTGATGCGATTGCCAGTGCTTTGCAAGTCGGCCGCTTAGAGCCCACTAAGTTGCCATGATGGGAATGGGCCATCGGTATCTACATGTATCCATTGGGGTCCTGAAATATAAGGGTAATGTGAAGTTCTAAGCAGGTCTAACACTTGCAATTCTTAAACATCGACCTGGGACCATTCTCTACCCGAGTTTTTGGCGTTAAGGTTCCTGGCCTCCCTTGCCCCAGCCATGCTGGGGCACCGCCTCTGCGACTTGGCCTTCTGCAGCTATGCCTGGAGCGAGCCCTCAGCCCTCCGCATGACAACGCTCCCCTCGGCACCACACCCAGCTCCAGCTCAGCGCATCGTTCAGGCGGCCTTGGAGCAGTCACTGATGGAGGAGGTGTCCATGGAAGAAAAGCAGGCAGCCTTTGGGATGAGAAGATCTGCTGGTCGCTGGGCGCTGGACCTGATTTCCGCCAAGGACTTTCTGCGCTTCTTCATCTGCGCGCATCTGGCAGCCGAGGGCCTGCAGCTGATGCAGCTGTTTGGGAGCAAAGCGACCTCTGTTGACGCCGAAGTGTGGAAGAGAATCAGTGAGGCCTTTGAAGTGGGAGACGATGGCTTCCAATGGCTCCAAAGACAAGCTCCCGAATTTTCCAAGCAGGCCAAACTGGCCTTAGGGGAGCTTCAAGAGCCGGACGAAAAGTTGACTTTGCTCCTCAGAAGCAACAAACCCTCCCACTCTCACGGAGAACCACTGGAGAAAACCCAGCCGACGTAGTGGCTGCCCAAACTCTCGTTTGTCAAGAGTGGGAGCAAAAAGTGAAGCGAAACACGAGCAGTGTTTCAGTTCATCAAACTCTTCTCGGGATATGCAAGCATGTTGAACATTATTGGAACACCTCTTCTAGACATTTCATGATATTTCTAGATGTGTATCGACATTGTCCTCACAAACAAGATCTTATTGGTTTAGTGCATTGCGATGACCAGTCAACGTAAAAGCATTCGGGGAAGAGCCTCCTCCGCACCATGGGATTTGCCGCAGGACCACCACTGCCCATGGATCAACAATTGCGTTGGATTCTACAACAGGAAGTTCTTCATTCAATTATTGTCCTACGTGTACCCTCGGCAAAAACAAGTGTAAACGTTTCAGCGTTTGCAGAGATTGATGCTGATCACATGTCACAGCTGCGGACCTATGACATGCCGTGTTGTTGCGTCAGCATGCCTCGTCGCAGGTACCTGAGTCTGATAATAGTAGTGCTCTTCACCATTCCAGAAATCTATTCCCGTCGCCTGGCAGACAGATGCTGTCCGTTGAAACCAATGCGTTGCTTCACCGCTCAGCAATAGTTGGTGGTTTCCTAAAATGGGGGTACCATGGGGTACCCCAAAATGAATGGTTAAACATGGAAAATCCATGAACATCCTATTAAGATGTGATTTAGGGGTACCCCCCATTCCAGGAAACCTCCAACATTGGGACCTGTGATCATCAAATGGATCTAAGGAGGAATGGAGTTAACGAGGCCGTGGCCCTAATGGGGCGACCCAAAATGCCAACCCACAGAATTTGTGAGTTCTTTTTAGAGCACTATTTCATGATGCAACTATCATGATTCCATTGAAGTTTTTCTGAAAAAATCATGAACAAACTGGAATTTCTGCCCATCCAGCTTCGCCAGGGGTCCCAACAAGTATGGCGAGTCAACTTTCTATTGCCTGGAGACGATTTTCCTGACTTTGGCGTGCTGCCGTCTTTGTTTGCAGCACCGAATCTGTCCTCCAAAAACGAGCAAATCTCCCAAATGCATCAAACCCCCATGGTTTATGATCAGCTTCCTCATAAAAACACGGCCATTTCCATACAATTGGGCATTACTCCCATCCAAAATTCACTGCTTAGTTCCATCCCCATTCCACGGTCCAAGTCGCAAGCGGTTTCATCCCCTACGAAATCACCGTTCTGATTCTGGGGGGTGTTGGAGGGCTGGGGATGGGATCCGTCAGATGCTTTTGACCACAGCTGGGCTCAAGTTGTAGAATCCCAGTGGCCGCAGTCCCAGGAAGAAATATCCAAGACATGTCGATTGAATTCATGGTAAATGGGATATCATTGGTATATAATCAAAATCAAACAGGTAATCATTCCTTTTTTTTTAGTCTGAACCTTGATGTTTCTTTGTGATAGCAATGAAATGCAATGAATACGTATCATACATCATTATTAGGGTATATGGTATACTCAGTATTGTACGCTAACAACATCTAACAACTAACAAGTGCATACAGACAGACACAAACGCATGATACAACATGCAATTACACACACACACAGATACACATCATATACATGTTACATCATGTTATAATAGCATACATATATTACGTATGTTTTGCGATGTGTTTCCGTGTGAAATTTCAGACCAATTTGTGCGCGACTGCAATGCCGTGCCGCTGATGACTCTTTTGGAGGTCTGCCTGTGGAGCGTGGGTGGCAGGTTGCTGGGGACAGTGGAGTTAAACGAACAAGCTTCGGTGAAGGACGGGGAGGGGTTGGCTGGGTGGTTCGGTGGCGAAGTCACGGTTTGGTTTTCACAGGGGTTGAAAGATCCTGAGATGGGAATTTAGAAGGTCCCACTAGAGAGGGTGAATCATCAAGAATTTTCGGTTTAGCCATCACAAACAGGGGGTTTCACATGGTATCAGCATCATAAAATGGGGATTTGGAGAGAATAATATGAAATACCCAGTTGATGGGACCCCAAGGGTTTCGTTTTTTGGGGGGTATTTGATATGATCGGGGAAGGATTAGTGAAGACCTTTGAGAATATAATACATGTACATACATGCATGCGCACACTAATCAGCTAAAACATCAATGCGTGTGGGGTATCTAAGATTGGCAATGACGGGTGGTCCTACAATCGAAGCACCGGAAACTGATGGGAAGTTTGGTCAATTTTTTGGGTGTGATGATACCTGATAGTTTGCTTCTCAGAATCTTTGCTTGTCTAAGTCTAAGAGTCTGAGTTTACAAAAGCTGAAGGGAAAATCTGTCCGAATCGCCCATTTTTTTACCAAGCCATTGATCCAGGAGTTGAAGTATGCGACGGCCGACCTGCTGGAACTGCCGCCCAAATGCCACCGTCTGTTGTGCGGTGGGGAGATTATGGTCAGCCGCGAGCCCCAAATATATCCTGGATGCAAGGAAAACGACGAATTTCTGAAGACAAATAGACACAATGGATTCCTCATGCTGGACAGCTGGCTTTTTTGATGTTTTCTCCAAGTTTCAGCTTTGCAAAATCTCATGGGTGCATCCACGAAGCCGCTCCTCTGGAGCTTGGGATTCAGGTCAGAAGCTGGTGAGTCAGTACAGTGAAGATACGACGCCATTAGAGGCACGTTGCGATCTGCGTGGATTGGTTTGGATGAACGCACGAATTCATTGCTGATTGTTGCCCTAAGCAACTAACCCTAGCTAATGCCCAAAGCAAATCCACGAATCTTCACTACAAGAAGGGACTTTCCACTTATAGTTTGTTTTATAGCCCCGTCGATAGATATACCCTCTGGCAATCAAACCTGGCACTTGAAAATCCACCATTTTGAAACCCTCCATTCATATGGATTTTTCCAGCCAGGCACGTTTCATGAAACCAGAGGGTACCTGCCAGCTCAGTCATGAGTGGTTATTTAATAGCCATAGCTATAGAGGTTATATCCCAACATGGGAGTTTAACTATAATCATGGTTCTACAAAATTATAGGTAACCTCAACTGCACTTCTAAGTAGTAAATTATAGCCAAAAAAAAGTAAGCTCAACTGCACTTCTAAGTAGTAAATTATAGCCAAAAAAAAGTAAGCTCAACTGCACTTCTAAGTAGTACACTAGCTGCGATAGCCCCAAGTAAAGCCCCGCCCTGGTGATCTCGACCCAGCAGGTCATGGTGGTCATCTCTCATGAGCTGATTTACAAGCGGATGGGCGATCCCAGTTGTGCCGTCAGGCTGCGGAGTCCATCTGGGACCACCATGGTTGGGACCTGCAATAAACCATGTGTAATGTGTAGTGTCACCACAAGTACAATAGATATCTACCTTCTCCATATGGGGGTTTCCTAAAATAGTGGTACCCCCAAATCATCCATATGTTATTTTCGGATTTTCCATTGTAAACCATCCAACTATTGGGGTACCTCCATTTATGGAAACCATATGGGGATGGGTCATATCCCCCATGTGCCAGGCAAGCAGCGTTGAACACCTTGGGCCGCGCGGCGGAGCCTGGCTCCAAGGTACGGAGCCTGGCGGCAGATGGCCTTTTTTGGCCCAGATCCATATAGGATATAGATGTATATAGTGTATACGGTATAATGATTCAACATTTCAAAATTGAGAGTGTAATAGTGTATATTTATATATATATATACACATCGTTATGTGTATGTCTTGTATTGTTGTGTTTATGTGATGTCTAGACGATGTTTATATGCAGTTGTGTTGTGGAAATGGAATGCTGATTACGAATAGTTCCTGGAATTCAGCAACAACAGAGTGAATTCACATAATTTCACACTTACAAAACTGAGATGCATACCCCCAAAACGGAGTGAGAACCATACTCACGTTCCAGTTTTTGTTGTTGGCAAGGCTGCCATCGAAGCTGTTTGCGGATGCTTGAAGGACTGTGAGGGAGAGGTGACTTCACCTGCAAGATGCGGATGAGTCAAGTCATTCGGAGTGACCCATAGGAATATCTATTGATCAACCAGTATATCAATGGATTGGTTAATGGGAAAATTTACAGGAAACCATGGATTTTCCCATCAAATATAGGGGTTTCCTGTAAATTTTCCCTTAAACCAATCCAATGAGTATAACAAGATTGGAAAGCGGGGTGTTTTGCATGGCTCAAGTCGTTTATTTGATCTCCTTTACCCTCAAACCTGGACCGTTGAACAGTGTTGGATGCCAGCAACAGTCATTTCAATCCATTTAAGCTGTGGGTTGAATTCCCAAAGTAGCCAAGGTCTGTGTTTCCCTGGCAGTCTTCAATTTCCCTCCTAGTCAGATTAATCTTTTTCGGGTAACCTTGGTGTTTGAGGTTCGGCGGATTGCGCTGAAAACTCTCTCTTGCATTTCAGAAGAAGGCAATGCGCAGGCGGAAACGTTTGCTGACATTTTCTGCTGCACAGGGTGGGTGGTGAGAATTGTGCCAAACCCAAGAGGACGAAAGTCAATCTTAGGCAACTATGGTTGATGATAAGCTTATAATACTCCTCACATGGAAAATTGGCAATGGTCGAGTTGGGGTTTGCGAGATTTGTGCGTTTGTCTGAAGATAGAGTACCCCAAAAAATGGGACTAGAGGGCAAATGATGATTAAGCAGCAAACGTTTTTTTCCTTAAATTTTCAGGTACGAAACCCTTGCAGCCTTCAGGATACATTGGGATTCGCAGCCACTTTGATGCCAGGGAGGATCCTAGTAGAGATGTGAGTTGTTCATCAAGTTGAAGTAGTTTGTACTAGCGTGTAGTATTGATATCGTGCAATTTCCCAAGCATATACCATGAATCCCCCGAGAGGTATAAAACTAAAACCCTGCTAAAATAGTGAAGTGATAAATTACTTTTCTATCTTTGTGGCGGTTGCTATACAAACGACCAGATTATTTGTGGTGGCTTCTTCTGACTGCCTTGTGACAGGTCATAAGTCTCCTTTGCGACAATCTCGCGCGCGGCGATTTGTTCACGAAGGCACGGGTGATTTTTTGGGCAATTTCTGCACAGTTTTTTTGTAAAGTCCTGCCTCCAACGAGGCGACAGCAATCAAGGGCTTGACAAAAGTGGCCGGAATAGGCCAGGATGGGACAGGGCCATTCTTGTTGGGTGGCGAGTAGAAACCACCTTGAAGTGAACAGATGATGAAGATGTTTTTTCATAGCCGAAGTCTTCAAAGATGGGAGGCATCTTTACATTGACAATTCTCCTTTGTGCTGCAACATCCTGATCACCCTCCAAACGGCCGGTTGATCATTGCGGGGGCAACATGTGCATCCTTGAAGCGACCAATCTATGGCTGGTCGGTTGACAGGGGGTCACTTATTGAAATAGCATAAACCAGGTTGACGACCCCATGACTGTCAGCATCAGCCAACTTGAGGGTTTTATCCTCAGTTTTGAAGTTTCATACCTCCATATCTTGTTGTGAATATCCTGATTGTTTTGCTGTTGAATGGCTTCATACTCATTTTTGCATGGTTTACCATCACCCTCTGCCTTGATGGTCGCTGCGTTTCTGCAGGAAACCCGGAATTCCTGACGACCATGCTCGAGTTGATTGTGCATCGCAAGGCGGCTACGAGGTGCAAATCGGAGGTGAAACAAACATTGTAATACCAGATGTATATGGTGTATATGTTTACATGTATATCTAAATAGAGATACACAAATCAACACATCAATATGCATATATATATATATAAGAAATCATCCTGAAGTAGATAGAATATTGATTTTACAAAGCTATTTCCATTTTACCACAGTATTCTATCTACTCAAGGATGACTATGAATCGATGTCCCATCCCCTAATAGTTTTTGTACCTTCAACAACCAGGGATCCGGAGATTACAAAAAACTAAGTCTGGGTGCCTGGGTTTCTGGGGGAGTGTTTAACATTGGGGGGGGATTGCATGTGCGTTTGTCACACAAAGGGGTAGACTTCCCAACATGATAAAGGGCAGGAAAGTTTTTTTAAAGTGTTGACTATAGATTCAAACCATTTCAAACCAAGATTCTTGCTGCTACTTATCAATTCATAGGGTTGGAAACCATGAGGAGACCTGAATGCAGGACCCCACTTCAATGCACGACCCCCTCTGGATTTGCCATAAGCTGCTGCAGTGTTCAGCTGCAGGCGTTTTGCTATGGAGTCTCTGCCGCAGGCGCGGGCTGAAATGTGGAAGATGATACAGTCGAGCAGTGGCGGCTAAACTCCGGTTGATTGAGGATAATATGGGGTTATAATATCCTCAACCATCCAATATTGTATTAGAATTATCATGAGTTGTCACAATCCATGATGTGAAATCCAATTAGCCAACCAGTATAAAGGGACGACATACCGAATGTGTCTGGATTCAATGTATCTGACATTCGCAGTACATTCTGTTCGTTGTTGACGAGTTGAATCAGTTTCTAAGGCCGTTTTTGGGCTGGCGAGGTTTGGGTGTTTGGTACTAATTCCGAAAACCAGTTTTGATAAAATGGAGAGTTAGCTGTTATTTAAATATATATATATATATATTATTTAAATAGATTCTTGCTCCTAACTCTGGCCAGCTAACTTTCTATTTTACCTCTATCGCTGCTGAACTCTCCATTTCAGCTGCTTAAGCTGGTGAAATCCCTACTGCTCTTGACTGACGGTTTTCGAAAAGAACATTTCCCGACATCTCTTGTCGCTTAAATCATACTAAATCAATCCAAATCATATGAAATCACACTATCCGCCAGGCCTTCCTTCATTTTTCATCCCCAATTCTTGTGGGCACCAGGTTGCCGCCCGTGGAGAGCCACGCGCGGTGGAAGCGGCGAGCGTGGCCTTGCTGGATCAGGATGCTCAAGTGAGGCGATGGGGAGATAGCGGGAGATATGGAAGGGTTCTTGGAATATTAAGGGGCTAATAGTTGGGGATATCACTATTAAATGGCTATGATTCTTTAAGGCTTCTATCCCTACAACACTTGGATTTGTTTGAAAATAGGAAAAAATCACCAACTATAGTCATTTGTTTGCGATAATGATCATTAGCCCATATGAGAAATATAGATATATGTCAATATGTGTACACATTGCGCGCACACACACACACTCATGTGTATATAATAATGTATGTAAGTATGTAATGTATCGTGTTGTATGGTATCGTATTGTATGGTATGGCATTGTATGGTATGGTATGATTTGGTATGGAAATTTATTGTATGATATTGTTTTGTATGTGTATATGAAAATATGAATGTAAGCACAAGAATGTTCTTAGAACTGTTTGTGCGGTTGACTTGTAACTCAGGGACGCCTTCTGCCACTAGGCTCATAGCTGTAAGGTAGGGCATGGTTTGTAACAAGTGTAAAAGGGCACCTGCTGAAGACCCCGATACCTGGTGTCTTGCGTGCCGTGGAGTGGAGGTGCTGTTGACGGAGCTCGCTGGCAGTTGGCCCTCAAACGCCGCGCGAGCCTTGGCTGAGCAGACAGTGGTCTCTGCAGCCAAGACAGTCCGAGGGTTAAGATCTCTGGGTACGGGGCTCCACAGCGCTGAGAAGTCTCGTGCTGCTGGTGAGAGCTCCACCCGTGAGAGATCCCCTAGGCCCCGTCCAGAAAGTGGAAGGGTACTCCCTGCACCTCCACCTCCACCAGCTCCGCTGCCTAAGGTGAAGGCAGAAAGCTCGGAGGACGACGAGTCAGAGGAGGAAGAAGAGCGTGAGGTGGATCCACCAATCACTACTAGGGCCAAGAGTGACCCGGCCAGGCGTCCAGCTGAGCCCAAGGGACCGCCACCCCGTGCCAGGAGGGACAGGAGTCATCACCGAGATCGACGAGAGGACGAAGAGAGGCGAAGCAGGAAGCGCAGAGGAAAACGTGCTGGGAGGAATCATCCCCGGCATCACAGGGGCCTTGACAGGCCAGACCTACCACTACCAAGGCGTCCGCCAGCCAGTTTTTGGCGCGAGAGGCCTTCCCTTGACGGGCATTCTGCCCACGGGGAACGCAGGTAGTGATGTTCACTTGGTCAGAGGGACAAGAGTTTCACTTAGGCGACATTGGCACTTGGATTGGGTTGAGCTTGAATCCGGGCATGATCATAGAGGTCCTGCTGGATACAAGCATGACAGGTGGCGTGGAAGATCTATGGGGTGGCTTTCTGGTCTACAGCGTAGAAGTTCTGGGATCCGGAGAGCTGGTGGTTACTGCCAAGAGTTTGGGGTGCTCAGACGGAGAGGTTTCAAAAACTCTGTCTGGACTCTTCAATCGCCGTGTGGGTGCCATCCATTTGTGTCACCATGCTCTTTGTTTGGAGGGCTTGAGCTACAGCATGCATGCCACTCGGCTGCGCACTTTCAGCGCCGAGGGCTTCAAACGGGGCTATATGACAGCAGCCACCAACAAGCAGTTGAAGAAATGGTTGGACGAGATCGCCGCTGGAGAAGGGGCAGACTTGCCCCCACCATTGGAACATCCAGGAGCCCCCTCGCTGGGAGTCATAGATCCCGCGCTGGATGGGGAAGCTCTAAGTGGCGACGATGTGCCCGAAACGGCTGTGAGAGAGGTAGAGCCCAAGAGGAAGCCGGCCAGGCGCCGAGAGGGCAAGATCAGTGGAAGCGAACGCGAGGAGCTGAGGAACCGCCTGGAAGCTGCCAAAGACCGCATGGTTGGGGAAGCTGGGAGGAGGAGCGCTGGCAAAGCAGCCGTGCGCCCCGCAGGTTTCCGACCAGCTATAGAAGTCTCATCTTCCCCAGAATACTCTCCCTCACTGGGGCCCGATCTCGAGATCAAGAAGGAGAAGGAGCCGACTCGGAAGAGGAAGCCCAGGGCGCTGGACCCCAACGGACCGCGCAAAGCCCTGGCAGGTGTGGGACCGGAACTTTCCCGTGGAGCAGCAGAGAAGAAGAAGAAGAAGACGAAGGAGACCCTGGCCCTGGTCCCCAAAGCTCCCGTGGATACGGGGGGTACAAGAGGTTCTACTACGAACAGTTTGCAGAAACAGTTGATGGCCCGGGCAGCCGAGAGTGCCCAAGAGAGGAGAGAGAGAAAAGCCGAGAAGAAGTCCGAGAAGAACCCTGGACGCCAGTTGGCGAAGATCCTTACTCAGGTTGTTAAGGGGTCGAAGTCATCCAAGAAGAAGAGACGCAGGCGCAGGAAGAAAGAGCTTCGAGATCAACTTCCAGGAGGTGGACCACCAAGCAGCTCGGGCGACTCCCTGACAGGAGACTCCGACGACTCTTACAAGACAGACTCAGGAGAAGAGGGGGAGTCTTCCAGCGACTCTGCAAAGATGCAACCACCATTGAAACGGAAGGCCATGCAGCGGCCAGGGTCCGTGCTGAAGTTGCTTGTGGAGCACGCCAAGGAGAAGCTCGATCAGACCTCCAAGATCGCTGTCTCAAGGAGAGACGAGGACGATCTAACGGGAGGAGTTCGAATCACGAGCTACTTTGCCATAGTGGTCAGGCCTCAGTTGAATCCGACCAGCCCCCAGCTTCGAGAGCTTCACATGCTGGCTCATGGACTAGATCTACTTCGCGCAGGAGAACTCGACAGCTTGGGCGACCTTTTGGCGTCGCGCTTCATCTCGTTGCACCAGGCAGGACTGGACGGCAATTGGCATGCAGCTCGTCATTTGGAGATGATTCCTTACGACGAGAGCTCAGCGGCAGGAGCTTCAGTGGTCCTGCAGGCGAAGAAGCATGCCCGATTGGCAGCCCAGCTAGCTGGAACAGATCCGAGCTTGTGGCGGGGCGCCCCAAAGGGCAAAGGCAGAGGAAAAGGAAGCTGGGACGACTCGCCTTGGCAATCAGACAACAAAGGAAAAGGCAAGAAGGGAGACAAAGGCCGAGGACGCGGAAAAGGCGCCTGGAAGGGATCAGGTCAGGTGGAGTCAGCGGGCGATGTGAAGAACAAGGAGAAGGTGCCAGAGAAGTGAAGAGGATTAGAGCTGAGTCTGCGGTGCTGGGTCGTCCCGCACACTCGGACAGAGGATGTGAGAAGCCCGTACAGGCCTCAGCCGAGGCAACATCCAGTGCATTTTGCACCTCCAATGAATCTGCTGCCGCTGAAACCCCCACGTTGAGGGGCTCCTTCGAGCGGTGCACTTGTTTCAAGCGTATAGGTTGTGAACTGGCTTGGTGGCTGATAGCAGGCAGCAGATTGGCTGGATTGGATGGTTTCACTACAGAGTTTTGGGAGAGCTGGCAATTGAGCCGTGCAGCCAAGACCAGGTCGACCTTCATTCGAAGTCGAGGTGCGACCTTTCCTCTCAGGGAGGGGGACTTGTCAGAATTTGTTGAAGAGATGAAAAGATCTTCATTGCATGAGGCCACCACCGATGTCGCCGTACGGCGCTGGTGCGAATCGGCCTGGACATATCTGGTTTTTGTAGGGCTTAACAATCTAGCAGGGGTCACGCCACGACCAGACAGTGGGCGCTGGTCCTCTGCAGAGGCCCGTGCAGCCGGATCCATCCGACAGGGGGTGGAGATTCGCTGTCGTAAAGATAGCTTGAACATTCCATGCACCGAGTCTGCGTGGAAAAAGGATATGAGCAGTCGAACAATCGGCTATGGGGGTGAAGAGGTTTCAGTTTGTGAAAAGTTGACTTTAGAACAAATTCTCCCGGCTTTGCCCCCAATGGGTCATGGAGCTAGTGTCGACGCACTGGACTGGGTTGGTCCCCGGACTAGGTATTTCCTGTTGAACCCCAAAGAGTTGCTCAAACCCGAGGAGAAGGTTTGTTTGCCAAGGATGCCCGGGAAGGTCCATGTTGAAGGGGATGGAGAACTGGAGATTGCTTGGGAGCTGGTTAGACGGAATGTTTGTTCCTGGTTACCCCTGGAAAAGGTTCACTCAGTTGGGAATCAGCGTGTTCTTAATGGTTTATTTGGGGTTTCAAAACCAACTTTTCTGGATGATGGCCGAAGAGTTCTTCGATTGATAATGAATTTAACTGGCAGCAATTCGACTCAAGAGTCTTTGGTCGGTGGTTGTGATAGCCTTCCAAATATTACAAGTTGGCAGAGCTTGGTGATTGAAGATGGACAGACGCTTTCTTGCTATCAAAGCGATATGGCAGCGGCATTTTATCTTTTCAAGATTCCTAGCTGTTGGCATCCACATCTTGCATTCAACATAGTAACAAATGGTATAAACATCAATGGCGATCCCACACAACTCTTCGCGCTTTGTTGCAACGTTATTCCTATGGGCTGGCAGAGTAGCGTAGGAGTAATGCAAGAAATCGCTGAAAACCTTATGAAACATCATGCAGTGGGAGCAGTGCACCAAGTTCGACGAGGAAAGACGCTGCCTCCTTGGTTCAGCGAGGTGTTGGGCACAGCAGCCAGAGAACACCGCCACTGGTGGCACGTGTATTTAAATAATTTTGCCGCAGCTGAGCGGATTATTCCCGGAGATCAGTGCCTTGGAGCTCAGATGTGTCATCAGGCAGCAGAGCAAATGTGGAGTGAAGCTGGAGTTATTTCATCAAGCAAGAAGCGTGTTGCTGATCAAACCTCAATGATTGAGCTTGGAGCCGAAGTAGACGGTGAACAACGTCAATTGGGAGTCACTATGGAGAAACTTGTCAAACTCATCCAAGCCACCTTATGGTTGACTGGGCAACACTTCCTGAATAGAAAGCATGTTCAAATCATTGCGGGGCGCTGGGTGTTTGCACTCCAGTTCAGGAGACCTGCAATGAGTACGTTGAATCACACTTGGAGACTAATTGGCGGAAATTGCAAAATCACTTCATCCTTGAGGAATGCTGTGAAGCAGGAACTACAAAGTTTGATTTTTCTGGCACCTTTGCTTTTCTGCAATCTGGGGGCTAGCATTAGCCCAGTGATTATGGCGTCTGACGCATCATCCTCTGGAGGGGCAGTTGGCATTGCGAGGACCTTGACACCAGCTGGATGTGACTTTTCAGCAGCTTCATCCATGCTGGATCGTGAGGGCATGGAATCCCGCTTGCCAATACTCATACTTTCATTATTTGATGGGGTCGGAGGTTGCTTTAGGAGTTACGATATTGCCGGCATTTTGCCAACTGCCCGTATTGCAGTGGAGATTGATGAGGCGGCAAACCGAATTTGCAGCCGGCGATGGCCTGACTTGGAGATAGTGCGTGATGTGCACTTGGTTGATCGAGACATGGTGCGGGGTTGGTCCAGGAAGTTTTTGGGCATCAGTGAGGTGCACGTGTGGGCAGGTTTTCCCTGCACGGATTTGTCGGGTGTTAAATACAACAGAGAAAATCTCATGGGCAAAAACAGCAAATTATTTTATGAAATCCCCCGCATTACAAAACTGGTGGAGGACGAGTTCGGGAGCGGGGTCACTGTAAAACAAGTAGTGGAGAATGTGGCTTCAATGGATCAGGATGCGGCCGACACTATCAGTAATGAGATGGGGGTCTACCCTTATCTGGTAGATCCGGTTCATGCTGTGCCCATGAGAAGGCCAAGGTACTGTTGGACAACAGAGAAACTGGAGGGAGTCTTTCCGGATGTTGAAATCCATGAACGAAAATACTGGTATGAGGTGATAGCAGCGGCTGATTATCCCACGCCTGAGCAGTGGGTCGATGAGGGCTTTGAATGGCAGGGCGGAGCTTCAGGAGCAGTGCTCCCCACTTGTTTGAAAAGTATCCCGAGGCGGAGTCCGCCCCCGCGGCCCGCTGGGCTGGAAAAATGTGATTGGGAAACAAGGGAGAGATGGCGTGAGGACTGTTTCAGATATCCACCCTATCAATACCAATCACAATATTTGTTCACAAGTTCGCACAGCTGGAGATTAGTCAATGCAAATGAGAAGGAACTCTTACTTGGTTATGGGTACAAGCATACGGAGATTGGATGGTCTGCCTCTAAAATCAAACAGAACAAAAGTGGTTTCAGCGACTTGAGAAATTCTTTCATGGGAGATTGCTTCAGTGTTTACAGTTTTGTTCTATTTGCTGTGGCATGTTGTAAGAAGTTCTTACCACGGGTTTCATATAAGCTTCTGGCAAATCGCATGGGGATGGCGCCTGGGTTTCGTTGTCCTTTGCGTTGTGTGGCACCCCTCCAAAAGCAACTGGTTTATGGTACACCCTCCGTAGTGCTGCGAGATATGTCATGGGACCCAGGTCAACTCAACCGAGTTTTGCTGCGACGGACCAATCATACTGGATCAGACATCAGGATTTCAAGTGGGGAGATCATGAACAACAAGGTTTTTCCTCGACAGTCGGTTCAAGCTAGGTGGTGGAATTGGGAGCCCATCTTTGCACAGAAGTGGAAACAACCCGCTCATATTAATGTGTTGGAGTTGGAAGCACTTTTACTCAGTGTTAATCATCAAGTTGAGCGTTTCAAGAGTTGCAATTGTCGTTTGTTTCATCTTACAGACTCTTATGTTGTCATGTCGGTGGTTAGCAAAGGACGTTCTTCAAGTCAACAGTTGCATCGGGTCATGCGCAAACTAGCGGCCATTTTACTTGCTCACGGTCTGTTTCTCATAGTTGGACACGTTGAGTCAACAGAAAACCCTACTGACCAGGGGTCTAGGCAGTTTGAGTGATGGTTAAACTCGTCGCTGGGAAATTTTCCCGAGCTGAGCGAGCTCGTCAGCGGGCGCAAATCAATTTAGATGATTCAGCATTGACAGAGGCTACGCAGAAACGCTATTACCTTGCCTTGCGCAAAGTCTTGCCGTTTGTGGAAAAAGCTCGCAATGCTGAAGATGTAGACAGCCAAGTATTTCAATGGGTGCGATTGATGTGGCGGCAGGGCGAACCTCTGCTCACCATAGGGGACGGGCTCAGTGCCCTCCACTTTTTCCAACCTTGGTTAAAGAGGCGGCTGCCGCACTCCTGGAAACTCTTCTCCACTTGGAGAAAGCTGGAGCTCCCAGCCAGAGCTCCACCTTTGACACTTCGGTTGGTGCGGGGTTTAGCGGCCTACGAGGCCATCTTAGGACACCTGGAAATGAGTGCATTGCTATTGCTTGGATTTCACTGTCTTCTCCGCACAGGGGAAATTTTGGCCTTGACACCAGCAGACTTGCTTCTGGGGCATTCCAGCGGCATCTGCTCGTTGAAATCCACTAAATCTGGCAAGCGCAATGCTGCTACTGAAGCCATCAGTATCACAGACCAGCTGACCTTAGAGACCCTCCGTAGCCTGGTTGAAGCCAAACAGACCTTAGGTGTTATGGCCCTTCCTCTTTGGACGGGAACCGGAGCTGCATTTAGAAAACGTTTTGCTGAATTGTGCCAAGTGTTTGGGTTGGAAGCCCAAGGCTTCCGGCCTTATAGCTTGCGCCGTGGCGGCGCAACGGAGCTGTTTCAGCGTACCCAAAGTATGGAAAGTGCCCTGACACGTGGCCGCTGGGAGTCATCCCGCATAGCAAGGATATATATCTCTGACGGCCTTTCTTATTTGCCAAGTATAATCCTCTCTGAGCGTACCAAAAGAATGCTGCAATCCTGTTTCTTTTTGGACCCCCAAAGCGGGTGAGCGCTACGCTGGGGGTCGTGGTATCCAATGGTGCTGAGAGTGAAAAATTTTTCTTTCGCGCACCAAAAGTGACAGCTCAGCTTCTTCCATGAAGCCTCAGCAGTTCAGATATGTTGCTTCTACCATGAAGCCTGACGCAGTAACATATGTTTCCTTCAACCNGAAGATCAGCCCTTTTTGCAGTTTCACTGGAGAGACTAAGGTCTCAAGTAACAAAGCCAACGTCTTGGCGGCACGAAAAGGTGGAGAGTCAGAGCACAAGAATGTTCTTAGAACTGTTTGTGCGGTTGACTTGTAACTCAGGGACGCCTTCTGCCACTAGGCTCATAGCTGTACCCGAACCTCCCCCTCCCTGGGGTATCCAATGGTGCTGAGAGTGAAAAATTTTTCTTTCGCGCGCCAAAAGTGACAGCTCAGCTTCTTCCATGAAGCCTCAGCAGTTCAGATATGTTGCTTCTACCATGAAGCCTGACGCAGTAACATATGTTTCCTTCAACCNCCAAAAGTGACAGCTCAGCTTCTTCCATGAAGCCTCAGCAGTTCAGATATGTTGCTTCTACCATGAAGCCTGACGCAGTAACATATGTTTCCTTCAACCATGAAGGATGCCAATGAGTGATGCTGGCTGAAGATCAGCCCTTTTTGCAGTTTCACTGGAGAGACTAAGGTCTCAAGTAACAAAGCCAACGTCTTGGCGGCACGAAAAGGTGGAGAGTCAGAGCACAANGAAGATCAGCCCTTTTTGCAGTTTCACTGGAGAGACTAAGGTCTCAAGTAACAAAGCCAACGTCTTGGCGGCACGAAAAGGTGGAGAGTCAGAGCACAATATCATTTTATATACAAATTAGTATACATATGAAACATATATATATATATTTATATATATATATATGCCATGATTATACATATATATATATATATATAATTATCTATGCACGCAGAATATAGAAGTCTTTGTAAATGATACAACAACAATAATCCGATGGGTGTTCTTCTTAGTTTATTTTAGACCATATATACCATTATATACCTATATATTTGACATATAGGCGATTCGCAATTGCGGGGATATGATGGAACATATAGCCAACAGTATGGGATATTATATATATATATAATTTGGCTATAGATGTTGGTGGGTTAATCAACAAAAACCCTTGAGATTTAATCAATACATACCCTCTAGTAAACTAACATAGCTATTGAAAATCGCCATTTATAGTGGATTTTCCCATTAAAAATGGTGATTTTCCATAGCTATGTTAGTTTACCAGAGGGTATCAATTACAATTAGGGCTTGGTTAAGAAACAACTTGGATTTTATGAACAACACTAGGGATTTAGGCATCAACCACCAGAGATTGAAGTATCAACCATCGTGGTGAAAAAATGGGGGTAAAATGGGCGGTAGACCGTGGTTCTTACAATCTTGCACCATCGAAAAGAGAGGTTTCCTGCAACATGTTCAACCAAGTCTGGGAGAGAGAATTCGTAAGCCAATCATTTCCATGATTGAGTGGTTACATGTACTGACGTGTAATATCATTTTATGGTTTTGTTCTTTGGAGGGTTACAACATGCTGGTTTCAGTACCTAAATCAAAACATATCACCAAGAGGTCTGGATCATCCAAGAAAACTGACACGTTGAGTTTCAAGACTGGTGGCTTGGAAAAGGAGAGGGTTCCTTCATCAAAAAGAGCAACTGAATCATTCAACAAAACTGTGTTTCCCATCGAAAAAAAAGGGTCTTGTTACATCAATGGCGATTAGTGGGTGTGACAATGGGTGTTACTCAATGGTGTATCACCATGAATCACCATGTTCACCATCATTATCTGTTGCTACATCAAGGAATAACAATGGCAAAATATCAAAATTCTCCATCATTATATTCGTAATTTTCCACCATCATCATCAAAATATTACCCTCTGGTAAACTAACATAGCTATGGGAAATCACCATTTTTAATGGGAAGGTCCACTATAAATGCAGTTTTCCTGAAAACATCCACCAGGCAATTTGCTGCACAAAGCCTCGGGCAGCTGGCAGAGCTGGGGGATCATCAAGTGATCCAGCGGCTCCTGCAGTGTCTTCAGGAGATGGGGAAGTACCCTGTGGTAAACATACAAAAAGCTATGGAAAATCATCATCATAGTGGGTAAATCATCATAAATCACCATGGTTAGTGGATATATAACTTATGTAACCATAGCTCTTGAAAATGGCCCAGGTACAAATGATTTATCTATGAAGCATATTGGAAAATGGTGATTTTCCATAGCCCAGAGGGTAATTCGATTGATCACCATTATTAATTAGCCATCATGAAATTACTATCAATTATTACCATCAAATATCCCTCCAAGGTACTTGTATGATCATCCAATTTAGTACTGTAAGTTGTTATAAGTTGGGATATTCTGGGGATGCGATTATTCACTAGCCAACCAAGGTTAACCGGTCAACGCCCAACCAATTTCAGGACTCCTCGTTGTAGCCACACTCCCATTGTGTCACGATGGCACTTTTCGCAGGACGACGGTGACAAGATGACGCGTCGCTGTGCGGCCATTTCGCTTGGGCAAGTGGTTCTGGAGGAGTGGGTGTGTCTGAAAATAGGGTCTACACCCCAAGTTATGGCTGTTCGAATAGAAAACACGGTGATTCACGAATGGTTTATATACAGTATTTTCAGAGAAAGCCGAGTGCGTTAATGTTGGATGGAGTTACAAGGATGAGGAAAGGTAGAACATCATCCACAAACGTGGATCACACCGGTTCAACCCCATGAACATGGAGAGGTAGATCATGGGATATAAAATCACCAATATGATATGACTGTAGTTTTTTTTTTAAAGTTGGGATGCCCGATTGTATGGCCATTGAACAATGGGGGAACATGAGTTTTGTTAACCATGGGTTGGAATGGGGTGCCTATGAGCAGACAAACCGGCAGCAACCCCTGGTTTTGAAGCATCAACTAGTTGCCCCTCCTCTGATTCTTTGTTTTTCCCATGGTGGTCAGTTGGATCGGATGGGTATGACTGGATGCTGCTGTACGGCAACGATCAGCAAAGGGGTGTCCAATTCTAGTCTCAAATTCTCATTGGACGGTTCATGATGAAAGGATATACTGCAACAGGATGGTTGCCGCCTTTTGATCATTTTTTTTACAAGACATGTGTCTTGCAACATAGGGTACCCCCCAAATCGCATGGTTCATCATTAATTTCCCTATTAAAATTGCTATAAGTTGGGGGCCATCCCGAATTTTAAGCACAGAAAAATACATGGTTGCTGGCTTTCTTCAGCCCAGCAGTGCAGGAGGACGCCAAGGCCGGTGCAGAAATGGAGGATCTACGAACAAACAACTGGCCATTGAAATGGGTTGCAATGGTGCGCAACACCATGAAACTTTGAAGGATGTTCTTTTTACTTTAAGACAGTAAAAAATGAGGCCTCAAATGTGCTTCTCAAAACGTCGGATCCCCCCGAAGTCGCAAATATTGATGTTTTTGTTCACGTTTTTTTCCCATCCACCCACTTTATCGAGAAGTGAGCTGTACCGCTGTATCTAACCGATCCAATGCAGGTCTTAGAAGCATTGGAGGCCTCTGCGCGCGAGAGCAGTTTGAGGCGGAGGTTTTTCCGTTGCTTAGGTCGGGGCGAGGTCCAAGAGCTTCGTGACGCACACATGGATGGGCCCAGACCGTACCAGATTTGGGGGATGAACATCCAGAACTTCACTGGATTGGTTCAAGGGAAAATTTACAGGAAACCTCTATATATTTGATGGGAAAATCCATGGTTTCCTGTAAATTTTCCCATTAACCAATCCAGTGAGAACTAACATGAACTAACATCAGCCAAGTACAAACTAGTTTTGGGGGTGAACAGAAGGGTACTGATCGGGTTTTATGCCAACAATCCAGTTGAAATTGGAGTATGCAAGGGTGGAATCAATGCAGTAGTCAGTGTATAACACCCATGGTGCATCAAAGCGGTTGGAAGTTTTCCTTGCATAGGATTTAGGCCAAAATGTCGTTGGGATGGACCGGCAATCGTCAACCCCCAGCCCAGAAATGTGGTTGTAAGCGTTGTAACCAGTTCATCCGAGTGTCTGATGTTTCTGGGTACCAAGTGCCTAACATCCAGGCCACGCCTTGTAGGAACATGATTTTCGAAAGCATGGGACGGAAGGGGTTGTGGGCACCCAATTTTTGGATGAACCCATACTACAGATTATTCAAGTTTGAGTACGGGCTGCGGCTGGCTGGTTCTTCTCAGTCGATTGCTGCCTTGATATGCTGTGGCATGCTGCTTCAGCATCGCAGGCGTGTTGCCTCATCTGTTCGTGATGCGATCCGTTCAAGAGGAAAGCAGGGGCTCAACTAATCCGCGGGCCCGCCACAGCTTCTGCAAAGCAGACAGGCTGGATGTCATTTCAGTACAACATAGCAAAACTAGTTATTTCGGGATGGCTCAAGACTCAAAACCTGGATGATGCCATATTTTGGGGATGGATATTTGCAACTACCAAGTATGTTGATATGAAACCAGCGCACCTGGGTTTTGATCCACAGCCTTTTGAAGCCGTCGCACCTTTTTTCAGCTGCGGACCGCAGCGAAGTGGCGGAGTTGCCCACGTGAAACTCTCAGAGTTCTTCACGTCTTGTACAGGCTCCTATCCATCAACAGTGCCAGCGCATTTTAAAAGCGTGCGTGCCAGCGTGTCGACATCTGCGAACCTTTGACCTGAATTTTGATGTCGACCTGAATGCTCGGTGAATGGTTTGCATCATCGCATCCAGCAATCCGTCCGGATATTCATCATTTTTGATGCATATGTGTATATATTATATATAAAATGAGGTATGAATCCAATTCTTCATGATTCCTTTAAGAACTACAACCATTCGGGCAACATCCTTTGGGTTTTTCACCAGAGGTTTGCCTAATGGCAAATCCGCACCAAATACCTGACTGTCTGAAATTGGGGATACACCATGGCCCACTATGGTCCGTGAAGAATCATGTTCCCATTAAAATGATTCAAAATGGCTGAAAATGGGGGTTTACCCCATTTTCAGACAAACTGTAACCATATTTTCGTTTTTCCCAATCTTACAGGATATATGTCCTATGTCTTCGCCGTTTTAATTGCCAGGTTTTGCATGGCCATGTTGTTGATATGCACTCTCACCAACTTCATTAAGCCGCTTGGTCGAACAATCTGGGTGTGAACATGGGACTTTTTTTTGAAAACAACATCGGCTATTCACAAAAATTGGGAACGTGATTTTCTTAAGCCGTGGATCTAGGGTTTCCTCCCAAATTTTGGACAAACCCATGTAGCATCTGGTTGTTTGACAGTTTGCTATGGAAGCCATGGCCCATTTAGTTCGATGATTTATTTGTATGATGAACTCAATGAAGCTATCACTAATGAACGGGGAAGGTTTTCTGTGCTTATTCATTCTCTTGCCAACTCTGTCTTTCTTGCTTCACCATATCCAAGGCAGATCAGGACTACTAATACCTCTGAAGTTATTGTAATCAGTGACGAAGTTGATCCACTTCGTGTGGCTGAGTTCCATACTCTCTGTCTTGTGTTGTATCGACTGCAACCAGGTACCTATCAATGCGTTTTTCCATGTTTTTCCATATTAAGCTGTTGGTCATTAGAGGGTATAACCAATGCTCCATTCATATTCCATGGCTATTCCAGCCCTATAAATTACCAGAGACATTTTTCAGCTTCAGAAAGCGCTGGAGCCGAGGTTTCACATGAAGCTGGTGTTGGAAAATTACACCACGATTGAGAACCTGGAGCGTGAGGTGCATGGCCTGCTGGCCCGCGGGCTACTGCCATTTGCGGTGGTAAAAAGTCAGGGACAGCTTTAAGGAAAAGTCTATACTATACTTGATTGTTGAATGATTGAATAGTTCATGAAACAATAGATGATAGTTGTTAATAAATAGTTGATAGTTGCCAACCAATTGATAGATTGATTGAACACTTCATTTAAAAAGTCGTTGATACTTGGCTCACGGCTCTGTGCCATGCCCTGAGTCTCTTGCAGCCGCAGGAGGGTGCAAAAAGTAAATTCGACATTGGGCGCCGCAGGAGACGACGCTGAACAAGTGGACCTTGCCGGACATCCCTTGGACCTTGACAGTTGACCACTGTTGGAGAGCTTATGGTGTCGGTATAGTGTGGATATAGAATGATATAGACATATAAAGTGATATACCCTCTGGTGATTTAACATAGCCATTGAAAATGGCTGATTTTGGATGATTTTCCCATTACAACCTCCATTTATAGGGGATTTACCATGGCTATGTTAAATAACCAGAGGGTATTTTTTATCAGCAGAATTATATAGACGACTTAGATGTAGATCTTCATCCAAGGAAACCACGTCATGTGGCTTCTTCTAGCCGTCACAATGCCACGTACGCCCGTCTCGCTGCATTCTCCGTGCAATGGAGGAATTGGGAACAGGTTTTCGGGCAGAACCCATGGATGTCCGCGTCTCAGCCTTCCTTTTTGAGCTGAAGAAACATATCTGCACATTGGTAGGGAACATTGAAGACCAGGGCTTGATGGTGTTCAATGCTGCAGGGCTTTCATGGTTTGTAACATTGAGCAATGTTCAAAACCTTTGTTGGTTGATGATTCTGTGGGGGCTACCCAATATATTGGGGATTCTCAGCCATTCTGGGAATCCCAGGGAATCGAAGATTCGGGTTTCGGTTACACTACTCAATAGCTTAAATCCCATGGGTTCCCAGAAGATCACCATTTTTTGGTTGCTTAAAACTTAAATCCCACTAGACCACCATGAAGTCCCAGTCTTGGACGCTGATGACACTGGTCCTCTACCGGTCAGGTGGTGGATTCCTCTCCACACGCAGGCGCGCAAACCGTCCATGTGATTTCGAGGATTTTTCTGGGGCTGGTGCAACTTCGTACTTTTCTTTTGTCTCTCCTTTTTTTTTGCTTTTTCAGTGTTTGGGATGTGTGCAACCTCCATCGAATATAGCAATCATGATGCTAGCCACAGATATTTGGGAAGCTAAGGAGCCGGGACTGCTTACTATCCTTGCGCTGGGGGTAGCCTTGCCGCGCCCAATTGCCCCTCAAGATCAGTGCTTAGGGTTGCACTCCGGAATTCTTGCAGGTAGACTGACTTACAGTTTTTGGTGGTGAACTTCCACTTTGCTTGGTAAAGCCGTGTAAAGCCAGTAAACTCCCATCGTTTTTAACTATGTAAGTATAGCCAGGGGCTCCCCATAGCAGGCTTCAAGGCCCATCGGTGATGGAGTCAGATGGCGAGTGCATTACACCCGAGTCATTGATGAGGCTGGGAACTGAGGATGTCACGGGAAAAGGGATAGCTGGGACAAGTAACTCAAACATCATAGAACATTGAGACCCTCTCTTGCAGCTGGCAACTTGGGTTTGTTTGAATATGGTGCTCTACCCGATAAAAATGACCAATGGAAAATGGGAAAATATATATATATATATATGGATATATATGGGAACATGAGCTTCCCTTCACCACCGAATCGTTGCGTCACAAGCGTTGCATTCTTCCACCTTCGTTCAGGACGAAGAATTGCCAGCGGACGAAGAGGGGATGTCGCAAGCCAGCAGACTCCTCAACCAGGCCCGTGGACAATGTGGCTGGCTCAAACATGGGTGATCCAAATGGAGGTTTCATGAGGTTTCTGGGAAAAACAACCAGAAATGGATGTTTTAATAGGACGATGATGGAAAATCAACGAAATACATGCTGGCTTTAACCAGTCTTTCACCATGGACATGGAGTCTGTGACTTTTGAAAATTGCGGCAGGGAAATGCGGGATCCGCCAACCGTTCCACCGGACGGTAGTGGAGGAGATCGGGCAGCAAAGCCGACAAACCCCAGTTGAGGCATTGTCCAGAAATCAAAAAATGGAGTAATCCCTTCCCCGATCATATTGAATATCCAATCAGAACTGTTGGGGCAATGCATTAGATCCATTATCATGATCTATTCAATTTGGGAGCAAAACTGCGGGGATATTCAATATTAGGGTGATTACATTCATATCCGTGGCAATTTTCGTGGGGAAAACTGATGAGAATCCATCGTACTGTAATTGAGGCTACTATATTACTATATCTATGGCTAATTGCCCCATTTTCACACAAAGCCCTTCGGTTGATGGTTGTGTTGGCTTATGCCTTGCAGACCGTAGGGCTTCCAGCCACGACCCAGGGAGGCCCCGCCCTTCGCCTGAGGAGCCTTTATGGTGAGTTGCAGGGACGAATCGTATCCCATTGGTTCACAATCTGAGTCTAACAAGGGACTCGATAATTATTCAGGATTTGCATGTGCGCGGGCGGCCTAGGGAGGCCCGCGATGACTCTATGACCACTGAATAGAGGGTGGTTTTGGGAGATTTCGCCCACTACAGATTCCGATGCTGTCGCAGGTGTGTGTTGCGAAATTGTGATTTGTCATTTTCCTATGGTTTCCTTGCCATTTGGTACTGCGATCAGAGTGATTGATCCAGTCTCCTTGTTGTTAGTGCGACAGAGCTAGCTCAAGGCGCTAGGTAGAAGAGCGACGAAGCGTGCCAAATTGCTCCAGTCTCAAATGCTGGTCCACCTTATCCGTCCTTTGCCGACATGTACTGGTTCAGGAACTACACACGCTTCTTCCACATTAGCAGCAATGGAACATTGGCTGCTCGTTTAACATGAAGATCTTAAGGCCGCAAAAAACAAGCCAAAAAAAGGAGGGGGCCCAACATGGCCTACCCCGTTCTGAAGGAAAAAAAGCCGAAATCCATTGACGTCTCACCAGATCTTGGAAACCCTCAACCTCGGGATGTGAGTTCTTCACCTTTCGTCCCAGGGGGGCTAAACTCTCGGGTCTCAAGGTGCCCGGCTATGATGGAAAAATGCGGTTGCGGTGCTGACCCCCTTGGTGCGGCAACTGTTTAACCATGACTCTTCAACCAGCCCAAAGACACTAAAAAGAGTGACATAGAGTGACAATAGAAACAGTCTATATGGCTCAAAATCATGCACAAGTCTTGTGGTTGGACTGACAAATTTGTGGTTCCGTTGAGACCGCATTGTTGAGACATGATCCAAACTTGATCTTGATGCCTTTTGAAGTCGTTGTATGACTCTCTCTGTTTGTTTGTGCTCGTCGTTGCCCAATCAATTTGCACACAGAGGCCAAAGAAATCCAGGAGTCTGTAGTGGCCTTCACATCGACATGCCTAGATCATCCTAGGCCACTGTTCCGACAGGGTGGCATTAGTCAGCTGCACAAGACACCTGACACACACACACACAAGCCACGCCTAGCAGAGACATGTCCTGCACACAACGACCACAGTCCAAGCTGTTTACCCATGCGAAATCAGCAAATCAGCTCCGCTCTGAGCACTGCACAAATCAACGAATTCATGCGGTCAAGATGTCTTGACTTGGAATTCAATGCCCACATCACAGGCGGCGCGGCGCTTGGATGACCCTTCACCCACACTTTTAGCGGGAAAGTTCATCATTTCCACTGTACCCTCAGTGGAAAAGCCACTAATTAGATGATGTTTGCATTTAAGCGCCATTTACAGTGGATTTCCCATTGCCATATTTACTCACGGGCGGCAAGTCTATTGTATTTATATGTTTTTGTTTTATTTTATAGTATTTTATATTTATATTGATGATTTTCACAGTCTGGATTTCCATTGCTGGCTATGCTTCATTACTTACCTGAGGATGGTCCAAACCAAACCCACAATATGTTATATGATGCCATATAATGTTTGCTCGTAGAATTCCAGTTTGGATGCTTTGATGGTGAAATTCTCCATTTGAAACCCTGCCATTGGTTTGTCTCAAAAATAGGTTGCCCCAAAATCTCATTAAAATGGCAATGTCACATAGTATCCCCGTTTTAAGATTCACCCAAATATCATATATATGTATATACAATTATATACATATATACATATATATATATATATACATAAATATATATAGTATATATATTATATATATATATATATTTGTATCCCAGTACATCCCAAAATATTCTCGAACCCCAAATTTTGTTGCGTAGATCCCCAGGTTCAAAGGTGCAAATCCAGCATTGCTACCCCATGAGTCTGGGTAACTTGAGGTCACCTCATTGTGACCTCACTGAGAATCTGGTTAGTAAGGGGGAAACTATCTCAAAACCAAGCCTTGTTTAGCTATCATCCAGATCAATGGATAATTAGCCAACATATTCTCAATATTCATAGCATATTCTACTATCTCACTCAAGTTGATGAAATATCGTAATTATCTAGATCAATGGATTATTAGCTATTATATTCGCAATGATTTAGCCATGGTTGGCCATGAGAAAAATCACTATTAGTCACTATTACCTAGATCCATACCCCCCACATTTGTTGGTACATCAAACTTCGGAGGCCTTTCCTCCGGGTCGAGCAGCCGTTGCTTCGGGTCTGTCTCCGCATGTAGTTCCACTCTCCCAAAAGGCGGGATGTCCCAGATGGATCTGATGGCTGGTAAATGACAAGTTTTGTTGTATGGGCCAACAATAGGGGGCTCCTGGTTAAAAATCCAAGTTTCTGAGGCTTGAAACTTGAAATATCATGAAATAGCCAGACATGGACATGAATGGGCTAAATTGACGTAAATTGCGGAGTTGTAGATAGACTTTGGGACCGGTTTGCCAATATGAAGTTGCCCAACTGTGGTTATTTAGTCCATTACAACGATACAAGGATACAACCTGATACAACCCTGCTTCAATTCGCCATTCACCATTCCGACGCGGAGGCCATTGGGCAAATTCAGCGCAATGCACAATCTCCGTTGAGGACTCACTCGGCCAGTTTTTCTCGAAGCAAAACTGATGTCGACTTAAATTAACCAAATGCCATCAAAATGCCATCACCAGAAATGCCAGAAACCATCCCCAACTTTGGTTTATGACATTTATAGTGATTTTTCCCATTAAAAATGGTGATTTTCTCTAGTTATGTTCGTTTACCAGATGGTATTCATAATTTGGTGATTGTTTGTTATGACCCCCAAATTCAATGGTTGGTTCCTGGGACGGCACCCCTGGAGTTGGGCCAGGAGTCCGTCTGGACCTTGGAACGGCTGCGAAGCAGTTCGTTTCAGCATTCATCAGTTGCAATGATATGTATATGTATATACGCATATGATGTATATATATATATACATATACATATATACATATATATATATATGCATATATTTTGATATACTGTATGTGCCATTTTCCTCGGTGATTTTCCATCCTTTTAGCACAACATTATTCTCATTTTGTGAGAGACATATCTAATATCTGTTGTAGTTGTAGATATATAATACACATGCAGGCATGGAGATGACCGGGGTCGCGACACCATAGGCTACACTGGGCATTGAGGCAAAGGCTGCAAGCGCATGAGTCCGGTGCTCGCAGCAGCATATCTCCGGGGCGCAAAGAGGCGACAGGGATATATCTTCTAGAAATGGAGAAAATGTGTACATCTATATATACGAAGAAGAAATATATATATATATATTTATATGAATTTATTGTTTAGAGTACATATCTCAAAACATGTGTGTCAATTGATATGTTGGATACCAATGAAGTTCCAACGAATATGAAACCCTTCCCTACAATATTGAAGATCCCCAAGAAATCATGGTGATGTAGGGGATTCGCACCTGTTTGGGACCATGGACCCTGGGATGGAGGTGCAACTAAGAGTAGGATGATGAGATCACTTCAGAACCAGCCATAACAGGGATGTAATGGGAATATCATGGCGATATGTTGGAGATATATTCACCTGTTTTCAGATTTTTACTGGGATGTTTGGATGCTTCTAGGACGATTCCCTTCCATCATCTATAGAATTCCATATCGGTTGGTCTGGGAAAAATTAGGTACTTGTACTGTACCCGCAATTTGCAGAGATTCCCATAGTCTATTATCGTTTCCCTATGATTTTTCTGGCTATTTTGGGGCATCTATACCATCTGATAATTCAACATGGCTATGGAAAATGGCTGATTTACAGTTGATTTACCTGTTCAACATGGTGATTTTCCATAGTGATGTTAGTTTAACAGAGGGTATCCCACTTTCATCCATTTTGAGACGAACGGAGGTAGTTGATCCAACTTTCACATCTCTTGGACATCCCTTGGATATTTCATCTGGGGGATAGAAACTGCTTGTGTCATGGGGATTTGAGCCGCAAAATCATGATAGTAGAATGGGAAACAATGGGATAGAATTGAGCAACAGCATGATATTTGGGTTCCACCGTCAGCCTTCGCAAAAGCACAGTTTTTCGTTGGAGCCTTTGCAGGATTCTAGCACCTTCAGGCATTCAAGAACAGATGGTCATAATATGGCGGGAAATTACAGGGAATTTCACATTATGTCATGGAACATGACCAGCAATTGGTTATGAATGAATGGATTCATAATTGGCTAAATGGCTAATGGATTGGATTAACCCATTGATTATAGCCCATTTTGCAGATGATTTACCTATGACTTCCTCGGCAATCGATCAGGAGTCGCAACGGCTGCGAGGCGCCCAGCGGGACTCCGGTCCGGCGTGCGCCCGAGATCCCGGCCCCGGGCCACTGGAGGATGGGTCAAGAAATGGCCCAAAAATGCAGGACATGAGGTCGAAAGAAGCACCAATCTATGGCAAAAAGAGGAAACACGGTGAGAAATGGGAATCCCTGAGAGTTTGGGAGGTCTTTTTTAAAGACAGATTGACATTTTTGGAGTATTTGAGTCCATTTTTGGAGCACTGAATCCAGGGTCGGCATTTGTCCACAAAGATGTCGATGTTTACCATTGACCCACAAAAAAGGCATATGGATTTTCAATCTCAGCGGCTTACGGATGGGAACTGTATGGAATTGTTACACTCAACCATGGCACCACATTCAAGAACTGACCAAGTGAGCCGCTTCTTTCGGAATATGTATTGTAGATGAAATTTCTTCCAAGAATTTCATGGAATTGCAGTCACTCAGAAATTCTATTTTAGGATCATGACATGCCTCTTTTTGTGTTCCAGCAGTTGTCAAGGGTTTTTTTTCTATGAAAAATCAGCCATTTATAGATCTTTAGATGGGATTTTCCATGAAATAAACCATTATGCCATCCATAACTTGGGGATTCCCCATGACTATGGAACCCCTCAGCCATGCCGCGGCACCTCAGGGCCCCCCTTGGCCTTTTAGGTCACTCCAAGGAGCCAACTACGCTCCTGGTTGACGCAGCGAATCCAAGCGGTGCGAGCCCCGTGGGTCACCGGGGGTGGGTCATCACAACGGCTGTCTCCAATATTTGGAGGATACATAAATGTATGTAACTATGAAATACATACAATGTATGTATATAGATATATATTATACATACTATTGTGATTATATATGTAGAGTCATATTTAGATGTATTACTATATACATCTTTATTGACAGATATGTGTATATAATATATATCCATATGTATGTCCATCATATATCTTTGGAGCTGTGAAAAAAAGGACAGGCATGGTTCGGATCAAAAAAAGGCGAGGCTAAGTGGATTGTCATCGAACCACTCAAACCACCTGAATTCTCATGAAAATGATGGGTAAGCCACTAGGTCCCATAGTTTATCAACATTTTCCCTATGAAATAATAGCCCCTTTTGGCGAAAAAACCCCAATTCTAGACCCACCCATATTTCGAATTTCCAAAACGTGGCAGGTGCAGATTGAAATTTCCCAATTCCAGAACACAAGGCAGGCTCTGCTTGAGTTTGGATTCTAGACCGTCCGTGCGATCGGTGAATGGGCAGTGCACATACTGTACACATGGATCATGAGTACATATCTCTTCGTGCATGTATATATCTTAATATGGTATAATGTAATATCATATGATATAATATAATGTAATATAATATATGATATACTATGATATAATATATGATATAATATAATACAATATATAGATATATGATTATACAATTAAATTTAGTTTAATATAATATGATATAATATTATATTATATCATGTCATGTTATGTTATGTTATGTTATATTATATTCTAGAGTTAGTATATGCATATATATATACAATTATATATACATATATGTATATATCACATATTATATAGTATATGATTATAGCCATACACAAATATACACATTTGATGATATCGGACGTTCCTAGCGTTCCAAAACTCGCCATTTTGCCCCATTCCACTCGCTTCAGGCTTCGTCGAGACACTCGCGATGTGCGGCGAGACTCGAAGACGTCGAGTCAGGCCCAGGGGGTCCACCCGGGAGTTGAAAATGGGGGGGGGGGCCCCTGAACCCGATGGTTACCCTCTGATAAACTAACATAGCTATTGAAAATGGCCCATTTATAGTTGATTTACCTATTCATAATGCTGATTTTCAATGTTAGTTTATCCCTATTGAATGGCTAAAAAAAAGGGGGTATACCTTATTTTCAGACACACCCAATCACCAGAGGGTGTCGACCAACATTCCATTACCACTACTATTCCACTAGTCCCAGTTTCTGAATTACTAGAGGGTACTGTATATACATATCACCAATATTCCAGTCATATCCCAACAATATGCTGTTGATATTCCAGTATTGTTCCATTTAGATTTCCATTAACCTCTACCAATTCGTGGATGACCTTCATTGCACGATCTGCGTCCTATCTGGATCCTATCCCCGAAGAGTGAACATTCCGTTTATCGTAGAAAACGTGGTACAGCACACAATTGTGTGTCAAAAAGGATGGGTTGATTTAATACTCTCCAATGTTACTCTCCTGTAAAATAACACAGGTATGGACAACGCACCATTTGTAAGATGATTTTCTTGGGGAACCATAGGTTAAATCTGTCCTTGATCAACCCCAAGGTATGTTAATGGGATGTGAATGGGACGTTAATGCGATATTACCCATCGTCATTCATGATGGTGGGATCACAATACCCATATCAATCAGATTGATGGTCAAGTGAACCATTAAAAATGGGGTGATTAATTATTAAAAACGGGGATTTAACCATCAAACATAAGGAATTAACCATGAAAAGTGGACAGCAACCATGAAGAATGGGGTGATTTCACCGGCAATACAATGGAGATGTAGTGAGACATTCAAGTTCACACGGTGTTTGCAAAGGGACTTAAGCAAGAATCATGGGATATACCGATATACCCTCTGGTTATGACTAACATAGCTATGGACAATCCCCTATAAATGGAGGTCTCTAGCTGGGCAAATCATCCAAAATCAACCATTTTCCATGGCTATGTTAAATAACCAGAGGGTATATTGAGTACAAAATGGGAACATCATGGGTACTTGACCATGGCACATTTGTTTTCAAACTTTGTTCCACCGGCCCCCCCCCTTTAAGGCCCGGCCGCTTCGTCTAGGCCACTATCACGCCCCGGCGACACCCGGCATCACATGCTGAGCTGAGGAGAGAGACGAGGCGGCGCTGCGCGATGCTGCGCTGGGCATCGGGCATCGCAACCAAGGGGTTTCCATAAATGGAGGTACCCCCAAATGGATGGTTTATAATGGAAAATCCTATTAAAATGGATGATTTGGGGGTACCCCTATTTTAGGAAACCTCCATATGGGTTACTCTCTGTTTATTTCACATAGCGTTTATATACAATCACTGGCCGTTTCAGGTACCAGTATAAGTCGGAGGTACGTACCATTTGTCAGGTCTATGCAAGTTGTATGTAAAGGGATATATCCCACAAATATGGTTTTATCATGTTTGTCTGGTACAGTCCCTCCATTTTGGGAACATGAAACAACCCTTTATACACGGTGAGGCCCCCCCAGTGATGTGAACGTGGGTACAAAGCCATCAATTACCACAACTACCATAAACCATATAATCCATAGAACTCACCTAGTTAGAACATTTTATAAACAAACTTTGGTATTGTTCGGGGGCCTTACCTTGTTTACATGCAAAACACGTGATAATTAGGAATATAATTTTGATCATGTCTCATCCAGTACATTGATACATCGATATGGATTTCCATATTTTTTTATATTTTTTTTGTTTGTTTACTGGAGGGTACTTAACTCCTATTGGCGAGAATGTCATGAACCCCCTCAAGATCAATGCTTGGTTTAGAAATTGTCCAAAAATAAGGGAATCAGCTCCGAAATGAACCTAGTTTTGGGAAAGAATGATGATGATACACTCCTTATTGGAAGTAAGGGTTGCCCAACTTTCCAACAAGGCCGTGTGGCTTTTTGAGATGATCGAACTCGAAAACCAGCTGGGAAATCACTATGTTTTGTGGATTTCCAGAGGCTAAGGTGGGGGAAAAAAACCACCCCCCAAACACTTGCATGTTAGAAACTATGGTTGTAGAGTTTCTCTCCGATAAACCCAGTGATTTATAACTCCAAAGATGGTTCAACCCCATAACGTTTCCGTCAGAATCCCATTCAATTCCATGTGTTGATGGTAAACTCACATTTTTTTCACCCTAACTGCAGCCCCAAATATTCCCTATTGATCCCCAATTTGTCTCCCGCTATCTTCCATGAAATATTCCCATTGTATCCCTATTTATGGTTGGTTTATGGCACAGTATACAGGGTGAGGCCCCGCCAGTTATGTTGTTTATAAACCCATGAACTAGTTCGAGACATCTACCATCAAACATAGAAGTTAACCACACACCAGCCTAGCTAAATAAGAAATTGCCATTTTGTTGGGTGAAATCGGCGTTTCTCGAAGTTAACTCACCATTTTGCTTTCTAAACTACCACCATAACCATGGGTGTCTCACCTTCCCCCGATGAAACTAAGGGACCGGACCCAGGGACCCAGGGACCCAGGGACGCAAGTTCCAGCTCCTTCGCAAGGTCGGCATCACCTCCCGCAACGCTGGTGAGTCGAATGAAAGGGACGTCAGCCTCGCACCTCTGCGGGAAGGGAACGGGTATCTAGCGGGTATTTAGGGGAACACCATGGGAACATCATGGGTATTTCATGGGGACGACCTGGGGGTTGACCAATAGATATAGTAATTTTTGGGGGATACAATGGGATTAATATATACACATCCATTTAGATCCGGGGAATTTCTTATTCTTGCTTGGACCGATTCTTTTGGAATAGGTATGTGGGCAAAACTCCAAGACCGGTGAGGGACCACACCCCAATCTGAACCTATGCCTCTGGTAAACTAACATAACTATTGAAAATGGCCATTTATAGTGGATTTTCCCATTAAAAATTGTGATTTTCCATAGCTATGTTAGTTTACCAGAGGGTATTTGTAATTGATCTCTAGAGCAAATGCATGGGGCAAGTCCAAAACATGGCCAGCTGCCCCACTTCTTTGAGCCGCGGCTGGAGTCCCAGGCATAGGCTTTCAGAGCGTTCACTGAGGCGGCGCTGCGGTTTCGTCGGTGGAACAGATTTAGAGTCAAAAACCAATGTCCAGACGCAGTGACCAGAGAGAGAGAGAGAGAGAGAGAGAGAGAGAGAGAGGCAGAGAGAGACATTGATTGGTGTTGGGGAATGGATGGTAAGGAAGAAAGAAGTGGTAATCTAGTGACCATCGCAAAGACAAAGAGAATAGACTACTGGGACTCTCATTTATCCAATCCGGGGCGGCTGGGTTTGTCCCTAAACTCGACTGGACATCACTCAAAGTATTATTTTGGGGTTTACCAAATTTTGGACAACTACATATCACATTATTGGCTATATATATACACCCCATAACATGATCATTACATTCCCTTGCATCACTTTATATATTTGTGTATATACATATATCATTTCCTCGAAACAAAGAATGAAAACGTTAGACTTTCCTTAATATATCATTATTCACCCTGATTTTCCCATGAATCTTGGCAAAACAATCATAAAACCCATCCGAAATTTCACCACAGCTGGTACCAAAAAAAATCCCAAAATGGGTGGTTTGCCTGGCACTGCGCCAGGCAAGTGCCAGTCCGGGGTCTCAGTTCACCCAACCAGTTCTCAATGAAATGAATGGTGGTTTTCCAATAAATGGGGATACCTCAGAATGCATGGTTTACAATGGAATATCCATCTACAAATGGATGATTGCGAACTCCTGCACCAGGCAGGAGAACTATTGGGATTCCGAACTGAAACACCGAAAATGATGGGATTTTAATGGGATTTCTACCATTTTACCAACTGGTGCAGGATTTCTCAACCATCCACAGTATGTAGCTGACATATGATTAATCGAACAGTCATAAGTTCATAATAATGTTGCATCTTCACGAGTCTTAAAGGTTAGCTGATGAATATGTAGCTTCAGATTGCTTGTATTCTGGTAAACCCAATAAGAGACACAATATACCAAACACTTACGTTGGGATTCCTGTACAACTGATGCCCTCATTTGATAAATTAGAACTGGCCCAAGCTAAACCACCATTTTCAATGGAAGAGGTAGATCAAGATAGCTAAGTGTTTTTTGAGACTTGCAAGTGCCTATCCTCCGGACTAACGTGGCTGGCTGGGAAATCCCTGAACTTCTTGGGCACTTAAATGGGAAACTGATTGACAAAGATGGGGCGTTTTCCAGCAAGCCATGTAACTGATTACCAGAGGTTGATTCATGTTATATAATTTCATGAATCACCAATTGATCATCATCAATCACCATTGCACAACCATTCTTGAGTATGAACCATCAAGTTCCGTAAACAGCTCCCATGGTGATTTTTCCTTGGTCGTCAAGGGGGATCCCCAGTCGTCACCATGGGTGAAGCGAAGTCATGGGAAAAACATGGAAAAACCATGACGACTGATCCATCCCCACCCAGGTGAAGCGCCCCCAAGCGCGGCCTACGAGCTCATCCCCGCCGCGAGCGGCCACGGCCTCCCTGCAGGCTGTCGGGAGCTGTGTTTTTTGGCGGTAGCTGTGGAGGATAGTGAACCTGAGCTATGAAACGTCCCTGGGTCCATTGGTATTGGTTATGACATAGGGAAAAACCCATGGCAAACCATGGTTCATAGGGTTTTGGAACCACGATACTATGGGGATACAATTGATAAATGATGGTTGATTGGTTGACTTAGGGAATTATACTATCTGGCTTATTGGGAATGAACGGAAGTAAGCCACATGAATGGAAAACTGTGAAATCAGCCAAGAAGTATTTCATGGGGAAAATTGCTCATCTAAGAACTTAGTCTTAAACCAGCCATTTTTGGGGTTGGTATAGGTCGATCCATAGCCTGGGGTCCAGCCATGGAAATCCAGGAAATGATGATCCCCAGCTAGATGCATAAAAACTCTAATGTCTATGTAAAATTGTACAGGTCATAATACAATCTAATACATAGTATGCATAATATCTAATACCTAATGTCTATCGATAGTATCTAATATATATATATATATATACATGTCACGTCTGATGGTACCACCAGAAAGTATTCTCCCATCATCTCCAGCAGATTCCAGGTGCGAAGGTCAGAGATCTCTGCGAAATCTCCAGCGAGGGTCCCTTTTGGGGACCGTGCCGAAAATGTCAGGCACCAGGGGATTGCTGGCTCCCATTGGCCATGAAACAAATAGGAAAAAATGTTGATGAAACAATAGGAATTTCATGGAAAAAACAATTGATAAATCCTATTTTCAGACAATCCCATACATTATATCGATCGATCTATTTGTTTGTTTGTTTGTTTGTTTGTCTGTCTGTCTGTCTGTCTGTCTGTCTGTCTATCTATCTCTATATACCTATATGATATATATATATATATATACATATGGTCAATGGCCCCCCAAAACCCCGATACCAGGGATCAGGCCGCTGACCACAAGTGTCTTCATAAACACAATTCGTAATGAAGGGACCTTTAAAAGGTACTGCCAATGCAATTAAAAATACGGATATTTCGATATTTGTATATGATTATACATATGGAGACATAATAGTTGCATCAATTGGGGATTCATGTCTATTATAGGGATGGGGGATTCTTACACTGGGCGACCCCCCATGAAAAACTTTGTCGTTCTTAAAGGGGATATAGATGGGGGATAGATCACATACATAGATGGACCGATGGAGATTTGTCTTGGGATGGTGAAATACTCAAAAACTACAAACGTGATTAAGTTTATGGTTCTTTAGTGCCAATTCTTGAGTCATCCCCACATTTGCTTGGTCATGTTTCGCTCCCTCCCCGAATAATGAACATGGTGTGGCGTGTGGTAAACCCATGGCACAAAAAACAAACTCGGCACATAAATTATTATTGGGTTGCTGCATGATTATGAAGAAACCCATCTTTTGGACGACCTTTACCCGTCGCAAAAGTTGCATGAGTTTTGACCGTGATTTCGCCAGATCTGTCCCAGTTGACCGCTTGCATTCCCAGAAGTTGAAGGGAAAATGTGTACGAAACCACGATATTTGGTGGTACGGTTTGCTCTGGATTACCCTCTGGTAAACTAACATGGCTATGGAAAATCACCATTTTCAATAGGTAAATCATAAATGGGCCATTTTCAATAGCTTTTAAATTACCAGAGGGTACCAATTTTTTCCCAATCCTTTGATTTTCAGGCAGACGAAAAGCGAGTCATCAGTGACCAGCAGCGCTCAAGAGGAGCGTGTTGTGTTCTGTCTGGTGAACTAACATAGCTATTGAAAATGGTGATTTATAGTGGATTTTCCCATTAAAAATGGTGATTTTCCATAGCTATGTTAGTTCACTGGAGGGTAAATGCCCCAGGAAGCATGGTGGGATGTACTGGATCAGGGCAGCTATTGACGCCAGGAAGCAGCCAGACGCCTTCAACAATTTGTCCGGAGGCCACTGCGAAGCACGGCTTCGGTGAACTTTGGATTGTCCACCATTCTCCCATTATTTCATGCCGCCAAAAGCTTGGCTGAGTGTGAATTGGATTCATTTGGGCAAGCTTAGCACTAGGGTGTTTGATATTAGGGGGAGGGGAGTGATTGGAGTACCTCATTCTTGATACGTGCTTAAATCCCCATTTCTGTAGCATCTAAAACGATATTGATGGATTCAACGAGCCATATTGGTTTGACAATCGTGTTTCATTTACATTCATTTGTAGTATTCAAGTATTGCCACAAGACATCCACATCTTCATGGGATTGGTTGGGCTTTCTTGTGTGAATTTTCCAACCAATTCTGGGTGTGTGTGTGTGTCCCAACATGAGTGAGTTTACCCATGGGTTTCAACCGGAAATTGTCCAATCTTGAAGCCAATCCATTGACACACGAATTTTGACGACCACCATCCACACGTTTTTCCCTAACCAATTGCAGGTGGCAAAAGGGACATCGTAGCAGCATTGCCTCAAGGTGCCGAAGGGAATGCTTGGCTGTACTGAAAGTAGGCCGTAGCAAGATCTTCATCCCAGCTTGCAGCTTTGCTGAGAATTTTCAGCATCAAACTCATCAAACATGCGAGATAAACCATGAAGGGGGATACAATGGGGATATAAAGGGAAGATCATGGGAGGATTACTACCCCTTCAGTCATTTGTTTCTGAAGCTAGATGGAAATCCATGGTGGTGTCGAGTTTGGAAAATCATCCACATGTTTTTTCATATCTACAGTCTATTTTTTTTGTGAGTGATAGTTCGGATTGGGTTTCCAACCCTACTTAGCAGTAACATGCAGTAACGATATTGAACTGATATTCAACATTATGCAGTCCTCTAAGCCCAGTGATGAGATTGGGACAAGTATACTAAGCACGACCGACACATTGGTCATTTTTCCTGTTCGACCATCCCAAGAATCTTAAAAAGGAGTCATTACTCAATGGAATCCACAGAATTGGTATTTTTTTGCAGTTCATTGACTATTCTATAGGATCAAAGAGGTCAAGCCAGACCCAAAAGATGGAAGAGGCTGCAGGTCACAAATGATTGGAGCCCCATGTGTTGGGAGTTTGGGGAGATCCAGGTGTTCATTAGTGCCGTGTCTGAAAATTTGGTACCCCTCCAATTGAACATGGATTACTATCATTATCCCCATGAAATTGGCCATATTTTGGGGGGTACACCACATTTTCAGACAGACCCATATGGGGACATGATGATGAGCAAGAGGGACTTAGAGGTGCCACCAGCGAAGTTTGCTTCCTAAAATCACCACGTGTCCTGGTTGAAATGCGTTATGTTCAAACCACATGGTCCAAATATGCTATCCTTTGGTGATCGAACCTCGCTATGGAAACCCACCATGAAGATAAAAGCTGAATCATCTACTCTCACGGGCAATTTTCCAATAGCAAACTCTTGGATTACCAGGTAGCAGCACCATCACCAGCCAGTTAGCTGAGAAAAATCGACTATGGAAAATCCACCAGAAACATAGTTCATGTTCCAAACTGAAAACAACAGGAAGGAGTAAATCATCGCCATCATATTCCCATTATATCCCCCTTATATCCCCAAGTTGCTGGTTTATTCCCCATTTTTACATTCTGAAAATGTCCAGTACAGCAACCCCTCAAAAAGATAGAGGTTCATAAAATCCAATCCCAAAATAGTGACACCATCCGGCAATCAAACGTGGCGATGGAACATCCACTATAGATGGGGGTTTACAGATGGAGAAAATCAGCGACAAGAATGAGGGATCTTCCAGCAAGCCATGTTTGATCAAATCCTAAAATCCTAAGATGGAAAAGTAAAAGTCCACCTCAAACAAAGTTATCCAATCTCTAAAATCAGATTTCCAAACGGGTTTCACCATGGCTTTTCCACATCTTTCTGTAAACGTTTACAGGGCCACGGCTGCAACAGCTTCAGCTTCTCCTGGACAAGAGCGGGGGGCCCCTTCATAGGGATTTCATGGGGACGAAGCCATGAGAAAGGGTGATTTCATGGGATAAGGTGGGAAAATTATCTAGAAATTGGTGATGTAAGATGATGTAAGGTTGATATATAATGATATATATATATATATACATATCTAATATAATGGATGTACTGCAACTCAAAGAACATGATTCATATGGGGTCTGCGACACAGCGGTCAAGCATATGCAATTTTGGGAGGTAAGAAATGGTACTCACAAATGGGGATCATCATCCATTATTAGATATTATGAGTAGAGAATGGAGATAGCTCTGCTCTACATGTCTTCATCTTCACAATGGGGCAAGTTTCTATCCATTTCTATCCATTTCTCCTGTTCTAAGGTCCGAAAAGATCTGCTTGAGCGATTCATCCTTGCTGGAAATGTCTCGACCTCAGCAGTGAACCAATTGAGTTGTGGTTGAAACTCAACAATGGTGTTGGTTGGTGATAATAGGGGAGGATCCCCAAAGTACCAGATGCTCCGAACATGGAGATACCCAAAAATTGCAGTTGGAAATGATGATCAGCCATGTGATTGTGGAGTCCAACCATTCTTGCGAAGAAACCCATATGGATGACTATCATAATCCATTATCGGAATCCACATGAGCCAGCTATGACACGGGATTTTTCAAGATGGTTTTGACATTGCTCAAGTGATGTACAACTAACAGTGGCTGGGAATGGAATGTATCCCCTGGGTACGGGCCAAAATTTCAGTCCCAGAAACAACAGTGGATTACATGGATGATCAGATTGATTGATTTTCTTGTACCATTTGTACCCAAGGACTTTTTCCCCATAGCCATTGTGATTGGTTGGACCCCAATCGCGGCCAATCAGGAGTGAAAGGGTATCGCAACCAACGCCTCCTCTAAGCTTGGAGGCTCTGGTGGTTGGAATTTCTACTCAGAGTCAGATCGGATTTCTATGGGATCTTTCTAGGATTTATCACGATGGTTAATCCGAACTTGCCATTTATCAAGAAGTAGAACAAACACACAACTGATATTGCCTTTGGCGAGAATTGTGCGTTTTGCCTTGAGCAAATTACACGGCTTTCACCCCAGTTAATCCCTTTCCCCCAGAATTTTGCTGGATTTGTCCATTTTTTCGTGTTAAAATCCATAGTTTTTCCACCCTAATTGCAGCCCCAAACCCGGACTGCTGAAGACTGGCAGGCAGAGGAAGGGTCACAGCGGATGCAGAACTCAGATGGAAGGCAGAAGTTGTCAGAAGTTGTGTCCAGAAATGGAATTCGCAATGGAAAATGGCAAGCTGACCAGGAAAAATAGGTGTGCTGATATAGTAACGTATTTATATATATATGCATATATGTATATAATATATAATATACATATTTATTAGATGTAGAATTCTGGATTATAGAACTGTGGGATAACTACAATCAACCATCCCCGATTGTTTTTTTCCTTGGCAGGGTAGAGTATACCCTAGAAATGGAATTATATTTTGTATGACCCCTAGTCATGGTTGGCTTCTGGGATGGTTTATGGCATTGGGTTTAGCCATTTGATTGCCTTTTTTAACGGGGAAACAATGATATCAACGATTTTATAAACACCCCCTAAACGGCCCCAAATATGTGTAAACCTCCTACTAAACCAAGTTTCTGGGGGGGTGTTTCATGTTGGGGGAAACGGATTTCTTGGGGACACTCTAGTTTCAGACAAGCACGGGAAGTGCTCAAAATCAAGGTACCAATGGACCCACAAAACTTTTTGTCCATGGTACCAGTTCACCTTGAAACATACTCATTTGCGGGTGGGTAAAAACCTACAATCTTGCATATCAAAACGGGTTGTCCATATGAACACCAGCTAAATGGTGGTATCGACTAAAGGGTAGGAGAGATTTGACAAATCCCATTCTTGTCGCAATGAATTGGCTGATCTACAGGTCACTCTGACGCTTGCGAATCTAGATGAAGTCCATTGTCCATTCTCCATATGTGGTCCACATTATAGCCTAGAATTCACCTGGGTGTGGATCAATGGTACCAATCAACGGACCGCAGTCCGGCTTGTTTCTGCTTTTCGTATCAGCCATCATCCCCGTTTGGGATCAGTGGATTCGAGCCAAACGATGGGAATTGTTCACTTCAAACTGACCGAATCCATCCAAAACCACCAGTTTGGAGTTTGGGGGTCAAAAAGCATGGCAGCTGGTTCTGATGAGGGATAGATCAAGTTATCTATGGAATACCATATTTGGCCACGAAAATCCATGAGTCACCATTAAACACCAGCTATACACAGGGCTGAATAGCAGGGTACTGATTGGGTTTTGACCAATCATTCCATATCAAAACCTATTGTATGATTTAACCACATTAATTCAATATTAACCCATCATTCCATACTAAAACTCTTGAAAAGCTATTTGGTGGTCATTTCTAATCATTCGAACTAGGGGTATACCCAATGATAACCCTAATTGGGGATGGTGTTCTATTCGGTTTATCTCATTGAATCAATCCCATTGAATATGGAATCTTGGCCACCTTTTCTTGATCTCATCATCCCATTGAATTGATCCCATTAGACATTTAAATCCAAGAACTTGTTTGATTCCATATAAATCCCATCATCATTCAACATTCCATGTTAAAACCATTTAAAACCAATTAATCGCATATTAGACAATTCATCCTTGGCCTTGCTGTGAGACCGCAGGCTTCGCTGTGTGCACCACGCTGCTTCGCGCATCCAGAGGGCTTGGAGGCGGAGAAAATTCTGCAGCTGAACTGCTGAAGAAGCCATGGGGATGGCTTGATAAGAGCAGCCCACCACTAGATATTAGTCATATTTAGTCATGTTTTTTCCCTCTGGTAATCACACATGGCGATTGAAATAAATGGATAGAATTCATGGGATAGTTAATCAATAATCATCTACGAATGGTGGATTTTCATTTTCCGTTGCCACATTTGACTAGAAAAGGGAATATTATTCAAAGTTAAAGTTGTTTAAGTATATTCAGGTGTTTCCAAAAATAAAAGGCCCCCGAAAACCCTTCGTTTCCTGAATGAGCATGACAACTCTCGCATGAAAAATGGGGCTCCATTAAATGAGAAAGAAAATGAAAGAAACAATGAAAACGAAGAGGAAGTGAATTGGAAAAAACAAAAAGAAAGCAAAGAAGGACAAGGAAGAACAAGAAAAGGAGACCCCGGAGAAGAAGAGAAAAGATAAAGAGAAACGAGCCTGGAAGGATTCAAAGCGAATGCTACACCCAGGGGGCAACAGATGAATGCGTAGTCTGAGAAGAACCGGTTTCTTAAGTGTATGAAAGAACATTCGAGCAAATGTCAGTTTTCGTTCTGTACAATTATATATGTATGTGTAATTATGTGTATATAGATGCTTATATCAACTCAGCACTGACCATGTCCATATCCGCTGCTCCCGTCCTCAGGATCTCACGCTGGCGCAGATGTTTTGTGGATTTCTCCCGGCATCAGGCGTTGACCCTGGTTGATAGTGATCTCTTGGGGACGTAAACATCATTTCTGGAGGTGTTATCGGGGTTTAACCACCGAACATATGCGAACATAGTTGATAAATGGTGGTTGATGATGTGGGTGAAACTACTACTTGGTTTATAGCGGATTGTCAGGACCGGAATCCCTTGTCAACCAAGCAGCGTAAGCGGTGACGCTCTTTGACTCTGTCTGCAAAACGGACCTCCAAATTCTCCCACGAAAACCTATTTGAAGTGGACGCCGGCTTTTGTTATAGCAAGCACCAAAAAGGATAGAACACTGGAAAATTTAGAGCACTGTGCCGAAGAAAACATTATATATTTGTTTGGATTCCTGGTGCCAGGTTGGTTGGCTCGGCAGCTTGAGCTGGCTCAGAAGGCAGCTGGCTCTTAAAGAAGAAGTGGCTTGTGGACAAATGTGGGCAACCCAATGCCATAAATGGGTTATAATGGTTATGATAGGGATATAACTCAACAATTAAATACATTCAATGGGATGTAGAACCCTACTGAAAAGATGAATAAAATATTGATTAATGTGGGTAAGCCAATGCCACAAACTGCTACGATGGCTGGGGATGATTTATAGCACCCACCCATAAAAATGGTGATGGACTGGGGATGGTTTATGGCATCAGGTTGGCCCATTATTCTTGTCTAAGGAAATACTCCTAGCTTAATTCTATGACGAAATATTTGTATCTTAAATATCAAGGTATATTGGATATTTTATGATATTTTTCGAGCAACTAGATGTTATTTGTGGAAGTATAGGATTTAGCAATGGGAAATCCCCGAACTAATCGGACATTTGAGTGACAAAAATCATCGAACTAAATGGGGGGTCACATGGAGAATTTTCCGGCAAATCATGTTTGATTTTTACAGCAACTAAATGTTATTCTCATATCTGGATATTTAATATCGATGCTTGAAAGTGGCCATTTTCACCCATGTGGCTATGATTCAAACAACGATGACCCCAAAATTGGATGTTCCACTGTCAGCCAGGTGTGATTGAAATTCCCATATGGGACCTCCCCAAATGAGCAGATTCTGTTGGCGTTACCAAATCAGGGTGTCTGTTGTGTAAAACCCATCAAAAAAAGGGATATTCACCAAGATTGGATATTTTTCTGGCTAAACCAACTGGTGAATGCCGTGGATCTGGTCACATCCGGACGGCACCATCTGTGCCATACAAGGGGATGGTCATCAATCCATTGGGCGTAGTCGGGATTTATGAAAAACCATCATCAAAAGAACATACCCTCTGGTAGACTAACAGTTTGCTATGGAAAATCACCATTTTTCATGGGAAAATCCACTATAAATGGCCATTTCCAATAGTTATGTTAGTTTACCAGAGGGTAATCCTTTGGTAAACTCACATAGCTATGGAACTCACATAGCCATGGATGACCATACCTCATATTTCCCAGAATCGGATGGACAGCCCTCTTTTCTGACGGCAAAAAAACCATGGAAACAAACCCGTCGATTTTCCCTTAAACCAATCCAATGAAACTCAACCCATGCAACAACTTGACCATGACGACACACATATATATATATATATATAATCTTATGACTTATGAACATATTATGTAAGCATATATGTATTCACAATATATATATATATAGTTATATATAGTTATATCATATTGACATATTGTGACAGGCACCACTGCCTCTATGGAAACGAACTGGCGGACAGCGAAGATGTGCGCTGGTGGCTGAAGCAGCGCCAGGGTGCGCCACTGGATCATCAGGCAGGGAGCCCCCAGAGGATTTGGCCACGCCAGGAAGGGAAGGTTGAAAAAAAACCATTGAATGTAATCTCCTAAATTAGATGTAGGATGATGTAGGATTTTCGTATAATCATCCTATGACTATGATTAGATCATGGAAAACCATATATGGAGGTTTCCGAAAATAGGGGTACCCCCAAATCATCCATTTTAGTTTTGGATTTTCCATTATAAACCATCCATTTTTGGGTACCGTCATTTTAGGAAACCCCCATATGAGCCATTAAAAATAGCCTGGTTGATAGGTTACCAAAAAGGGACTTGTATTACCAAGTTTATGGGGGATTATGATATAGCAAGGAAAGCTATAAACCAATTGGAGTATAATGAGATGGGATAGAGGTATTTTTCATGGCTCATATGGGTTTGCCTGAAAATTGCTATGTATAGATGGGAACATGAATGGAAATGATGAGAATCCAACTCTTAGTTGATATGATATGGATATATTATCTACAAATGGATGATGATGGATAGTCATGGATTGTAGATCGAAGATTTTCCAAAAATATACATGGTGATTAGTTTGTTGGTTTATCAAACCCATTGACTGGTCGAGATATCTACAAGCCATCGTTAACCTAGTTACAAACCTACTTACTTATCTATGTGGCACCGCATTGTAGAATGTGGAAATATTGCTGATATGATATACCATTTGATGATTTAACATAGCCATGGAAAATTACCAATTTCCAGATTATTTACCTGCTTACTTTCAAGTGTGAGGATATACTGGGGAGATAATGCGGAATAAACTAGCCATGGTGATTCTTTGGGCATATCTACTGGGATGCAGAAGCGACTTGATATAATATCCGGATTTGTTCAAGCATGTTGGTAAAACTTAAAATGACAATGCCAGAGTTTGGATATGCCCTTTGGTAATCCAACAGGGCAAACCGGGACCCCCATACAAATGGAGGTTTAAACGGGAAAAGCATGGACAAACATGGTGAATTTTCCAGCCAGTCATGTTTGATTGCCAGAGAGTAAGCCATTTCTACTGCTCTATGGGAAACCATTCTCAAGCCAGAAAACATATGGAGTCAGAGAATTGGAGATTCTAAAGCCATTTAGCTTGGGAAGGTTGCTATGATCGCTGTTGGCGTTGTTCAAATCCCCCGCATTTTCGTTCGGAGCTCAGGTTGACCCGTGGGGGTTCCACCGACTGCAGGAACACCTGCTCGAAAGCTCAGACTCGGTTGCTGCATGCGTGTCACCCTGCCTGGTCGCTGATGGGACAGTTACTCGTACCCTCCAGTAATCAGTAAACCAACAGAGCTATGGAAAATGGTCCATTTACAAGTTAGCAATGAAACCTGGCGATTTCCGTAGTTATATCAGTCACCAGAGAGTATTATGTAATACGACCAATATTCCATTAATATTTAATATCCCATTAATATTCCATGATATCCCCATGATATCCCCATGAGATCCCCATGATATCCCCATGAGATCCCCATGATATCCCCATTCTTGATGCCGAAATTCATTTCCCCAAGGGCTCGAACGTGGCAACGATCCTCTAAACCTTCCAGGCGGGGATCACCTGCGAAGCGCTAGCGCTTCATTTCATGATTGGGTCATGGTATAGAAAAAGATAGGAGTTAGTGAAATCCTAGTAGAACAGCAAGGAATAACTCATCATTTGGATTATTTACATAAGTAATGTCTTACTATTGATATCAGGACTTCACTATCTTTTTTGGGGCTAGCTGTCACTGTGGCCAGGTCATCCTCAACGGCAGGCGCAAGCCCGGATGACTGGCAAGATGTGAAGCAAAGATTTGAGATTCACCAAGGAACAATGGGATTTCAGATGGGGATTTCAAATGCAATTTCAGATGGGATTTCATATGGGATTTCAGTGGGTTTCAGATGATTTCAGTACGATTTTAGGCATCCAAAAATGGGGACAAACCCCCGAAACCTGAATGGTTTGATACCCAAAAGTCATGCTACCAGGACTTTTGCGGATCCTGACGAGGTCTCCCACTTGGACTTCCCATTTGCTGCCACGTTTTGGGTGGCCAGGCCCTACCATCTCGGGTCCATCCCGGTCATTGAAGACTGCCAAGGCTGGTATTGAAACCCAGCATGACTGGGGATGGTTGGAATCTCACCCATCAAAATGCTGACGACTTGGGGGATGGTTTATATATTATTTGGTTTACCACATTATTTGCGAATTTTGAGGGATGACTCACATTCATGACACGAATCCACAGGCACCAGCATAAAGTTGTGATGTTACTTACTGCTTTTTGTGATGCTTCGTGCCTAATTAGGAAGATGAGGTCAATTTGACCAGGAATTTTCAAGTGGGCTCAAGCCTGCGACCAGACCACGATGTAGTTTTCAGCCTTTCTAATCCGACTCCAGGCCCCAACTATGCCTGTCGCTGGCGTTGAGGGAAGGAGCATGAAACCGGGCCGTGAAAAAGGGCTGGGTTTTTGATCTGGAAAAGGCACCATCTTGCAATATGGGAATGGGGTCAGAACCCAGGTACTGTCTTTAACAACAGCAGAAAATTTTGCGTTGAGGTGTTCATGAATCTCACTTCAGTAACATTACAATATCTTTGTAGCAGTTGTTTGCTCCATTTTTCGTTGGACTATTGTTGGTCAACCCCCATTTCCGAGGGTTAAATCATGTCAACCCCAGTTTTACTGGTTAAGTCCAATTTTTGATGGCTAAACGGCTAAACAATTGTTGATTGGTAAATAGTAAATCCTCATGTTCGCTGGTTAAATCATGTTAAATCCATTTGTCGGTGAAATCTGTAATTTTTTTGCTGCCTGAAATAGACCCATCCCTCATCGCAGGAAGCACGTTTCCACCATCTTCCCTGCCCGACCGTTGCAGGCGACTGGTGGGGGAAGCTCCACATGGGGTATACTACAAAAAAGTCATTTTTAGAGGGAACATGACAATGAAACCAGTGGATTTAGGGGTACCCTGTCATCGTTGTTTTCCTCCTCGTTGCAGCTGTCGTCCTCATGATTGAAGCATGCCAATTGGCTGGAGAATGAAAGCTCTACCAGGCTCCACCAGACTCTACCAGGCTCTACCACCAACCTCAGACTCTTCAACCACTCTTAGTACCAGGTGTTGGTGCTTGATGTTTTTGGATGCTGATCTTCAGCTCAAGTGTGGATGAAGCACTGAAGGACCTCTGACCCACAGAAGCGCCATTGTTGGGGGGATCAACCCAAGTATCCTGGGATAGCAGATAGCCTAGGTATCATTTGTACTTACTCGACTTCGAGCGACCACACCGCGACAAATGATTTTGTCATAGTTTCTGACATCTCAGCTGGAAGTACATATATATATATAATTATATATATATGGAGTATATTTTCTGACATTCCTTTCTGGCATTCTATCTGACATTCTATTCTGGCATCTATTCTGACATTCTATTCTGCCTTCTATCTGGCATTCTTCCAGGCATCTATTCTGGCATTCATTCTGGCATTCTTTCTGGCATTCTTTCTGGCATTCATTCTAGCATTCTTTCTGGCATCTATTCTGGCATTCGATCCGGCATTCTATTCTGACATTCTCTGTGGCATGGGCACTGCCCACTGAGATCTGGCGCTCGCGGTTGAGGTCCAGCAGTGCCCACTAGATCTGGAGCTGGCGGCGGTTAACATCCGGCAGTGCCCACTGAACTCTGGAGCTCGCAGTTGAGGTCCGGCAGTGCCCACTGAACTCTGGAGTGCGCAGTTGAGGTCCGGCAGTGCCCACTGAGATCTATATAGAGTTCGCGGTTGAGGTCCGGCAGTGCCCACTAGATCTGGAGCTGGTGGCGGCTAACATTCGGCAGTGCCCGCTGAACTCTGGAGCTCGCAGTGGAGGTCCGGCGGAGAAGGAACAAGGAAGGAGGAGGAGGAGGAGGAGGATGAGCAGGAGAAGGCAACTCTGATAAAATCTAGAGACCCTCACCTGGCAGGCGGGAAAAAAATCATGGTCTCATTGCTGAAGAAGCCGGCGCCGCGTCACAGGCGCATCGTGCTTCAGAGGCGCGCGGGCTTCACATCTCGGCAGAAAGGATGGCCTTAGGTTTTTCGAAGTGTAGTATTTCATCCCGAATTGCCTGGCAAACCAGTGTACAACCTCATTTGGAAATATTTATATTCCCATGCAGAAGATATAAGGTTGGGGGCACCTAGAATCCCACAAAAAGATCGAATGATCAACCCCTAAGATCACCGCGAAAAGCAATATGTCACTGGGATGCCGTTGTGGCAGTCACAGACCCTGGCCTGGCAGGGCCTCCCACCAAGGGGCAAGAACCTCCGTGCAATCCCCGGCAGCTGGGGTATAGTGACCCCTGGAAACGCTGATTAGTTCGAGGCTGATGAAGCGAATTGGTACCCTCTATATTAATTTGGGGATGATGATTATCCATAATAAATGATAGTTTGTGGGTCATTATAGGGGCTTATACTACCTAATGTATTGGGATCAAAATTCATGAAACGGGAATGGTTGCTCTTTACCAAACAGTTTTTGATGTAGCTTAAATTAGAAGGACCTCACTGAGACACCACTGTAAATCATGTTTACTTAGGGCCAGTTTGGGTACAGTAAGAATCCCAAAATGACCTTATTTTAGGCCTGTTGTAATTTATCCAGATGAATGGGGAATTTAGTCCCACAAAACCAGCGGGGCAGTGTGTCAATGAGACAGGCATTAAATGGGAGAAAAATGCTAACCAGCAAAAATATAGTTTTTGTATTTTTTTGCAAAAGGGATGCCAGGGTTGATGAGGGTGCCATTCGATATCTTTGGATTTATAAACACAAAGGTACGCAACACTTCAGGCTAGAACTTTACAATATGTTCTATGTTGGCTTGATCTAATTATAGGAAACCATATCCGGAGACATGTTTCTTCAACAATGTGCTTTTATACGGTGAAAATCCACCAAAGATGTGTGTTTTTTTTCCATGTTTCATCCATGGTGTTTTCGAAGAATTCACCGAGGTCTCAGTTCGCAGTGCTCCTTTCCGGGCCATCAGTCCTCCTCGAATCTCCGGAGGCCAGGTGGTTGGCTGGGCAGATGTGGCCTGGTTGTAAGTTCTGTGAGCCGGAAAACATCGAGGTGTGGAAATGTTGAAGTATATTGTAGATGTATGTTTATGTACTGTATATATACTGTATAGATTTGATACTCTTACAGTATGTAATGTATAATGTATATGTACTATTAGGTACGTACTATTATGTACTTCTACTATCTAATCTATAGCTATCCTAGTTGGAGGATGTTGGAGGATGCAGCATTTCTCCGCCCCTTCCAGGTGCGGATCTGGGACAACCGTCAGCAAGGTACCTGACAGGAGTTGTTGGGGAGATGGGGATTGAACCAACCGGAGTATAACTATCCTTTGGTAATCTACCCTCTGGTAAACTAACATAACTATGGGAAATCACAATTTTTAATGGGAACATCCACTATTTCTATGGCCATTTTCAATATAGTGATGGAAAATCAGCATGTTCAATAGGTAAATCATCTATAAATGAGCCATTTTCAATTCTTACTGGTACCTTAAATTACACGATGGTAACCACTATGGTTGATATACATGTCATTGGGATTTCTTGCAACATGGGAACATGTCATAGTATATATATATATAGTATCATTTTATACATATCGATTTTCAGGTATTTGTTTTGATGCGGATATAAATACTCAATATGATATGATGTTTGGGTGTGTCTGAATATGGGGAATTGGCATTGGGTGTGTCTGAATATGGGGAATTTGCACTACTTCCAATGTATGATGCTTTTTATAGGGAAAGTTATGATTAACATCATGAACATGTGGAAGTCTCATTTTCATATTAACGCAATTTGTTATGGGGAAATCATGATTAGCACCGTTTCTCCAGTGGACGCAATGGGGTACCCCATTCTGGACACATCAAAGACCCAGCGGCAATCCTGTGGCCTGTTCATCGGATCCTGTACTGCCAAGCTATCTGGGAGTAAAATTGCAGCCCGACATTTGTGAGCATCACTTTCAACCAGTCAACAGATCCGCTAAACTGCTAAACTTGCGAAGTGAGTGTGTTTCTTTGCATATCTTTGCATTGCTATCTTGTGTCAAAAGCCTTGTGGATTGTGGAAAGTCTTTTTTTGCGCAGGACTTTGCAAACGCTTCTTCGGTCTGGCTCCAGACCGACAATGCACAGATAGGCTCACGGATGGAATTTTGGGCAACAGCTCTTTGGATGACTTCGTTTGGCTCTGCAGTCACGCAACAAACCTTGAGAAAGTGATTTGCTGATTTTTTGGCCTTGGATTTGACCTGCAGGTATCCAAAGTTCCAAGATACCTCAATTAATCTCAATCTGAAAAAGATATCAAATATATAATAGCATTATGTATATAAAATTCAAAAACCGATAAACCCAAAGGACGATATTGGAGAAACCCAACACCAATCCACAACAAAATTTAGATTTATAATGATTTATATGGAAAAAAATAACAGGAGGAAAATTTAAGATAACTTCGCAAATTTGGGGAATAACGATTTTGTTTTGTTTTATTTTTTCTAGGTAATGAATTTTAGATTGAAGAAATACATAGTTTTTTTTCTCTTTGTTTTTTTTGGGGGCTAATTTATCGGGATTTTGGGCAACAATGATTAAAATATAATATATGATAAATATTAAAATATTAATTATATAAAAAAATCGATTAATATAAAATTAATTAATTTTAATGAAATATTTGTAAATAAAATTAATAAAATATTTATTAGGTTTTTTTTATATTATGAAAAAAAAAAATATATATATATATATAAATATATTTTTTAATAATTAATTAATTAATATATTAATTTATTAATCTATTTTAATAATTTTTTTTTTTAAAAAAAAAAATATTTATTTTGATTTATATAAAATATAAAATACAAAAATAATTTTAATAAATAATTTTTTTTAATACAATATAAATATAAATATTTGATTCTCTATGGGCAATAAATATATTTTTATTGGAAAAAAATTAAATAAATATATGAATTGATTTTGGGTTGAAAATAATATTTCAAAAAAATAATCTAAATTTTTCATTTATTTGGTAATAAATTTGATAAAATAAATAATTATATATTATTTCTTGATATATATTTTTTGATATATTTTTTTCTATATAAATTATTAGTATTTCTTTTTAAAATAGCATTTTTATTTTTTCTTGGTTCTTTTTTAAAATAATTATATTGAAATTTAATTAAATATTAATTATTTCATCCGTATACAAAGAAATTCATATGTAATTTATTTATATTTGCTTCGATTAGGTAAATTTATATGAAAATTCTAATTTTATTAGTATATCGTATTGATTTTTTGAATTATACACATTATGGAACGGTAGGCACAATATCTCACGATATTTTCAAAGGGCTATATATTATCTTTTAATAAATATTTCTAAATCTTTATTTCATAATAATTTCGCATACGGGGACAATATTTTGATAAATTCATTTTTCGTAGACCTTAACCTAAATCAAATATAATTTTGATATTTTTAATTTTATAAATATATTCGTATAATTCTTTCATTATTTTATACAAATCAATTTATTCGCATTACGATAGAATATAAATTATGGAATTTCAAATATAATTTTTTCGTAAAAAAAAATAATCGAAGGAAATTTAGAAATGAAATTTCCGACAATATGGACAATTGAAAAGCAGAGGTGAGAAGAGCCAAGATGTGAAGAGCTCAGCCATGAAGAAAGTCAGAAGATGAAGAAAGTCAGAAAAGAGAAGATTAGAGATGAGAAAATCAGAAGAAGAGATGTAGGTGTGCGAAAAGGTAGGAAAGTCGCGAATCACTGTATTTTTCCAATATTTTGTGGCTCCGGAGGGTCGAAAAGTAGGCTCGCTAAAGCGGCGGGTGCGGAGATATCTCGGCAGATGAGAAATGAAAAATTGCACGCCGTCGTGGCGCGAAGCACATTTGGAAATAAAAAAAGGTTAAACACTGACGGTTTCGGAGCACTTTTGGAAGTTAATATGCGGAAAAAGTGCACGGCGTTGTGGCGCGAAGTACATTTGGAAGTGAAAAGAGTTAAAAATTGTGGGGTTCGGAACCTTTTCTGAAGTTGAGATGTGGAAAAAGTGCGCGGCGCTGTGGCGCGAAGCACATTTGCATTTAAAATGTGTTAAAAATTGTCACGGTCAGATAACTTTTGGAAGTCGAGATATGGAAAAAGTGCACGGCGTTGTGGCGCGAAGCACATTTGGAAGTGAAAAATATTAAAAATTGTCAGGTTCGGAGCACTTTTGGAAGTTGAGATGTCGAAAAATTGCACGGCGTTGTGGCGCGAAGCACATTCGGAAAAGAAAATGTTAAAAACATCATATGGTCGGACCACTTTTGGAAGTTGAGATGTCGAAAAAGTGCACGGCGCTGTGGCGCGAAGCACATTTCGAAGTGAAAATCGTAAAAATGTGAGGGTCTCGGACCACTTTTTGACGATTCGATGGCCATCCGATGTCGAAAAAGTGCACGCGGTTGTGGCGCCAAGCACGTTTGGAAGTCAAAAGTGTCAAAAATTGGCGGTTTTAAGCAAATTTTGAGAAGTCAGTTAACTAACAGAACTAACAAGTTAATAACTTAACCACTTAACAACTTAACAACTTAACAACTTAACAACTTAACAACTTAACAACTTAACAACTTAACCACTTAACAACTTAACAACTTAACAACTTAACAACTTAACAACTTAGTTAGTTAGTTTGTCAGTTAGTCAGTTAGTCAGTCAGTTAGTCACTTATTCAGTTAGTCAGTTAGTCAGTTAGTCAGTTAGTCAGTGAGTCAATTAGTCAGTGAGTCAATTAGTCAGTTAGTCAGTTAGTCAGTTAGTCAGTTAGTCAGTTAGTTAGTTAGTCAGTTAATCAGTTAGTCAGTTAGTCAGTTCGTCAGTGAGTCAGTTAGTCAATTAGTCAGTGAGTCAGTTAGTTAGTTTGTTAGTTAGTTAGCTAGTCAGTCAGTCAGTCAGTTAGTCAGTTAGTCAGTTAGTTAGTTAGTCAATGAATCAGTTAGTTAGGTTGTTAGTTAGTTTGTTAGTTAGTTAGATAGTTAGTTAGTCAGTCAGCCAGTCAGTCAGTTAGTCAGTTAGTCAATTAATTAGGCAAACAAATAAATAGACAGATAGATAGGCCGTTTGATCCATCAGTGGATCTGCTCTGCCATCCATGACTCACAACAACGAACCTTTCCTATAGGTTTCCTATTCTGAAACTTCCGCCACCGCCTTGTGCGATACTACTGGTAATATAATTTCGTAAATAAAAATCAATATTTTTCATCCAAAATAAAATTCGAATATTAAATTATAATATAAAAAAATAAATTCTCAGATTTAAATATATGAGCAATCGGTAAAACCTCAATTGAAAAATTAAATATTCCAGACTAGCTTATCGTTTCTGGGAATTCGCTAATTCGCTATATCGTTTTCCAATAAATCCTAGGTTATCATTTTTGGGAGTTCGTAAAAACCCTCGAATATATACCTAATATATGGAGAATTTAGTCTATTGCACATATTCCTTTCATACAAAATTAAAACCAAATGCCAAAATAAATACAATATCATAATTTAGAAATTTATAAAAATATATGAAATATCCCCCTTGATTGAGGGGTAACGACATTTTCACCATCATTCCATAAAAATATGGTTTATAAAATGGTTGGGATAATTTATTTTACTATATAATAGATCCAGTGACAACCGCTGATGCTGCTCGCCGCGCTGCGCCCTCCCCTTCCCAATTGCAAGCCTCTACGCGGACCCCCTCGCATCTGAGTGACCAATTTCACAGCCTTTTTCTCTAATATGAGCCTTTCGAATTCGTTTGATCTGGCGGTTGGAAATTATATTTGCAGATAAATGCCTGGTTGGGGCCCCTGTATTGGAGCTTGGATTGAGTACTCGTTGCCTCGCAAAGCGATGCCGGGTTGTGGGCGGGCTCGAGTACTGTCCGAGATTCTCCTTTTCTTTCTGATTTATCTGCAAATGATTTCCTCCATTCCATTTTATCTTGAAGGTTTTTTTTTCCTTTAAAGAAGGTTGTTTTTCCCTCCGGAAAAAAACATATATATAATAGATTCGTTTTGTATATATATATTGCTTTGTGTTAAATATCAGGCCAAATATGCAGAAAATCGCGTGCCCACTATATTCTGGAAAGCAAATAGAAAATAAAATATTAAAATCCCTAAAATTGGTTTATACACAATAGATAAGACGATCAATTTAAGTTATTTTTCTATCTTTTTCCATCTCTTTCCATTTCATTCCAATTTTTTCCAATTCTTTACCATCCAACCATCCAATTTTTATAAAATAGATCTTCACCTAACATCCTCATATTTAACCCATAAACGCTCATAAATCATTTTTACAAAATGGAAATATTTATTCTAAACCCATCAGCACTCACCAAATTTTAGGGTCCACCATCCAACCTTACAATTTTTATATTGTAAAGGCCTTTTTTGGGAACGCCTTAAATTATGCATGTGTCAATTTTTACCTAATAAAATCAAGAAAAAATATATTTTTATATTGGAAATTAGGTTACCATTTTTTATAAAATAAGTAAAATAAATCTGGTTTTTCCATTCTATATAACAAATAGGTCATTCCATTCCATAGGGCTTCAATCAAGCGAAATCATGAAATATTATTAATATAAAAATAACCCTTATGAAAAAAATATATAAAATCTTAATTAAACAATTTCATCATCATCAAAATTATAATCAAAAAATCAAATCAAATCAAAATCATTACCATTATTATCAATTATTATCATATATCATCATATATCATCATCTATTATTATATATCATCATTTATTATCATATATCATCATACATTATCATACATTATCATATATTATCATTTACTATCATATATTACCATAATCCTTTCCCTAATACTAAACTCCCCCCCAATACTAAACACCTCAGGTAATTTTTAGTATTAGGGAGGTATTTATTATTAGGGGGGACCCTAATAGTAAGCGCCGGACCTTAATATTAAAAATTATTTTTCTCGATTTCAAAATCAATTAAATCTCAATTTAAAACGCAATTAATACGTTGCAAAAAATTGGATTTCGAAGCGGNATCAATTAAATCTCAATTTAAAACGCAATTAATACGTTGCAAAAAATTGGATTTCGAAGCGGATCCCTAATAGTAAGCGCCGGACCTTAATATTAAAAATTATTTCTCTCGATTTCAAAATCAATTAAATCTCAATTTAAAACGCAATTTCAAACTACTTGGATTCAGGAGACCCTAATACTAAGCACCCCGGGGTGAACTAATTTTTAGTATTAGGGGGTAGAACCCACAAATGATAGGTTTATTTTTAAATTGTTTTCTAAAGGGGATCAATTAAAAATCAAATTAGCCAACCACAAATTTCCCAAAATTGGAAATAAACCCTAGTTTTTAGTTCTTGGGATACGTTTAGTAATAGGGCGAAGGAATTATCATATATTATCATCATATATCATCATTATATATTATCATTATATATCATCATCATACAATATTATCATATATTACCATCATATATTATTAAATTATTATCATATATTATCCTCGCACCTCCACACTATCTAATATCTCTTGCCAACATAATTTTTATAAATCCGAAATTATCTTTCATAAAATATAATTAAAAAAAAAAATTATCATTCATATATCATTAATTATATAATAAATATACTAAATATACATATAAATTATATACATCATATATTAATTATATATCTTATATATATCCATATAAAAAAAATAAAATCATATAAATAGAATTTAAATATATTATAAATCAAATTCATAATATATATTTTATATATTTAGAATAATATATTATTTTAAATTTAATTATTTTAAATTTAATATATAATTTAAATATTTTATTTTAATATAAATATTCAAAAATATTTCAAATATATATAATAAATTATATCAAATATTCATCTTAATATATTAATTATATTAATAATTCTCAAATCATTTTTAACGATTTCCATTAAACATTTAATTCAAATTATAACCACAAATTTTAAGATAAAACAAATTTAAAAAATTATAGAATTTAAATTTTCACGATAAAAAATTCACCTAATCCCTATTTCCGAAATAAAAAAAAAAAATGAAAAAAATAGAAAAAATTAAATTCAATATATTTAAGGATATTAAAAATCGTAAAAAAAATAAATACCGCAAGGAATGAAAGTAGAAGTACTCAATATATATTTATAAAATTACAAAATAAATGCCTTAAATATTCTAAAACTATCAATTAGCCCTTCCCCAGGAAATGGTCAATCACAACCTTTTCTTCCCACCCAATTTCCACTCTAATATTGTCTCAATGCCTTATTGGCTCTCCATCTTATATCAGGCATCCGTGTCAACCCAGCCTGAACCAACGTCCCAGAGATGCACCACAAAGCTTTCAGATCCGAAGATTTCATCTCACACATCCCTGTTTTAAATTTTGCCGGAACAGCTCTGGAAGTTAAATCAAGCATCGGTACCAACCTATTCTAAACCCATGTCCCAAGATACACCACAAAACCTCACTTCAAGAAAAATACTCCAGAACATGTTTTTGTAAGATCTCGCCGATTTATATAATATCTTATAGATATATTGTGCTTCGTGGATTCGTCTGCATTTTGAGCCACTTGGGAGCCTCGAAAGAAAACACTTTTGAATAAAAACCTTTGGTTGTGACCTTCACTTCAAAAAAGGCTCTCAACAAGTTTTGCTGGCTAAGCCGAATGTGCCTTACCTTTTGCAAAAAATCTCTCAAGTCAAGAGGTGTTCCCTTGGCTCAAATCCTTTGGCTGTACGGTTTATTCAAAAACAATGTTTAAAATAAAAGACACCAAAATCTAAAATTCAGAGGTTTAGCATTCTTCAATCTAAATTTAGCTGAAATCTATCTATCTATCTATCTATCTATCTATCTATCTGTCTACCTATCTATCTATCTATCTATCTATCTATCTATCTATCTATCTATCTTTATGTATATATATATATACATATATTATAGCTAGAACTTGGAACTGCAGACGCCCACTTTCAGCAAGGAGCCCCCAGACGGGGATTTTACGGGAATGGGCACAGAAAATAAAAAATCAGAAGAGAAGACATCAAAGAAAATACCTCCCTCCCCGTGGGAAGGGGGTCGGTATCCCCAGGATATTAGTTCATTTTATTATCGGTGGCATTCTTATTATCCGCCATTCATTTTCGACCATCCATCTGTCATTACCCATCATCCCTCATCCGTCATCAGCCTTCCGTTGTTATCATCGTTGTATATCGTTGTCATCATATGTGCAACGCGGCATTGCAAAGCTCGCAAATTCATCTCGCAACATGGCTACCAGGTCATCTTTGATTCATATTCGTTGATTGAAGACACTAATTAATCAAACGAGAATAAAGGAGAGCTCTATATCAGATTCAGTAGTGTGGTCTTTCGCAACCTGTGATCTTCTTGATGCTCCCGCCTCTTTTAAAGAAAAAAATGGGCCATGAACATATCACTTGGAATGCCGCAACTACGAGATCCCCAACTGAGTATCATCAAAAGTTGGATCCAGAAAGGACCAGAATGTCCTGGAAATGTGGCAGAAATGCCGGACATTTTGTAGTAAAGACTTCCGCTAATTTGGTCTGTACAGACCAGTATCATCCAGTCACTTTTTCATTGTTGGGATTTCAAATTTCTCGTCTTATTCAAGTAAGATATCATCATTGGCTATCGTTACCACTACTATCTTGTCTCTGTGAATAAGAAACAATGCTTGGTACAGCAATTCTGCAAATCAATCGGCTCTCACCGACCTCTGTATCTTTTTCGTTTCACTTTTACTTTTGGACATGATATTATCAATAATACGGTTCGCGTGGATCCCTGCCAAGGTGGGATTGCACATGATTCATCAGAGAAAATCTACTTCAACATCAATTCTAACACTAGCACAAATCTTGTCAACATATCGTCCAAACATGATCAAAATAGGTATCTTTACCCCAAACATGGCTACTTTCAAAGGGAATGATGGTCCGCCTGCTCGGGGGTCGCCAAGCATAAGGATCCACACCGCCATAGGCGAGAGGAGGACGCCTGGAGTGCTGTGATGGTCTTGGTATCATTTATTTCATCCTTGAAAAGCTGTTTGATCTATCAAAAAGGATGAAGCGGGATAAAGATTTCATCTATTTCATCTGTTGAATATATTTCATACATGTATCTATACATATATATATATATACGTCATCCTGCCTGTTGCTTCTGGTCAAAGAACATCAAAGAACAACATATTCGCGCCATTGATGCCATTGTATTAAACTGGATTTCACTGTCAAGCACGAGCCAACACACGGCATTTTTCTTCAAACCAAATTTTGTTCGGTGCTGGATCACTGAAGAATCAGCACTCCCTGGCGTAGCGTCAGGTTGCCGAGGTCCATACGAGATTCGATACGGATAGCTTTCCTGCACCAAAGAGAGTATAGCATGTAACTGGTAACTGGTGCACAGTACAACATCGAACAACTTTGCAGCTATCAGATCGAGATGCCCCAAAGTGGTACTGAACTGACTACATCTGACTGATTTCAAAAAAGAAGCGACAAATCCGACACTGAACTGCCAAAAAAGGCCTCGCCGGGAGCGATCCAGCAGGGTTTGCTGTTGCCAATTTCATCAAGCTCCTCAGATCTGTCGTGTTCCGCACCAATTTGGACCCACAAAACCATTCTTTCTTAACCATAAGCCTAGTATAGCTTAGCCATTCTTGGGGCCACGGAGTACCGACCCTCTGAGGCGCCCAAGCTGGAGTCCCAGGGGCGGGAGTGCCATTCCTGCAACGGATAGCACGGGAATGTCTTTGGTAAACACAATCATGGCTGAGTCCAAAAAAACACGCTACAAGTAGGTCACGTACCTTTATCCTATATGGGGATCTTCGGGTCTTGCGAAAAATTGCTGAAAAGGTAACTAGGATTCCGTCCCATTGATGGATTTTCCACCCACTATGACTCTTTCCTCCCAGCGGGCCTTCTTCGCTTTGCTGCAAAGTCAGCATCACCTGCATCAAAATCCGGATCAGTTGGTCATCCCAAATGATCTTCTCACCCCATGTTTCTCCAAGTATTTCTAAAACCAATTGTTCACTCCCAAGGTTGGTTGGACAATGTAGAATGTTCCGATGATATTGAACATATTGGTAATCAATGGTAATCAGGTAATCCCATTCCCCGGATATTCAACAGCCCCATTCCATGGTCTCAGTTTCTGGTGAGGCTGTTCTCTGGCAGGATGTCGACCTCCGCCTTCTCGGGCTTTGGTTTTCCTTAGCCCCGAACTCGGGGGCGAGGGGGGTGCTGACGAAAAACATCAGAAATCGCGGAGTGATCCATGTTGATCATCTAAATAGACTTGACATATACATACATAGGCTCTAAATCGAGAGAAGATGGAAATCGGATATAGCTTGATATTGATAAAAATGATGCATAATTAACTATATGTAAGATTATGTAAGTAGATTCAGTTTATTTAAACAACATCCACAGTTTGCCATGTAGACATTTCAATACCAACATTCGATGAGCACCAGCTTCCCGACGTCGAACGCAACTTGCTGCGGATCCAAGCATCTTTTGCTTGCCGCCCTGACCGTGGATGGCACGGATCTCTGGATCTATCCATCCATCCACCCACCCATCCATCCATTCATGTATCCATGTGATCCATGTGATCCATGTGATCTATCTGATCTATCTGATCTACCTGATCTATCTACACATCTATCTGTATACATGCATATAATGAACACATCCCCGTCTTGGTTGCTGGAATCGATCGGCTCAGCCATCGGGCCCTTGCCTTGGTCGAGGTCAAGGGCCCTATGGCTGTTGGGTCTGGTTCAGCACGGTTGATCATGTCATTCCCCAGATGTTCCCCATGAAAATATATATCATTGGATTGGTTTAAGGGAACATTTTCAGGAAACCATGGGTTTTTACCACCAAATAGAGGGTATTCCTGCAAATTTTCCCTTCAACCAATCCGGTGAATATATGCACATTGTCATAGTTTGCCATCGCAAGGCCCCATAGGTCAAGCGAAAAATCATCATTTTCCAGGCAAGGCAACGGCCTCCTCAGGTGCTTCGCCTGGCCAGGTTGTCGACTCATGAAACCTTGGGATGCAACCAATGGAAATGGTTAATTTTAGTGGTCAATAATGGTTCATAATGATAAACTGTTAATAATGGTTTATTACTTAACCATAAATCAATTATGGTTATATAATGATAGTTAATGGTTAATAATGGTCAAGTAATAAATGGTTATGTCCTCTGGTCATGTCTGAAAGTGGTAAGAATGTTTCATCATTGTGCTTAATAATGGTTAGTAATGGTCAGAACTGTTGGTTTACTAGAGGGTACGTATTTAATGCTGGTTAAAGCAAATATAAACCATCCACAGGCATTGATGGTGTATTATGGTAAAAGTGGAGATGGTTTACTACTGCTGTACTAAGATTATCTCCAAAGAAGAATGGATTGATGAGATTTTTCGCCCAGACATTCGTGGTGCATGGTAATAGTGTTGAATACATGATCTCATAAGAAAACACTGCGTTCTTGCTAAAGGCACGACTTTTCCGAAACACTTCCCCCAACGGTACAGCGGTTTTTCCCTAAAACAGGTACGACTTTGTCAGATGCCTGTACAGAGATGGGAATCCAAAGACTTCACACATGGGACAGAAATTTCAATTAGCTAAACTGGGATGTAACCATCTCCACTATTTTTCTTGAAACATGTTGCCACCAATGGCCTGCGGATGCCTAGCATGTTTTTCCATGTTTTTCCAGCTTGGAGGAAGAATGACGACTAGGTGTCTACGTTTCTCAGACACATTCTCAATCGCACTGAGCCGTCCAACCTTCACCCTCAGGTTTCTTCTTCTTCCGACTTTTTGCCTCACTGAAAAGAAGGAAACATAGAGTCAAATCGTGAAGTGTTCGCTTACAGGCAAAAACGAAAGTGCTGTTCTACGATGTAATTACATCTACGTCTACGAGTCTACATACTGGATATGTATATAATATGTTGTGTACTTCTATATTGTGTAATTGTATACTGTGTAAGTATATATTATGCCAGCATACACAATACATACCGCGTAGTTATGTATATAAATAAATCATATAGAATCATATATATATATATATGGATACACTTTGTATAATTTTATATTGTGATGTATTGTGTAATATCCTGCTTCCATCATGATATTGTCTTTACGTGTCTTTTCAAAAGCAAAGAACCTACAAATTCAGTGGTCGTGAGAGATTCTATGTTCGTCCTTAGACGACCAGGTCGGGGAGATGGGTTCAAGACCTTTTTGGACAGAGAAGCACACACTGGTAATGCAAAGCAATAGGATCCATCATCCACAAATTCAACATCTTTATGGGTATAAATAAACCATCAATCCATATGGATCCATATGGGTGGTATCTGCCCAGGCCCTTTCTAAGACTTGGACTCTGCTGGGCTTCGTGTGGTCATGATGGCAGAACCTCCACTGCAGGCAACTGGAAAGGCTCGAGAACGCAGCGACAAATGCGTACAGCAACAACATATGGTGAATTTCCCATGAAATTCCAAGTCAATGACCAGTTTGATTAGGCAAATACACTGCCCGTTCAATCCCATGAAACCCAAATTTATCATACAGGCAGGTATATATGGTGATAGCTACATATACCCATGAAATCCCAAGTTTTCATTGGACAAATCCATATAAATCCCCATGTCCATAGCTGCATCCGGTGGTCAAAGTCCGTTGCAACGCTGGTCAAACCTACACTTGATGGCATTGTAGCAGCCCTTCGGCGAGTGGTGGAAGATGCAGGTGGCACCTTAGCTGACAACACCAATGGGGAGATTGACCACCAGTACCGTTGGGAGAGAATGAGATAGAATGTGATATTTCATCGGATATATAACCAACTTGACATGATATGTGGCTTTGTCCAAAAAAAAAAGGTGGGTCATTGCCAAACTCTATTTTCGCCCAGTCACTCGCCTTTTTCATATGGAAAATCAGTTCATCAACCTATCAGACAAAGCCACGGCGCCACTTGGGCCTGGCACCATGCTTTTTGAACTGCAGAAAGTGCTGGCAGTTACCATTGCCATCTTGGAGACCCTACCAAGATTGATTTTAGCAACCCCAAGACATAGATAGAAAGTGGGAAACCTGGAAATATGAAGTCAATCTCATTTCGAACATCCTGGAAACACTGTTCTATCTGTTTGGGGGTTGCTACATATTATTAGCTGCTTAGTACACATTCCCATCAAAACGGCAAAATATTGAGGTATTAAAAGTATAGCAAAGTTCCCATGGGGTGAAGCCAGATGGATGTTCGATCCCCGCCGAGGTCTGTGCACAATCCACTCTCATGCAGCATTGCTCCTGAAAGGTTCTTACCAAACATGGGACTGATTGGTCTTGCGAAATCTTACCCACAACATGTCTTTGTCAGCAAATAGGCAAAAACCCCTTGATGGCTGATCTTTCCGCAGTGGAAAGAAAACTCTGCGGGGAATCTTACCCCATTCATCAGAGACAAAACGATACTTCCAAGAAAAAACATGAACTACTGGCACATGTGCCATGGTCAAGTTACATCAAGTTACATGGTACATGGTTTATGGCTTATGGTCATCCATCTCATACTGGGAATTCAAACATCATGGGTATCTAAATCCCTACAGTATGCACATGGATTGATGACAATATGATCCAATATGGATATATCATGATATATATATATATATATCCTCCAACTAAGTTGACTATAGTGGGTGCTCTTCCATTCATATTCCATTAGACCATCATTATAACATATACATGGAATAATGGAATTTCACGCAAAATAATGGAATTTCATGCAACAGGCACACCTTTCACCACCTACTGTATATATATATATATATTATATGTATGTAGTTGGTTCAATCCAACTTTTGACGATGGCACCCCCGTTTTTTTTCCACCTCCAACCCAGCCTATGGAGGTAAAGCCGCCATCAGATTTCTTGGGCAACAACTCGGCCGCGTCACGGAAAAAAAGTGGCAAAACATGGAAAAACCAGGGGCTTCAAATTGAAAGAACTGGGGATTTAGCTGGATTTAGAATGATTTCGATGCATTTGATATCATTTTCATCATATTCAAGCAACAAACATGGGCACGCAATTGTTGCAGCCATAAATAGACAAGAAACTCACATCTGGCACTTATCTCTCAAGCAGAGACCAAAAGAACGGCAAAGACTTAAGCCCAATATCTTTAAACATTATCGTCGTTGGCATGGTCAAAGCTACATATTTCTTACAAGGAATTACTTAATTAGGTCTAAGCAACCCACAGCAAAAAACTCAAGTTTGGCACATGACATCTTGATGAAAATCGCTGAAAATTGCCAACAACTCGCCATCTTCCACCATTCACCGTTTTTCCCAGCGAATGCCATCGTTCGACCTCTTTGAGCTCCTCCTCGCTGAGGTGCTCGTACTTTTTGAAGTTCGAATCCAGGCCTCGGCATTTTTCAATCCCAGTGATCCCCAAAAAGCCGGATTTCTTGCAGGAAACCTTAAGGGGATAGGTGGGAGAGCACCATTGCGAATACCTCAACATCTTCAACGCGGTACCATGTCCTTTGCAAATGCCACATTGAAATGTGTTTGGTAAGATGTTCATTTTGCTGCCGGTATAGTTGGGCCAGCCATTCATGAGGGGCTGAAACGGTGGCAAGAGGAAACTCTTCAGAATCGCCGGTTATACCGATTTTACTGAGCCAAACAAGACCCCTCCTCTCCTTACCAATCACCCGGAGGACTCTTCTTCAAAAAGAGCGACCCACAGGATATCCAGAGCAGCTATCCGGCTGTCAAAGAGGCATATGAGCAGGGTATGATGGGATAGGAGATGGCTGATCATTTTTGGGAGGGGTTGGCTGCCAGGGTTTGATTAAAAAAACATCCAGGACCGTTTACTATCCAAATGTCGCGATTCCTGCCACTTGTATGCGAAACTGAATCCCTTACCTGGGACAGTTATTGTGCCCAATACCCTCGGGTAGCCAAACACAGAAATGGAAAATCCCCGATTAAATTGAGGTTTTTATGGGAAAATCATCTTTAAATGTGGCAATTGTTTATTTTTCATTGCCACGTTTGACTACCGGAGGGTACAAATTCATCCCTTGCAAAACCACTTCACACCAGTGCTCTTTTTTCAGAGGCCCTGGCGCTCATCTCTCTCGATAGCCTCTGGACCTTGGAAGCAGGAGGCACCCCTGGGAATTTCGCGTCGAAATTCCAAATTTGGAGTGACAAATTGAGAAGGAAAGCATCTTCCACAGCCATTTCTGGGGATTCGATGACGTCAGTGTATTGTTGCAAGCTATCATCTTTACACCCATTTCTGGAGAGTTCCACGTTAGTTTTCAGGGGGGGGAACATGCCGGAATGACACGAAACAGAGACCCGTTTTGCTATGTTTCAATGGCAAAAGTGGCAAGCACAGGTCGATGCGCTTCCGGTCCAAGGCACTTTTATTCGTTGCAGCTTTTGCTTTCGCCTCGGCCTTTGCCTTCGGCTCAGCTTTGGCCTCAAAGCAGCCAGCACTCCAAGGGTTTTCTTGGATTTGTGAATGGGAACACCTGTATGGAGGAAACTATGGTTTTTTAATCATGAAATGGTATTAAATGCAGGTTTTGTTGGCTTAGAACATCCTCAAATCACTTCTATGAAGTGAACAGACCTGGCCACAGAAGATGGGAAGAGTTTCATCTTGGCAGCCCATCTCGAAACTCGGTGTGTTTCCAACACCGTGGTGGGTTTCATGATCCCCATGATGTCCACCATGTTTGTTGGTTAAATCACTATGTCTAATGGTGATCATTTAATGTTATCTAGTCTATATTTATATCATGTTATCTATATTTATATCCCCATTTAGATTGATGATTGATGTCAACATGATAAAACCGCATGAATGGAGAGTTTTTTGCCGATACCATGTTTCTTCCACTAGAAGCCTTATAAGAAATCTCAGCCGGTGACTGCAGGTTCAGCGGCTTGCGTCTGGCCGAGGCCCCGAGGTTCCAAAATGGAGGGTATACCCTTTGGCAACGAAACATGAGTTGGCTGTAAAACCCCAATTCGTGGAAAAATCATCAAGAAATCCAGAAATGGATCTCTCATTGTATCACATTATATATAGATTTGTTCATTGCCATTGTTGGTTCATCCTCAGGCGTGAAGATTTCTCATACTAAACTGTTCGACCCTCTGGTAGCGCAAACCTTTCTGTGAAGCCTTCCATGTTCCGATCAATCTCTGCAGAGAATGTGGAAAGCAACAGGGACTGTGTCTGAAAATGGGGGATTGATCCCCCCCTTCTGGCCATCTATGAAAAGGGAAATGATGATCAACCAAGAGGATTTGGGAGCTAAACCACATCATTTTTCAGACAAAACCACATGGTCTTGCACAGCCCAAGAACAAATGCCACTTGGTAAATTTGACCACCAGCAATTCCCCGTTAAGAAAATAATCCACAAATAGAATCAATGATGTTATTGCTAACGTTCGATTACCAAAGGGTATCATCGCCGCAACAAGCGCATCTTTTGCCCATAAGCATTGCTGGTCTGGTGTTGTCCTTAAATGGACATCCACTGTGCTTCACAATGTGTCCGTTTGAGACGGAGAGCTGATTCAAAAAGCTGAATTTTTGGTGAGACTCAGATTCCATCGTTCACCGCAGCGTCGACACGACATGCAGCTGATTGAACCTTAATTCCCCATCCATGTCTCCCACACGCCGGACAGCAGTGATGTAACTTGATATAGCAAGCAGCAACACGTACCACTAGTAGCTTTCTAGGTTAGACGCAACAACAATCCGCAGGTACCATTGTTCAAACGGAGCATTCACGGCTAAAAACGTGCTGCTCAGCATGAGTCAATTGAAGTCCATCTATCCCACTTTTGCCGGGTAGATCGTCATGTTCTGGTGGGTAAACTCTCAGATGGTCCAATGCTTTTTGCAAAAAATGCAATGCGTTTACAAGTGTTGGTACTTAAATGACGCTTTTTGTTTTAAAACATTTCTTGCCCAAGTGTTGTTACTTAAATGACACCTTTTTTTAACATTTCTTGCCTATTTCGTTGGTTCAATTACTGTACATGTTCCCCCGTTTTCAAGCTGGGGAAAAAACCACAGGCGGAGCCTCCCAGCCCCGAAATCCATGGGCTAAGCCACCTGTGCTTAGGCCTGGGCACCATGCGCCTGCCGAGGCGCGATTTCGATGTTGGTCCCGGATGGCGGAGAAATGGGATACCCTCTGGTAAACTAATAGAACATAATAGAACTATGGAAAATCACCATTTTTTATGGGAAAATCAACTATAAATGGGCCATTTTCAATAGCTATGTTAAATTACCAGAGGGTACATCATGGGATATTTACCAACAAAAAGCAGGGTAAATGACAATCTAACTGATCGGTCGACTGTGTTAATATCCCATTGATGTGTAATGTTATTGGTGAAAATCCAGTTGTTCAGGGTTTCTCCCAACACTGCAAGGTCAATTGGAAAATAAAGATGTCAAATTGTCAATTTAACCCCCCTTGGGACCCTGAATAATTTGGGTAAATGTCACCAATTCATCAACTTGGGGATAATTACCAAGGGTTTCCCCGGGGAATCATCTATAAATGGTGGGTTTTCGGTATCTTGAACGTTGATTTTCTGTAGCGTAAGAACTTGATACCACCCATAGATGATGGGGAAAATTCCAGTCAAAACAAAGAAGCTTAAACATGGGTATAAAACCAACCCTAATGGGGGATACATTGGGATAGAAATATATATATATATAATACAGCACTCATGTGGTGTGCGTCTGAAAAAATGGGGTATACCGAAGCATGATCCTTTTAATAGGAATAATGTGGAATAATTAATGATGATGAACCATGAAATTTGGGAGCACCCGATGTTCAAACAAAGCCATATTATGGCTTTGTTTGAAGCTTTGGCATACCCTCCAAAACATCCATGCAAACATCACAAACTGATGATAATCCTCTGGAATTGCGGGTAACACGACTCACCATGAACCACCAAGGATGCACGTGTGTTCTGCTCAGGTATCTTAATCATGGGAGTGGCATAGGGGAAAAACATAGGGATCTGAATCAAGAAAAAATAGAGAGAACATCCAACAGCTATCCACTGCTTCTTACTTGGGTACAATTACTTAATACACAAGAACACTCCAATTTCATGCACTATGTTGCAACTGAATTGGGACCGTCATCCCATTTTGTGGGATGGAAATGACAATGACAAATCAGGAAATCTTGGGGCAGTCCCTCACATGCCTTTCGGTTGAATCAGCTTCTGCATGGTTCCCTCTGCTTCCCAAGCGCCACCCAATCTAGAGGAGGCTCAACTACTCTGTTAAAAAAAAAACAAGACTTGAAATTGAGTGATGAAATGGAGCAGACCCCATCTGCCAGGATTTCTATAGGTGCCCAAATCGGAAAATCGACCACCATTCTTGCCACAAAACAGCGACCCGTTCGACCCCTTCCTGCAGGATCTTGATACTATCCTCTTGTCTGTTCATCGTCGCCACGGCCAAAGGGGTTTGTCCCTGGGAATTCGCTTGGGACACCTCAGGCCGCAAAGCAGCAGCGAAGAGGGCGGGGGGCTCGGGTAGAACCATGAGTGGTTTAAGCTCTGTATGGATTGTGTTTATCAATTTTTTGGAGAATAAACATATATCATATAAGTTCATATATAATGGTTATCTTATGGTTATGTGATGGTTAACCATGAGATGAAATGGTGGCAATCCACAATCAACTTTGGCTGTGAGACATTTTCATATATGTTTATATTCGATTATATTCGTATATTTTTTACTATAGAATAGACTTCGCATAGCCCAGCTTTGACAGGTGCCTTTATAATATCGTTCGCCTCAGGTGGCAAACATGGTCACTTCAGGCGAAGTGAGAAAACCCTGCTGCGCAAGGAACATTGGCACCAACCTTGAGCAAATACTCCAAAAGTTCCTGCGCCGGTTTCGTGGGACTGCTCTCAATGGATTGGTGATTTACACAAGGTGGGGTGGATATATCATGATATATCTATAGTTCACAGGATTGATCAACTTATAATTCGGGCCCACCTTGTACAGAATATTGGATGCCCTCCAGTAATTTGACAGTTTGCTACAGCAAATTGTCCGTTTAGTTCGATGAATTTTCCTGTTGAAAGTGGTGATTTTCCATGGCTATGTTGAATTAGTAGAAGGTATGGATTGGTTTTGCTGGGAAAATCGATTGAAACCGTTGTCTTGCCTTCCAAATATATCCATATATAGAGCTCTAAGTTCTTCCATGATCCAATGCGCACAACCGAAATTGGGTTTGTCTGAAAAAACAGGGTGCCCTGCTCAGCAGGACCATCTGTCAAGCCATCCGCTGGTCGGCGTCGGCCTTACGGCCGTAGCCCGCAGCATAGTGCAATCCGCCTGTGGGGGATCTGATGAACTGGGCAGCTGGGTCCATGTTGCCCTTGGAACCATGGCCCGCTGGAAGAGAAACACCATTTAGTGAAAGGGATATCCAATTTCTGTATTTTTCAGTCATCCTCATGTGAGGCAAAGGTCAACACAACCAGCAAGTTTGCAAGTTTGGATCATCTCAGTTGCTGGGCAGCCAGACTTCTAAGTTAGCAATAGTGGGATTGTAGCTTGAAGCCATGAATCGGGTATCTTGACATCAACCCCATTCAACCCCTTCCAGCCCTAGCTTCCAAGCTTACTCGGATGTAACGATCAGTACATTCCCAAATCATTCCTGGTGAAGTTGGTTCCCTTTTTTGGCTGCAGAATATCACCACGTTTTTCTGGCTGCATTGTAATAGTTCACCAACCTAAAATGTTCGGCCATTTTGAGAGAGTTATTTTAATCCAATTCCCTTCATTCCAGTGACGTCGTGACGGTTTTGGTCGTTCTAATCCAGATATATTGACCATCCATAATGTTGCTGATTAATAAGTTCATAGAAATACCCATAATATCATCACAAAATCCCATTAAAACATACTAAAACCCATCGTTTCCACCACTAAAATCCCATTAAAACCCGTATTGAAACCATCATTTCCGTTCGTTTGCAACACGTCCATGCGTAAATCCAAGCAGCTATTGCCCGAGCTGTCCACGGCATAGGGATTGGCTCGGCTGTCCAACAGGAGCTTCACGACGGCTATTCTGTTGGCGCCTAAGCTGTATGAAATACGGATGTGTACATATATATATATATATATACATGTATATACTGTATATACTGTATATACTGTATATACTGTATATACTGTATATACTGTATATACTGTATATACTGTATATACTGTATATACTGTATATACATGGAATATCCCCAGTTACACATGGATTCTAAACCAACTACTGGGATGAAGAATCCGAGGACATCAGCCAGCTGAGCGTGGGAAATACCTCCGATAACTGACAATGTATTGTGAAAAAAAGGGAAATGGCCATGTTTAGTAATAGGCCATGATGGGTAATCCTACTAAATGGGTAATTACTCATTAAATGATGGTATGGTGGTATGGTGGTACCCTCATAAATGATCTACAAATGGGTCATTTCCATGAGGGTACCACCATACCACCCAATGAAATCATGAGGGACGACCATCATCCCAACCAACCCGCCCACCAATCCAAGTAGCCTCGAAAAAAATAATCCAACATGGAAAAATCCATGGAAAACCCACCACCTACAGTTTTTTTTCCAAGGATTTTCACATGTTTACACCTCAATTTCGTGGGATTTCGCATGGGATTTCGCCATTTTTCCCAGCTGAGGTCAGGACCAATGGCATATCCCAGAGGAGTGATGCCCTGGCAGGAAGATTCCAATGGTATTAGAATAGGATCTAACAATGGTATAACGATGGTATACTATAAAACCATAAAGCCTATAATTCATAATATAATTCCAGTGGTCTATATCTATATAATATAATAGGACTATGATGTTATATAACAATATTATAATCATAATGGTATAACTATGTATAACTATAATATATCATAATTTCATAATTATAGGATCGATCCATCAACATCCATCGACAATCAGGATCATTTGCTTGGGACAATGAAAATTAATCATCAACAATCGGTACTGTTTGGTGCCATCAAACAGGGCACTGAACAATCCCGTAAATCGTGGATTTTTTCCCAGCTGGTCATGTTTGACTACCGTCGGGTATCTATCAGTTTTTGAAAGATGCACTTCAGCATGATCAAGGATTCATCAAACTTGATATCACAGAGTAGAACAATTCCGCCTCAGTCTCTCTCTCTCTCGTTGGTCTCAGGCTAGACGATGAAATGCTGGAAATGGCACGCTTTTAGCAGGCGAGTGAGCGATTTTTTCGTCTTCAAACGAGTTGCATTTTTGTTGACTCCACCACCAAAGTGGTACAGCTCCCGCTCCCACAGCAACCCAAACAAATAGCATATCCGTGGGATCCCCATCTCTATCATTCTGCGGGTCTTTCGATTGTGAAGCTGTTTCTGAACTGGCGAAATCACCATGGTTGTTGATGAGTAGTTTCGAAGTCTCCGTTGGAATTTCTTACTTCTAGAGTTCCCCCACAAACCTCCAGTCGTGTACCGACAACCACATCTCATATGGATGTTCTGGCCATGTTTTTTCAATTCTCCAGAAATTGTTGAGATAATACCCCATATTCTATATGTTTTAGTAATCTATATTATATATATATGGATAAACTATATCAATTCGATGACCTGAAATAAACTCATTTCGGTATCATTTCCCTTATTAATCATCATTCGGTGCCGTTGCTACGGGTTCGGTTGTTATAATTTTGTCCGGCATATTAACCATTCAAAGGTTGTTGATGACAATTTCACTATCAGTGACTCATCACTAGAATCCCGTTGAAACCATCACATAGTACCGTAATACCTAAAATCCCATCAAATCAAACCCACCATATATCTATAGTATACATTATAGTATGTATATATATATATTTACATATTATGCACAACATATATATATATATACATACAATTCATGTACATCGCCATATTATATTATATCCGATGATTTTCCTAGCTCACAGTGGCTCACAGTCCATCCCACCATCCCACTCTTCGCCTTATGATCTTGAGAATCCAACGGTTTTTTTTTTGCCAAGAAGTCCTGGAACGCAACACGCAACGCCATGGAAACGCAACGCCTACATTCAGTAGATGATTCACCATAGATACGTGGATACATCAGCATAGTATCCTCTGTGGGATATCCTTAAATATAATATATGTATGGGTTATTAAAAATACCACGGATCCGAATCCTTGGATCAATACATGTTGATACCCTAGAGGGTCATCTAAGAGTTTGTAATGGAAAATCACCAAAATAAGTTGGTAAATCATTGAACGAAACGGGCTAAACTAAATGGGCTAACATCAAAAAATGTCCAGTTGTTGCCACAAATCAACTCACTGAAACAAGCACTAAACGTGGTAAACCCACTTTCTTGGGGCTGGGGATGCATCATTTCCTCTGACTTTTTCTTGACCATTTGTGGCTTTGTCTGAAGATAGAGCACCCAACCGCTCCCATATCTAAGTCAAAGTCGAAGTTCTATCCGCGGTTCTGTTGTTTTGTGTTGGTGACCATGAGTTAGTTGTTCCCATTGCTGTTGTTGTCTGGTGGTAATTCTAGGTTCTATCTGAGATCCTGTGCTTTTCTTTGCTGATTATAAGCTATCTCACCATTCTTCGGAACTTTTGCTTGCTTACATCCCCATTCCTGTCGGTTTGGCTGGTCCTACGATTTTGGCATGTTTCTTAGCGACCTCCCACCAGTTTGCTGCTAAGATCATATTTGGCTTCATGTTAAAACTTCGAACTAGCTGACCAACATTTCAGAGTCTACGATGAATCAGAGTTATCATCATGTTCCGTGTTCCCCCATGAAAGAAATGTAGATATGTGATATGTATATACATCTTTGGAGCAATTAAACAAATACCCCTATCTCATCTTGTCACTATACTATTTATAATAGTTGGTTGATAGATTTCCCTACTATGGTTGTAGTAAACCCCAATAAAGGTAGACTAAATCCCTATTACCAATCCACAAATATCCACCAGGTCCATTTGCACTCACTTGTATCCAAAAGAAATGAAAAATAATGTGGTGAAGCCAATGCCAGAAAAATCATCCCATTAATTGTTGTTAACCCCGTGAATTGTTGTATGCCTATTATAAATCCATATAATTCCAATAAAGAAACCACATCCCTTGGTGCCAGCTCTCTCTGGCAACGTCTCCTGCACGGCCTTCAAGTCTCCGTTCTTGGACGCCTCGGCTTGAACAAAAACACCACGGAAGATATGATGGTGCCTTGGTTGCCGTATGTTGCCATGGTCAAGAGTTGGATTTTATGGGGATTTAACCCACTGAACAATGGGATATTATAGCATTTAACCAAGGATATAACCAACTCTTCGTTTACATGATATGGGGAAATCATCTAATGGACGTATATTGAGGATTATTCGAAAAATCAATCGTGAGCAAAACTGGTCTGCAGCCCATGAAGTATAGAAACCATAACCATGAGAATTCACCATAGAATTCTATAGCTCATGAAAAGCATAAAGCATAGAATTCATATGAATTCATAATTCCCTTAAGTTGTTTGGTATGTATCTACCATAAACCATACAGTCATCCAGTTGGTGTCTATCAACTTAGCTAAGGATTTGGGGGCATCACATTGTATGAAGCAACGAACATCTGGTGCGCCTCGCAACATGTTCTCCCAGGTGCACAGATTGAAAGTCAACAGTCTCTGCTATTGGGAATAAGAAACAGTAGGAGAAATGTTTAGCCAACATTTCGAACATTTTGATGGACGTGCTGGAAATTTCCGGCATGATTCACCCAAGCCTAGTACTCAACATACAGTGACCAAGGTTTAGAGATATGTGCCAACAATGACGGGGATACTGTACAGTAAACGACAAAAAATATACAGGATTATAATGGATTGTACAGGATATTTTATGTTATTTGGCTCAGAATCGAAATTGGATACCCTCCAGCAATCAAACGTGGCTTGCTGGAAAATCCCCCATTTATGGTTGACTTCCCCTGGAAACCTCCATTTATAGGGGGTAGTTTTCCCATTGCCACATTTTGAAGATATCCAGCTTGGTGGGCCTCGTGCAGAGTCAGTGCAGTCTCATCGATCCTGAGGAATTCCGACTGCTGGAGACGACATCGAGGGGTCAGAATTGGTAAAGTCCCCTGTAGTTCACATCAAAATAGCTGGGATTTATGGATGTTCATCCCCCCAAATACGGTATGTCATAGCTTTGAATCCATGCATCTCATTCAAGGATAATTCGATAATCAACAACAAAGAACAATGCCCTGCGGTAGTTGACCGAGCACTCTGCACACCATCACCGTTGCTATGCTTATGAGGGAGTATCGCAAGTTTCAAGCAGGAGAGATTCCCAAGAAAACTGCGGATTCAAGCGAACCCGGATGGGAATATTCGGGAGAAATTTAGGGACTCCCCAGAAACAATGGATGGTTCATTCCATCAAGCCCTAGATATCCTGCGAAACGACGATCGATTTTTAGCTGGTTAGGCCAAAAAACACACCCATCAAAATGGCACTTCGCTGAAGTTGTATCTTTAGTACCCATCCAATCGCTTGACCCCATCATTCAGGGCTGCTCCCAACACACCAGTTGGAAAAAGGGGAAGCAACTTCTTAAATCAGGAGGTAACGTGGCAAAATTAACCGAACCACTTCTTGCTATCATGCACCATTTTGATGGGTTCTAGCGACCCTATTTTTGTTGAATCGCCATGAAACGGTTGGTGAGTTTTGCGGGAAAAAAATCCAATACGACCCAAGCAACTTGTGCTATGGTATTGTTGTTGGTCAATATTCCATTCATATCCAGTGTTATCATTATTACCATTATTTCTTGGTCAATTCACATCCATTCCATCCAAGCAACTTCTTCAAAACCGGCTGCAACTCTGCCGGAAGACCGCCCATCTTTTGGCTGATCTTCAGCATGAGGTCTTCATCCTCCCGGCATTGGTGCTTGAAATCTGGGGCCATGGCGATCAGCAGCTTTTTGAATTTAGACCTTACATAGACCTTACATATGGCAGGTAGCGTAGCTCCAATTTAGGTTCCTCAAATGGCCATTGAGTTTTTAACGGATCTGAAATTCATTGATCAATGAAATTCCATCCGGAATTTCCAGGGGCCCGTGAGTTTCCTCCCAAAAAATTGAGCCACGTGCCCATCTGAAAAAAAACGTCTTCAAAGCGTGCCTTGAAAAGACATGTTGCGCCGTGTCTTTTTTAAAGCAGGGCCTGGTAGTACTTCATGGCGGCTTCCATACCGTTTTTCTTGATGTCTTCGAAGACGCCGGCCTGTTTTAAAGATGACAATTTCAGATGCCCCGCAAAAGGGTTGTCTCGATCTTGAATAATCTTGGATGCCCTACACAACAACTGCTTTTGGAGCTGGTTGGTCTATTGTTCCTTTTCTTGCCAAAAGTTCATCCACTAAGCCACTTAACTCCCTAAAAAGGGTTCACCAAGCTGCATATTTCAAGGGCAATGGTATGTTGCAGGGGCCTTGCAGTTCCAATGGGGCAAAATTGTGGTGAGATGGAGTTGAAGACAGCACGTATCCCTGGTGGCTAAGGAGATGAAGAATATGGAGGTGCAGTGTCATACTATGCCACATTTGGAGATACTTACCCCTACTAACCATGAGGTCGTTATAATGCATCCATCATCAGCGGGAGGTTTTTCCCAACAAAAAATCCATCATCAGTGGATTTTAAATTTCATAAATGATTTCAGAAGTTATTTACATGACATAATATGTATATAATATCAATATTAACAAGTGATTACAAATAACATGTGAGCCATTGTCAAAACTCTTGTTCTTCGCTTGGTTCAAAAGAAATGGGTATCGCTTTTGGGGGGGCCCTATCGCTAACCATGGTTTTGTAAAAGGAAGAGAAGAGGAACGGAAAAGGAAATGAGAAAGAAAATAAAGAGGAACGGAAAAGGAACATAAAAGGAAATGGGAAGAGGAAAGGAAGAGGAAAGGAAAGGAAAAGGAAAAGGAAAGGAAAAGGAAAAGCAAAGAAACGGAAGGGCAAGTAAGAAGAACGGAAAAGGAAGGAGAAGGAACGTAGGGGGAAAGGAAGAGGAAAGGAAGAGGAACGGAAGAGGAAAGGANGAACGGAAAAGGAAGGAGAAGGAACGTAGGGGGAAAGGAAGAGGAAAGGAAGAGGAACGGAAGAGGAAAGGAAAAGGAAAAGGAAAAGGAACGGAAGAAAAAAGAAAGAGGAAGGGAAAAGGAAAGAAAGTAAAAGGAATAGGAAGCAGTGTCTCTCATTCCGGAAAAGGAAAGGAAGAGGAACGGAAAGGAGGAAGGAAAAGGACAGGAAAAGAAAGGGAAGGGGAAAAGGCTGAAGAAAGCAAAAGAGGAAAGGGTCCATTAGTGGTCCGGGGCTACTTTTTGGACAAAAGGGTATCGCTAAGGTATCGCTAGGGGTATCGCTAATTTCGTCTCTTGCATCTAAGCAACTTTATGTCAAACAATTTAAGATGTGGGTATTCTGAACAACTATAGGTATCGCTTTTGGGGGGGCCCTATCGCTACACAGTGTTTTGTGCACTTTNGTCAAACAATTTAAGATGTGGGTATTCTGAACAACTATAGGTATCGCTTTTGGGGGGGCCCTATCGCTACACAGTGTTTTGTGCACTTTCCAGACACCAGTGAGCCCTCAATACACAAGTTAGTATACCAGAGTTTTGACCGTACCTCATGTGATAACATGTGATAATCTGGGACTATGTACCCATCAGTGGGACCAAAAATTCAGAGATTTGCGCTGAGGTCCCACGCCAACTCCGGATCTTTCTCCAGAGACTTGACGCGATCTGCGACAGGCGCATCGCCACTGGTCAACCTTGGGGGCCAGTTGTGAAAGCCATGGGAAATCTGGGAAAACCATGAGAAAAATGGTGGGTTTACGCCAGGTGAAATGGCAATGTTCACGGGAAAATGATGATTTCAATGGGATTTAAAGGGAGGTCTTAATGTGGAAAAATAATCGGTGGATGTTTCTCTGATTCTTTATCAGATCAAGCACCAGTGGTGATATATTAAACACCTATTTTTCTGAGAGATTTGCGGATGTCAAGGGAGGAAACTTAGGATTGGAGATGATGATAGACTTGCTGGACTAGATAGGACGCCGATAGGATATGGACATCGGAAAGATAAATGAGTAGCTTGAGAAATTTGATTGGATTAGATTTAGATTCAACTTGGAGATTAGACTTAGACGAAATAACCATGCAGGAGGCGAAGCTGAGCGCAAAATCCGGGTGCTTCACTGAAAAAACACTAAACTGCCTTTGCCTCGCAGTAACACAAAAATCATGCACTTGTTAGGGGGGAGCAACATTAGTTTTGACCAAGCAGGGGCGGGATTTAGATTCTAGCTCCTAGATTTAGATTTAGATGAATAGGCCATAGGCAAACAAAATCAAGCAAACAAACAGATATCATGGCTAAGGGTGGTACGCACTGATGTAATGAAAGCATCCTGTGACTGTTGGTGATGTTCCAAATGACCGTTGGTGATTCTTGCCCACTGAGCACCTACAAATATGGGGATGGGTTCAAATCTTCAAAAACAATGAAAAGGGTCCATCAATTTGAGGGGGATGAACATGCATCACAACCACCTGATGGTTGATGTGAACAAAAGGTACCAGGGTTTTGACCTACAGTCTCACTTGGCGGGCAAGTTGACCTGACACCAAACCGCCCAAACATCTTGAAGTTCTAAGCTTCGCACTTGGTGTTGTAGTGCCTGAGTTCCAAGAGTTTCGATGGGGAGTCAAGGAGTCAAGTCAGCATTGGAGAGATCGCGTTCTTCACAATTCACAAAGCTAAAATGGTAGATAGTTTTGGGATACTTGCCAAAATCCCAACCAAGAATTTCCAGTGAGTTCACTGTGAGTTCATTGTGAGGTCCTTGCTCTGCGATGGCCTGAGTCTGGAGCCAGCCTGAGGACGACTTGAGATTTGGGATTTGAATTCGAGCAAGGTGGGGGCCCGTTTACAATAGCTAAGTTTGTTTATAACTTGGCTCACTATAGGGTTTGTTGAGGATACAACTACCCTCTGGTAAACTAACATAGCTATTGAAAATGGCCCATTGATAGTTGATTTTCCTATTAATAATGGTGATGTTCCATAGTTATGTAAGTTTACCTATAGTGAATGGGCTTCAAAAAAACCAACTTCTAACTGAGGGGGGCCCTCGGGCAAAGGCCTGATCGTTTGGAGACTTCAATTGGGAGAATCTTCTATAAAATGGGGAAAACTATCCATGAAAATTAATGGTAACAGATGTTAACTTCATCCATAGGGGGTGGGTACCAATATTAATCAGCTATCACTATTTTCAGGGTGTGTTGCTCCCGGGTTGCCATTGTTCATATGGATGCATTGAAATGGCGTTGTCTGAAAATCGTGCGAAAACATGCGAAAACCCCCATTCCCATCCACTCGTTTATCATCATGAATCATGTTCATGCATTTTTCTGATTCATAGATGGCCATAAGTAGGGTTTTGACTCCCCCAATTTCAGACAATTCCGAAGATCCAGGCTAATTTCAAGGATGGATAAACTCGGATAAACCCTGGCTGATGAATTGCGTGATACTAGGGGCTACCTCTCCAAATCGTGAAAATCTATGCTACTAAAATGGTACCCCTCCCCAATTTTTGTCAGCCCAAGGTTGACAATTGGGGCCTCGCATGGCTTCCGGATTCTTGGCAAAGCTCTGGAGGGCTCTGGCTGTCTCTGGGTTACCTCAGGAACACGGCAGTTCTAAAAGCTGCGAGTTGTCCCACCTCTCATGGAAAGGCGAGAGTTGATCCAATAGATCCAATAGGTGGAGTATAAGTATCAATCAATATCAATAGGATATACCATGATATAGTCATTTGAATCCAATGATTATCAATTGTTGGAGTAATATCCAATTGGATAATAGTTGAGGCTATCCTCAATCAATCCAACTTATCCAACTTATCCAACTTGAAAAATTGAATATAGGTTTTTGATCCTGTGCACGTCAGCAGCAAGATTCTTGACACTTGAAAGCTGGCTTCAAAATCTTCCAATACAAAACTTGACCATCCACATCCATCCACTGACTGTGTTTTTAGTACCATCACTACAGTAATTACTTCAAATGACCAGCATCACCAGCCATTTATCATCATTTATCTACTTAAATCCCATAGTTTCTTATGATTTTCTCCCTGCAAATTGCCCTTGGGGCTTTCACATCTCTTCCATCCATTGGCTCCCCCCGGCCGTCGTCGTTTTGGATCGCGCCTTCCACGTATTTCTTCACGTCTTCCCAGGTGCCTTCGTCGATGTCCGGCAGCCGCGCAATCTGCATGGTGGTGCCATCCTGGCTTCGCCGGGGTTAACGGGGGAGTCATTGGGGATTGAATAACAAAGGGACGATTTAAAGGGAGAATCTTCATTTTTTAACCAAAAACAACCTACAGTAATCAATGGATTGGTTTAAGGGTGTTTTTATGTGTTCTTGTACGTCCATTTTTTTGCAGGAAAACGTGGTTTTGAACTCCAAATCTAGGGCTTTCATGATGGTTTCATTTAAGTTTGTCTTTGCCAAACTTCATCCATTCTGCAACCATGATCATCCCATTCAACCCACGAGTCAAGGAGGGAAGTGAAAGGTTAGAATGGAAACTACAAGAACCGACCATTGGTTGGCACTACATGGATATTGTAGTTGAAATGGTTAGAATATCAATGGAAGCTACCATAATTAAACTTCAAGCTTGAAAGGCTCCCAAAAAGATATTATGACATATATGATGACTGCTTCTGGCACATCTACAGATCCAGAATGATGAAAATCTCAGCAGTGCAACGACCAAAGGTGCCAACAAAAAGCGGTCTGAACATAGGATGGATCTTTGTTTAACTGAAAATAGGATACCTCATTTCCATCCCACGCTTTATCATCAGTTTCCCCATTTTTTAGTCGCATCAAATGGTGTCTGCCCCTTTTTTGAACCAGCCAGAACAGTTCCACGGAATATCTCCCTGACTTAGTCCATTTGATTTTCCAAAAATGAGGTACAGTATATACTCCAAAAAATGACAAACCATATCAACAAATACTAGAAATAAAACATAATGTTCGAAGTTATTGTATGTCTTTGCCTGTAGAAAACTGTTTCCTGGAATTTTTCAGACCGTGGCGTTTTCAGCGTATCGTTGCAGCAAAATCTACCCCAAAACTGCAAAAGATGACAACAAAAAACTCAGCTTCAGCCCCAGCATCATTGATCTTCAAAGTCTCAGTGGCGGGTTCCGCGGCCATCTCCTGGGTTTTCGCAGGGAAAATCGACGGAAAAACCACCGACTTTTTCCCTCCAAAAACAAGGGGGTCCTCTGTAAGTCGTCCCTTGATGTCCCGAACTTCTGGGGAAATATGGCTGTCTGAAAAGAAGGTAATTGCTTCTAAAATATTCTAAATACCTTTGGTGCACCATCATTTTCTCGTTCAATAGCTATTTCATGGGTATAGCATGGTATAGCCCATTTTTATATCCATTTTTCGACACACCCGCATGGAAAATTGGGGTGCAGCGTGTTTGACGTTCTATGACGTTCCGTTGTTGGTCCAGCTCATGTTATCCAAGCCCAGAACTCACTCCTTGCCTGCGCTGCGTTTCAGCAAAAACGCTGGACGGTTGCTTGGGCCAAAAATCTGCATCACATCAGTCGATTCGTTTATGGTGCACCGAAATGCACTGCCTAGGTTGATTTCCCACAGGGTGAAACCCAAAATGTGACGATATCTCCTCAATCCTCTAACGAAACCCTGATTCAGTGTTTTTTTTTCATTTTGGGGTCCCAAAAAATGATATCATCGTGGGGATCTCGTGGGTATTCTCCACCTCTGCAGGCTTCTCTTCCTTTTCCTCCTCAGCATCCTCAGTTGATCAAGATCAAACTGACAGGGAGGAACTGACCCTGCTGGAAGATTGGAAGGTTGGAAATGCGGATTTCTTGAAATGGGAGTACCCCCAAATCATCCAATATTCGACTAGTTTCGTCCTTAAACTATGTTTTTTTGGGGATCTCCATTTTAAGAAATCCCTAAATTGTGGTACGTACCTTGTCCGGTCTCATCGCTACTCAGACGTAGTTCACAACCAGCAAACGCTGTAGAAACTGAGAGCCACACCGCCATAAAAGCAGCCCCTTGAGATGATCATAAAATGACACCCGGCCATGGGAGATCCATTACTTTTCTGATAGGAAAATATGATGCAACATCGGCTAGAATCCGATGAAGGAAGAGGGAAGTGTCCATTGCCAGCTTCCAGTATACAAGAGGAAATTGTCTATTGTAGTAGTGTGATCCATCGACTTTCTGAAAACTGGAAATGCCACACTTTGAAATAGAAACGGACCATCTTCGAGCCCAGGATGTGGGCTATGTACGCATTTGGGTATGAGTCAGCTCACCCTGGTGCCTGAGCTTTGGACCGGCGATCGCGGCGCCGGCGCGCCGCTTTGCGCGCCGTTGGGGCGTTTCCGGGTCCAGCAGGCTTTGGGGGTTATGATATGTTCTGATGATCTTCGTTTGGGCTGGGAGGGGGTTGTCTCAGGTTGTCGCATCTACAGTGCATGGCTGCCATGGCCATGATTTGCCATGGTCTGTTGCTGGTCTGTTTGGGCTGGTGTTCTCGACTGTGCGTTTGACTTTGAGGCAATTCATGATGAATCCATGTTTTCCTGCCTTTCAAAACAAAAAAAAGTTTCAAGCCATCAGCAAGATGAGCAAAATATGCGCACAAACACAAATCATGATCATCTCACTGGATTGGTTAATGGGAAAATTTACAGGAAAACCCCATATTTCATGGGAAAATCCATGGTTTCCTGTAGATTTTCCCTTAAACCAATCCAGTGATCATCCAAGTCCGATGTCTTTTCATCTTGGATTGTTCCGCTTTTTGCAGCTTTTCTTCGAATAGGAATTGTCGATGTTCATCTCCCCATGTACATGCGTAGATAATCGAAAACCAAAGGTTCTTGAGCCGTTTCCATCCCCAGTTCATCATTATTTTCCCTATTGAAATTGCCATAAGTGGGGGGGCATATCCCACACGTTCAGACATATAGCCAAATGTCATTATCAACTTGACTATATATATATATATTATATATATATATATACATATATTATATAATATTGTATATATATATATATCCCACAAAATCTCCCGTTATATCCCCATTGTTGGTTCCCTGTTATACCTCAAAAGTTCCATTTAAATCAGCGCTTAAAGATGGTAAAAGTTGCAAATGTCGATGACTTGCGGAGTTGCTCTCTTTTTCACTGGAAGCAGCAACTATTTCAACTTCCAACGCCCCAGCCGGGGTCTATCAAAAGGAGGATGTGGTTCGACGAAGCTACGAATGACTCATCCATGTTGGCCCGAAGGGCCTCCATAGATCACCAAGTTGGTGTATAACTATAGTAGGCCAAGCAAAATGTGTGGTGGATATATCTCTGGTTAGATGGCGTTTTATTTAGCACTTTACCCTCTGGTAAACAAACATGGCTATTGAAAATGGTCCTTTATGGTTCATGTACCCATTAAAAATGGTGATTTTCCATAGTTACAGTATGTTAGTTTACCGGAGGGTATAACTGGGGGGGAGCTCTTCATAAGCTTTCAAGACGATGGGAGTCCGGGAGTCCACGGTGACTTCCTATGTGGAATCAAAGGCTGCAACCTTGCCATTCATACAGCCAGCAGCCACCAGCAAATGCCTCGGGGGTATCCAGCCATTGGGGTGCCAGTCTGGAAATGGTTACCCATAAAATGGTCATTTCGTAGGGAAAATGAGAGTTCAGCAGAGGATTTCGGGGTACCCTATTTTCAGACACACCCATTGGGGTTCCAAAACACTTGGCAAATCACTTGGCGATCAAAACAACTTAATGCCCTAGTGACCAACCATGTCTGAAAATCCGACCTTTCACACCAAAGGATCATTGAAAAAAATATCAGCATGTATGATCAGATGACGAGTGCTCAGCATCTCTACATTTCTATATCTCTGGATAAAACAGAAGTCATCATAAATCATCATCATTATCATCATAATCCATCTATAATCCATCTATAATCCATCTTCATATCATCATCATCATGATCGTCATAATCATTATAATGCCATTGAAGATTTCTACCTCAATCATAAATCCTGCCTGAAATCATTGGGCCTCCGTGCCCCTTCCCCGTCTCTGTGCAGTGCAGGGATGTGATGGGCGAGCCCAAGGACCACGAGGCAATGGCCTGGCCCGCGGAGGTCCTGGTTCTTTTCATGGGAACCAAAGGAGATATGTGGATTATATATGGAAATAATGGATATAGAAGCCAGAAAACAATGTACTTCTGGGATATACAATGGATGATAGTGGGGTAATAATCGTGGATTATAGTATAGTCTATTATAGAGGACTATACAACTTGTATCAATTTGTAGTAAATCATAACCAACAATATCTATAGGTGGAGGAAAATTCTTACCAACCATTAAACAGGTATCATGGGATATAATGGAGTATCAGGGAATATATGACTTATAAACAACAATATGATAATTTGGAAGAATAAGAATGTGGTAAACCCCAGAAAAAAACATAAAAACATACACCTCCAATTTTGGAGGGTTTCTATAACCAATTTCTGGTAGAATCGGGGATGGTTTACTGATTTATTATTGGGTTTGCCACACTATCCCCTTAGATCATGTTAATATCTGAGATCCGTAGTTGTGAAGCTGGGATGCTCCCAATCAAACAACTACAGTACACTCACCATTTCTTACGAGCTGATCCAATAGAACTGATCCATGGTGTCTTCCCGGTTCGTTTCGCCCGCGGATTTGACCTTTCCACCATCGATGTCTATCAAAGGGGTCCGGTTGGCACCATTTACCCACCGCTTGTTCAATGAGGAAGACAGTGGTCCTCTATTGACGAACCAGTCGGAAAAAGCGACCTTTGGGTCCAAAAACGGGGGATACCAAGATACCCCAAGAATTGCCATCCAAAAAAGGAAAGTGTGTTGGGGTTACCCGTCCATGATTTCCACCTTTTCACAATCCCATTTTGCTACGAGATGCCTTGGGCTTGTCCTGCCCATCTGCAAAGCACCGAGTGTCGTACCTTGTCAGGCCCCAAAGGATTGCATTCAAATGGGTGCTGGGCAAACTTGGCAGTATGAGAACACAGGAACGGTTGGCAGTTTTGTTTGGAAAGCGTCTCTTCGAGATCCGAACATGGTCCCAATTCTGCGGGTAAGTGGTTCTGACGATGACGAGATTTTGGAGGTCATCAACTGTAAGTCTGTCATTCAACAACAGCTTACTGGATGATGAGAAAAATTGACCGCAACCCCCTATCTTTTTTGGGTCAAACCCCCATGGATTTCCGGGCACTGCATCAGCTCACCGCCGATGCCGGCAAACAGCATGGGGCTGGTTCCGTTCAGCAATGTCACCTCGCGTTGTTGCGAGACGACTGGGGGGTGCATCCTATAGGATCAGTGGCGAATAACCATAGTGTGACCCAGTGAGATATGGGTTCTATATTGGTTACCCTCTGGTGATTTAACGTAGCGAACTGGAAAATCACCATTCTCAATTTGTAAATCATCATGAATCATGATAAATCATCAGAAATCATCATAAATTATCGAAGTAAATGGGCCATATTCCATAGCTATGTTGAAGAACAAGAGGGTATATATAGAGGTTTTCTCATTAGTGATTGGTGGTGGAACTCGTTTCCTCATTTGTACCATTTTGTTCTGGGCAAAAAACGTATTCATGAAATTTGGAAACTGAATGACACTGGTATTTCCACTTGAACACCATTTCATCCATATTTTTCCCATTAATCCCATCTTGATATTCCCAGGTGAATTTTCAAGTTGTTTCTCCCAATTCTTCGCATCAAAGGTGGCAGCTCGTGCCCCCACCTTGCCGACCGGTTCCTTGGTATATTGCTGTCGAATGACCTTCCCTGGTGCGCGGTCAGCTCTATCCACCAGCTTCGCAAAAGCCGTGCGTCTCCGAAGAATTTACAGCTTTCACATATGATATCTCTATCTGCAGTACAGTACATATTTCCATTCATTTGCGGATTGGGTCATTGCACCCTGGTACCAACCGTCGTTCTTGTCGTTTTCTGTTGTTTACATCCGAAACCTGAACGTAAAACGTCCTGAACATTCCTGAACACTTCTGTTCATCTATCATCTATCTACCTATTCCTGGGTTGGTCATGGTTTGTCAGAGCATCAACTCCTTGTCACAGCAGGGTGGTCACCTGCTTTGGTGTCAATAAAGCCCATGCCACTCGAGTGAGAGCAGACCTGGGTCTCCCCGAGGTGACTCATCAAACACATCGGAGATCACCATGGGAAAGGGGGGAGTAAACAAAGTAGACCATCAGGAATCAGAAGAGCCAAATCTTATGTTCATCTATAAAATAAGTAAAGAAAAGCATTCAAGACCATGAAACCGGGCTAGAGAATCCATCATGTGTTGATTTCCCAGAGCTTCATAAATCGGGGGTTCCTTTTTCTGTGGCCTTTGATGACCGGTACCTCCATAGGGTGTTACCATTGTCCATCATTATCCCAAACAGTCTCTATTGTTGATGGTTAGATCACATCATTTAGGTCCGTATTGTTGATAGTTTCAATGGATTGGTTTGTTTGGGAAAATTTACGGGGTTTACCCCCATATTTCATGGAAAACTCCGTGGCCTTCCGGTGAAGATTTTCCCTTCAACCAATCCTTTGATAGTTACCATGTGGTTATTTAACATAGCCATGGAAAATGGCCCATTTGTAGATGATAAACATGGTGATTTTCCGATTAAAGATGGTGATCTTCCATGGCGAACTGTTAGTCATAACCAGAGGCTAGATCCTGCCTGCCACTCCCCACACTCCCAATCCCCTCAGCGGCTAACCATGACGCCAGGTTCCGGCCACAAAGCAAGGCCTGAAAGCCAACCAGCTGATTGACCTCAACCGTTCAGGGATCGCCGTGAGGCACGGATAGCCGTTGAAGATCAAAGGTTCATGGAATAAGCATTTATATACCAAATATTACCAAATGATCATTCTAAAATCATATCTTGTCATATGTTCATATTAATATGATTAATATTATTTATATGGCCTTCCGTTTAGTAAACTTAATATTGGGTTTCAAGTTAGATACAGTATATTGAATATGCCTCAATATTAAAACAGGCATGCGGCATCAGCACATCCGGATTGCTTTAGAAAAGCTTACACTCACAAAATGTGGGTCTGTCTGAAAATATGGTCCCCTAATTCCGATGCTCAATCACAATTTTCCCTATTCAAATTGCTATTTGAAGGGTATTCCCCATTTTCAGACAGACCCAAATACCAGATTGGTGATTTATATCAAATTTTGTTCCCATTGAATCCCGAGTTACAAATGATATTCCGTGACAGACATATTTGGCCACGCTTCCAGCCACTTTTCCTGTGCTGAAATCAGTTGTCTTTCCAAGCCGCGCACTGTTGAAGTCGCAAACCACTCCCTTTCCCGCAGCGTTCACCTGGCTTAAGTTAGACCACATTCGTACCCGGCCAACATGTATAACTAGATTAATCAATATTTTATAAAACATGCAATAAAACATGTAAAACAAATAAAATTAACTAGGTATAATCATTATATTATATATATATATATATTATATATATGTATATCTATACTATACACATGTAGGATCATGTAGGTTTCAAATGGCTTTGATACATTCCCAATCCTTCAGCAAACCTCCTGGCCGCCGCCCAAATCGTGCCAGGTACACATCCCAACAGCGCAAAATTCCACCGTTGTCACCGGTCCACAGTTTGTTCATGGACTCGTGTTGCATGGCCTCACTCGATGGCGCCGAAGCGTTTTTTTCAGGTGAAGGCTTGCTTTGTTTTTGGATCCGAATCAAAACGTTGGAAGTCCTTTGCTGGCTTTTGTAAACCAGCAACCACATGCAACCACTACAGTAGATCTCTGTATGATTATCAAACATGATCACCATGAAGAGGAAAAACATGTATCGAATGGATCGTGAAATGTCGACGTCTCAGACTCTCTGACTCTGGGCTGCCCACGTTGACGTCACCCACGCCTTCCTCAGCGCTGAACGGTCCCACAAAATGCTGGAGGGGCCCGATGGTTTTTCCATCATCCATCGTCCATTCTTGGGATGTCAATGGTTTCGGAATGTTTTCTGAAACCCCCTATCACAAAATAACTCAAAGATCCGCTCTGTTTCACGGTGGTTTTGGCGTTGCACTACCTTCTCATCACCAAACAATTACCCTCTGGTAATCAATCGTGGCAATTGAACATCCTCTATAAATGGTGGCTGAATGGGAAATGGTGGATTTTCCAGCAAGCCATGTTTGATTGCGAGAGAGTATCCCTCATATTTCGGAACATCTCCGGCAACCAGCCATTCCAGCCACGAGTCGTGGGGGTCGGGTTTCTGCCATACGGCTGGAACTTGCAGACTGACTCCATCGATTCCAATCTTCGACACAGCCAGGACGTCCTGACCCGTGCGAATGAGTTGGGGAGTTGGGGAGTTGGCCACCAACGGAGCCACGAAATTGGTTGGTTTCTAGTAGGAAACCATCCATTCTGGGAGGGTTCAACAAGTTTGATCACCATATCTCTAGGAAACCAACAAGTTTGATGTTTTTGGGAAGGTAAACAATTTTGATCCCCATATTGCCCCAATTTGCCCCATATCATCCAATATTGCAACAACACTGAAAGCTCCTTGACCACCGAACCATGTCCATGTTTGTGACTACCGCATGAACACGCCTAGAAGCCAACATGGAACCCAATCTTTGATGGTCATGTCCACGCTACGAAACCCATCTTCCAAAGACCATTTTTGGGTCTGAAAATGGGGTGCCCTCATCCAACGGTTTAGAAAAATCCCGGTCCCCATTGAAATTGAAACAAATTGAGGTGCACATCTCTCATTTTCAGACAAACCCCAAAGCTCATATGTTTGAATTTCCAAATACACTATATCCACATATTATACCCATATTATTAGGCATTGCTCGTCCGAATGTTCTAATGGGGATATAAGTATGATACCCATACTACCACCATCAATTCCCATATCTTGTTTGAATATTCCCAGGTGAAAGAAGTTCATAGAAGTTCCCTATGTATCGCGCATTTACATCGAAATTACAACTTCTGGAATCTCCTATTTTTGGAAAACATCTCCCTATTAGCCCATATTCCCCATTCACAGATGATCTTCACCATTGAAAAACAGTTGGTCCAATTTCAGTTGGTTCATCCCCATGGTTCCCCGACGAATCCCCATGAAAATCCCCATGAAACTGACAGGTTTTGCTCCTTGGAGACGGTCGCCGCCACATGGGGCGTGGCCTCGCGGTTCTCGGGCTTCGGCCAAAGGCTGATGCAGCGCACGCCTGATCTGGTGATGGTGTGATCATTTTCATGGTGTTCATACTACTATGTGCAGAAAATCACTGATAACAAACGAACATCATGATATCCATGTGAACTATTGATGGTATGATGAATGGTGAATTATGATAATGGTGAACATACCATGAATCAAAATCATATGGATGCTGAATAAGAATAATCATACGAACATACGATCTGGTGTAATCAAGAATAATCCACGGTCCATGATCATATGATTATTAACAATAATAATAATAATAATAAAGGACGACTAGGGAAGCATCCAGCAATGAATTGATTAGTGGAAAGAATATGGAATAATGAATCATGGACCAGTGGGAATCATGAGTTGAATGTTCTGGTGAATTATGGTGATTTATGGTGAACAATAATGGAATAAATTCTTGAACAAGAATATTGGTGAATGATGCTTAGATGGGCGATGGAGTTAGTTAACTAGTACATGGATGAAAACATGGGGATTTTTCGCGTTTTTTTGCCCATCTACTGACCAATCAGCCAATTCCATTTCCATTGCCCATCTAAGTGGTGAATTGTGACAGTACTGGGGATAATGAAATCGGAATGGGGAAAATTAAGGGGTGAATGGACACACTAACAACATATATGTTGCATGGTGTAATCATGGATTAATGGTGATTTATAGGAATTGATGGTGATTGATGGTGATTTATCGCCTTCTTTCTATTTCGTTCATCCTGCTGTTTAGTGCTTCCACTCCTCCGAGTCTTGCCCCAAAGAAACATCAACAAAGCTCCTCTTCATCTGCTAATTCACATTAACATAATCTGGATCCCACCCTTCCCTACCCTTACTGTAGCAGTCCTTAGCAATAGCCGTTCCACATCAACATGTGTCACTTTGTACTCTGAGATTGAAAGGGAGCAATGAACATGCGTTCAAGCTGTACCAGAAAAGGCATTCCTGCAATTTGTCTCTTAAATATTGAATCAATTGTGGGTGCAAAAAACATATGTTGGCAATCTCAATGAGAAACATGCTTATTTCAATGGGGGATTTATATAGTGGAAGATTCCATCTGCAAACTGGAAATTCACTAAACAACCTAATCATCTAAGGGGGATACATGGGTTTTAATGGGATATTCAGCAGCCAACAATATTGGATTCATGAAGATGATTCGGATCTTTCCCATATGAACGTGTCCAATGATTTTTCAAATGGTGATTTTGGAAAAATCGCAAACCATTGGGGACATTAACCATTGGTTCTTTGCGATACTGCCATATTCTGGGTCACTAATCCAACATTGATCGTTCGGCTATGGGATATATTCTTACAACAATGCGGTATAACCCCAATTTCAAGTGACTTGTGGTTAGGGGAAAGTTGATTTTCTAATAGATTGTTTACAGTATATGGGAAAATATAAGCCAAATTAAGCCAACCAATTTTGGGGGATACTTCATGGCACCCCCTTCTCTGTGAATGATATCGTAACATGTCCCCAACCGCGCCTCTGTAATGGAGGTAAATCATGGTCGACCTCAGGGCTTGCGAGTTCAAGCTTTCCCAGACAAGATGCGGTGGAAGAAACGCGAGGCCCGTGCTTATCTAAGTAGCCGCCATCTTCGTCCTTCACAAACTCCGGCTCCTCCTCCTCTTTCCTGACAATCTGACAGAAAAAGACAGATCAAAATGGTTTGGAATCGGAGTCTTGTTTTGGTTGATCTGTTTGATATTTGGGCTATGGTTCAAGACTGGGTACCCCAAAGAAAATTCATGGTGGATACGGAAAATGACGAAACTGCGAGGTCCCACGGTAGGGGGTTCACCATCACCCAGGTAACCAATAATCCTCTATCTCAGCCGTTTGTGGGCTGAAGATGGACATTTTTGGACAAAACCATTTCCAATATTGCTTTCATCCCTATATTGTTCGGCTTTATTTCTTATCATTTGATGGTTACGTGCCAAGTTTCGGACTGGTTAAAATGAAATCCCCAGTTTTTCACAGTTAAATCAGGTTGAATCACTTTTTTTGTAATTAAATCGCCATGTTTTATGGTCAAAAATCCCAATTGTTTGCTATGTTTTCGATCCACGCGAAACGCGGCATGCCGTCGTGCCTCTGCACCAGCAAGGTCTCGCCAGAGCCGTTGCCTGCGAAAGTGATGAGAAACCAACAAATTTATCAGTACCCTCTGGTAAACTAACACAGCTATTGAAAATGGCCATTTATAGTGGATTTTCCCATTAAAAATTGTGATTTTCCGTAGTTTACCAGAGGGTAGGAATCCTGCACCAGTTGATAGATGGTTTATCCCACTATTTAAAGGGTTTCAACCATCCAAGGTGGTGCAGGATTTCTTCCATGGAAAAGAATTTGGATGAGGAAAAGCAATGGCTTGGCGTTTCAGCTTTGACTTTCTAGTTGGGTAAAAGACTATGACACAGTTTCTTTCGTTGAGTTATCGCACGAGATTTCATCATTCGACTTCGGAGCTCTTTTAATTATAGTTTGACGTTCTTTGAATTGGGTTACAAAAATACCCCTATCCCATCTTTTCAAAAAAAATACTAGTTGTTTGAAAACGGTTTCCATACTATGGGTTATCACAGTCCCCAAGAATTCAGGTCGTCTAAGTCCCATTCCAAGCTCTTCCAGGCTGCGGTTCCGCATGGCATCCCATGGCCTGTAGCCTTGGAAACCTGGAGGACGTCATCTGATGGCTGTGTCTTAAGCAATGGGGAAGATCGTATTTGATGGGAATTTCATGTGGATGTAATATATATATATATATAATATTATATTATATTTATATATTTAGAATTTAGATGATGTTCCCTTGAATCCATACATGGTGATTTCATGGGAATATATATAAACTGGCATACAGCTCACCAATATGATCCAATTGATCATGTGTGAAAATCATGGATGCACTCCCAATCTATGGCTAATTTTAGCTAGAACGATGATTGACCAGTGGATGGAATGGGGTACCACATTCGCAGACTCAAACCCATCATCGACTCCAAAACATATGTATATCCAATGTTCGACATATAACTTGCAAAACCATGAAATTGTTTGGCAATGTTTAGCATAGAAACAAATCTCGATTTCTATCCATTTATAATCATTCATATATTATATTCATATATATATATATACACATATATATTCAGATGAAAGGAATAAGATGCACCACATACCTTGGGAGTCTCTCAGTTGCCACACCTTCGATTTCGCTTCGGGATCATCGGCCTGCAGTGATGCTGAGAAATATTAGCCGCTGATGCTGATTCATGAAGGTTCCAGGAGTATCCTCTGGTTATTTAACATAGCCATGGAAAATGGCCCATTTATAAACGATAAACATGGTGATTTCCCTATTAAAGATGGTGATTTTCCATGGCTACGTTGAATAACCAGGGGGTATCTCTTGCAGATTGATATGGTAGTAGTACTTAGTAGTCGTTTATCTCCACCAACACCCAACCGATGTAATATGTGCTGTCCGACTGGGGCAGCTGCAATGGCATTCGTCTTGGCGCGTGCCTAGGAATCGCATGATGTTCAACACCCTCTTCTAACGACAAAAAACGGTGAATTCACCCACCAAATGTGTTGCAAACCTAAACCAACCACTTGATCTTGAGTGGCTTCAATTGGTCTCCGAAAGGCTACACATTTATGTAATAATATATACAGATATATACTATCACCATTCCTGACCCCTCAATGCGCCCTCAATATCTATGGCAAAAATCCTGAACTCCAAACCCAAAGAGTTTGAATAATCCAACTTTGGGGGGTTGTTTTGGGGGGTCTCTTATTGTAAGAAACACTTAAATTTGAAGGACAGATGCTACGCACACTTTGCTGCGACAAAGTCGTGAACCCTCAATGGCTAAGTGCCCGTCGATGGGCCTGAAGGGAGTCGTCTTCAGATTCCATGACCTGCAGGGGTCAGAAAAGTTACAGGAAAAGAAGACACATGGACATGGGTTTTCCATGGTTTTCCTTCAGATGTTCTCTTCATCCACTTCTCCCAATCTCAGGGAATTCTGCCGCAAAAACCATCACAGCGGTAGGCTTTCACACCCCTGTTGACCCAGGCCCATGTGATGCCAAGACACCGTAGGGATTCGCCGGGCAAAGGTTTCATGCCCGCGGATTGTGCCTGGGTGATGACCAGTGTATCATCGCTACTTTCGAAGGTTTTGAAAAGGTTGCAGCTCCATCTGTGTAACACCAATAATTTCGACATCTTGCCAACACTGAGTAGTAGTCTATTCGTAATCTTGATGATTGATGACTATTCTCCAACCCAATCTATGAAACCTCAGAGATGAGTCTGTGCATCCTGATCTTCTACAGCTGGGAACAAGATCGAGCTCCCTGACAGTCAAGAGTCCAAAAGGCGAAATGGCGGCCACATCATTGATGAAACCTCCAACTGCCTGGCAGAAAAATTCCGCAGGGAAATATGGGGGGGAAATTGGGATCAGTACATACCTCCAAAATGATCCAAAATTTGTTGGTTGCCGTCGCATGACGTGTGATCGAAAACTGCTTGTGAGTAGCATGCTGGATATGCATAGATTAAGAAAACGACAACATCAACATAGCTCCTTGGCTCGCCGCTAGAAGACCCATGATACCCATAGCTCCCAACATCTCCCAACCGCTCCCACGACGGATCATCCCCATTGCTTCATCCATCTGCTGGATGTGACTGAGGCATCTGCAATTTCGCCCACCAGTCGCGGAGGAGGCTTGGTCCTCAAAGGCCACGGTTCATCAGGTTCCCTATGAAAAACGTTTGTGATTTGGGGGTTTCCTAAAATGGGGGTACCCAAAAATGGATGGTTTATAAGGGAAAACCCTCTTAAAATGGATGATTTGGGGGTACCCCTATTTTAGGAAACCTCCATTTGGGGTTTTGCTGACCTACATTTTCAGATACACCCACGTTTATGGGATGATAAATATCAGGAGGCGGTTCCGAGTTCTACATTCTACATGTTTTTGCTCGAGTAAGATTCAATGAATATCGGGAGAATTCCGGTGAACCTTGCCTCCCACTCCAGCAAACATACAATCAAAAACATATGGAAAGTCCACCGGAAAGCAGAAATGTAGATTATTTATGAGAATGTCCGAGGGAGACAACCATTCATTTTGTATGCTTACTGAAGGGCAAGCATCATCCCCATCATATCCCCATTATAATCCATTATATACATCACCCAGTCCATTGAATCCCCGAGTTGTTGGGGTTCATCGCCCATTTCTAAACATGGGTTTGTCTGAAAATAGGGTACCCCCAAACCTAATGGTCGATACCATCTTTTTCCTTTTGAAATAACCATTTTTGGGGGTTATGCCTCATTTTTCAGACACACCCATAACTGCAGGGCCTCCACCTCACTGCAGGCCAGCGACTTGCCAGGCTCCCCTTTTGAGAGCTCCCAGCAGCGAACAACGCCTTCCTGCCACGACCTCAGGGAATCAGCGGCCAACATCGGGAATCTCCATCCAGCTGGCACGAAATGGTGGATTTGAAGAGGGACTCTACTTTCTTCAAGGTGATTTCATATGGCTATGAGTCAAAACCCTGGTACCGAATGTGAACATCAAAATAGCTGGGATTCATGGATGTTCATCCCACTAAAATGGATACTTTTTTTGGTTTTGACCCATCCCCATATTTCGAGGGTGCCCCTGAAACAACGCCGCCACGAGGGCATCGAACCCAAGGTGCCGGACCCTGTGTAAAGCCTTCGGCTCTCCCAGGGTGGAGTTCCAAAGGTATCGAAGAGCATGCACGTGATTCCCTGCCCAAACAGTACCGTCTGGGTTAGTGGGGTTTACTGAGGTTTGATGAAAATTTCACCAACCAAGAATTGGATAGAATTGGGAAGATTTGGGAAGCAATGGGAATATTGATGGATAGTAGTGCACAGATACCTTCTGGTAATGATCAAGAGTTTGCTTTCGAAAATCATCATGAAAATAACAGGTACTGTAAACCATCTAGAAATGAACCATTTTCCATAGCTATGATTGTTTGTTCATTTGCCTGAAAAAGATCGTTTGTCGGGAAACAATGTTGGGATATACCAAAACTGCGATTTCAATACAGAAAATGATGTTCCAATCCATGGGAGTGTGGGGTCTACCCTATGCAGAAGACAACCCCACGTAGGTCTGTGGGGACTCACCAGAAGCCCGAACCTTCGTCGCCGTTGGGGCCTCAATTTGCATGTTGGCATGTTCCTCATCTTTGGACAGTGGACTGTCTACAGAGTTGATGATCCAATTCAACATGGAAAATGTCAATCCTGGACTACTAAAAGACTCTCTTAATTGAAAATTGAAAATTTACATCTTGACAAATGATCCAAACTACTACATAAAAATTGCTAGTCACCCCCAATTTTCGAATTTGTGAACTGGGCGGTTCTGAATCTTCACAACGACCCCCCCAACCCATCAAACCGCTGAACCCGGAACGCTAAGCCCGCTGGGTGTCTGACATGGCCTTGCCAGGGGCCTACGGCCTGCCCTGGCTCCGGTCAGGTGAGGCCCCCCAGGGAAAAATTCTTGGCGCCACCCTGTAAACCCCGATTGACCCCATGGATATCTATAGTTTAAGACCCAAAAAAAAACGAGTTAGCGAAGTGAACTAACCAACTTAGCGATTTCGTTTTTTTTTTGGGGGGGGCCCACCTTGTGAACATTGCGGAAAAATCACGAACGGAATCCTTAAATTTCTCGTTCTTCATCGTTGGGATGAAAATAGGGGTCCCCCATCTCATGGTTGCCCTATAGTAGATCAACATAGATGCAGAAAACCCACCATGTGCAAATCATTTCCTAGAGAAACCATGATTGTTGTCCACATCGATGTTAATTGACAATTTTCCATGTTGAACCTCCATTTTATGAATATCTCAAACATCTCCCATGTTCAGGCACGCCCATATTGTCATATCCTGCATATGATTTTGTTGCTAAAATCCCCATGCTTGAGGTTTAAGTCCCTTGAATAGCGCATCAAAATGTTGCCAAGCTTTTGCCCATACCGGGATCCTACGAAATTCCTATGACTTCTGCTCTAGTACCATCAGGTGGCTGGGAAACTCTGTGCCTTCTAGATCTCTCCAGCCGCCTTCCTCGGTCTTTGCCTCTTCCATGGAGGAATTCGCCCAGTCTGTTTTGGACAAAAAAAAACTATCAAAAAAAGAGGTCTAAAAAATCAAAAACATGAATCTTATATAATGTAATCTAATCATCACGAGTGGTGCGTTTAAACATCAAAAACATGGTTTAATATATGGTTTCCTAAAACGGAAATGTGTTTGGCCAACGCGATCTTAGTCGCACCCTGATGGGACCTCAGGTCATGAACAGATCCAATTCCTATGGGGAAAGGATTATTGGAGATTCCACCAACAAAAAATGTGGAGCTTTGTCACAAAATTAAAAACTGTTCCACAAAAAAAAGGAAATTCGTCATCGATGATGTTGACATTTGCCACCAACCATGCCAAAACAAGGGAAATAACCAAGAGAACACACATATTTAACATGCAGCCTGTGAATTGAGCTGCAGAAGAATTAGAACGGAACAAACATGGCAGCGTCGAAAACCGCTGTTTCGACATACTCGGACCCCCATGTCATTCCACTTGCATCAGCAAAAACTACAATTGTCTCTGATTAGTGGTTTTCACACCCAAAAGCATTATTCAATTGGGATGCCATCTCACAAGAACAAAAACTTTAACATGTTGACTACCCTATTCAAGCTGCATAAAACCCTCAATAGTTTTGGGAACCACATACATTTCAATACATTTCATAAACGGTTCTACTTCGGACCATAACAAATAGAAAGATATCAAACTGAGTATTAAGAGTTGTTTTCCCAAAAAACATGTCAAATTTCATGCTATCCTCATTCTTGGGAGCAGAATCAACTCTTACTATAGAAATCCCTAAAAAGATGGAGAAGTGATTTATCTCCATTTTTTGTGAATGTTTACTTTCCTATCTTTCTGGGGGTTACCCTTTGGTAAACCAACGTAGCTATCTTAATTACCATGTTTCATAGCGAAATCAACTACAAATGGCCCATTTTCCATAGCTATGTTAGTTTGCCAGAGGGTACGTAGTAAGTCAAACATTCAATTTGTGGGTAAAGCAAAGCCATGTTTACCATCCCCAATGACTCACCATAAATTTATAGCTGGTATAAACTTACCATTTCCCAGTCATGTTTGTGGTAAACATGGCATCGTTTCATCGACATTCGGCTCGCGCCTCGGTCAGGGCCTTGTAGGCATCCGCGATGGCTTTGAAGACAGCGTCATCGCCACCTGCGGACGCTGCGGATGGAAACGAAGGGAACGAAGCGCCCAGCCCTAGGTGGGGCCGTAAAGTCGTAGCAAAAAACAGTGAACATGGGGAGATTTGTATAAGAAAATATAATGCCAACAATAATAAACCTTCATGACAATAACAATAATGATAATGAAAACTAGAATTCCAACTGAATATGAGAGTTTCAAAGCAACAGGTTGTTTCATGTTTCTTCACGTGCTTGTTGGTTCAAGTCCGATTGTTTGTTTGCTGACTAAATTCCAATCTTATGACAACACGAAATGGTACAAACCTACAGGTACAATCCCGGTTGGTTCTCCAGATTGTCCCGATGAAATTGGATCAATCCCCATTGGAAATTCATCCCCCATGCCACCTCATACCCACCAAAGTTGTGAATTTATCAACCAACCATCTCTATGCGTTGTTGGTCAAACATTCCCTTGATGATTGGTTTTGTACGACATCTCCCCGTCTCAATTTTCCAACTATCAAGAATGTATACAAACAACGCACAAACAACACCCAGCTATGAATGGGGTCCAAAGTAAAAGTCATGAGTTATAGGTCAATTATAGGTAGACCTCCACACCATTTATACATAGTAATCATTATCATCATCATCATCATCATCATCATCATCATCATCATCATCATCATCATCATCATTACTATTATCACTATTATTGTCGTTATTGTTCTGAATATAGTGACTATCAAAACAAAAAACACCCATCACCCCCCGCTGGTAATCCGTTCTTATTCTCCCAATTCATTGAGATTTAGCTGGGCATGTCATAATTTTTGACCTATCCCTAGTAAAATCCCATTCTGTCATCACGTTCCCTGCAAAATGCTGATTTACCCTAATTCTCCCCACTCAAAAAAAGATCCTGAAAATCCCCACCAGTTTTTGGCAACAAAAAAACAGAAAATCATGGCATCCAGCCCCCCATCCCACCTTTATCCGGGTGATGCAGAAGCGCCAGGCAGTGATAGGCGCGGCGAACGGCTGCGCTGCTGGCGCCGGGCTGAAGACCCAGGACCTGGTGCTGTGGGGATGGCTGGGAATTCGCTGGGAGAAGCCACCGTTGAAGACATATTAAAAAAGGGAAATATGAAATAGAAATCACATGGTTTGGTTATACAAACCTAAAAATTGATGCTGAATTCTGATACATATCATATAGAGAAACTAAGCCAATATCGAATAATCCCCTCGAAAAATATCAAAGAATTGGAATAGAATGGGAGATGTTCATCTCTAAATGATATTTATGTCATGGCAGTAACAAAACATGTCTATACTTGGGGATATAATCTGGATGCAATGTGGATGTAATGGGGATGTAGTCGTGATATTGTGGGGATATATATATATATATATATACGCTGATTTTTGTTGTTGGGAGAACTTCGCACAAATTGGGAATATATGGGAAATGTGCGTGGATAAATGGTGGAGATGTTACAGGGATATAATGGGGATATAGCCTTATAGAAACAATACGGATCAAATAAAATGGGAGTTTGAAGCATGAAAAAGATCTTCAAAGGAAAAAAAACAAAAAACAATATTTTTTTTTGGACTGATGTTTGCAGTTCAGTGGACTGTATGTGTGCTTTTGATTTCATGGGATGTTTTCTCCATCTGGGGGGTGCAAATACTCGATACCCACAGTCCGTCCATACATGAACCCCGGAGCTAAGGGCTGAACCAGGTACGGTTTTCCAATGGCAGAGATGATTTTGGACGAGGAAATGCGTCCTTAGCACCGCATGAGCTGATGTTCACTGGCTGGAGTGCTTGGACATGTGTCACAGGGAGCTTGGAATAATTTGGAAAATGATAGGGAAATAGTAGAGGAATAAGAGGGAAATAATAAGGAAATAATAGGGAAATGTTCATCGTTTACAATCCATTTTGCTTGGTTCAATTCCGATGTTCCATCCATTTTTAGCTGGTTTTCGGCGTTGAACCATATTTAACCATCATTTCTATTGGAGGTTGCTGATTTTTTTGATGAATCACCCAAACTCGATGGTCATCAATATGTTTAAGCACTCATCCATGTTTATTTCCGCATGTTCTAAGAATATATCTAATCCATCCCAATATATTTGGGAGATGGATGAACAATCATTGACCATCCATATTTAACCACCATTTACAGTAAGTCATCCTGGAGTCGCTAGTATAGACATTTCAACAAACATGGCCACTAAAATTGGACCATGTTCGAACATCCCAGATTCTATCTGCTGCAGGAAGATTACATAATATGTATACATACATATAATATATATATATATATATACACACATACATACATGTATATCATTCACCACCCATGGGTCAGCCTAGTCAACATGAATCCAGCTATTTTCAGCTGAGGGTCGCATCTCGTCCTCGTTTTTGGCCGCCTCCGACGCGGCATCCACTCCCAGAACCTGCCACTTGTCAAAACCTCGGTTTGGAAAGAATTGGTGAAATGAGTCTATGGTAACCCCCAAAAAAAGATCGAACAGTGATTCTAATTGATCACTATTTTAGTAGGTTCTATCTTTTCGGGGAGTGGTATAAATATAAATGTCAATTCATGGGAGTCTTGACAGGAAGTCATAGATTGAATGGGATCTAAACCAACCATGGTTGGGGATACGATGGGATAATTGTAAAATGATATAGTCTAGTCAAATGATGTTTGGCTGTGTCTGACAATGGGTGATTTAATCTATGGCCGCTTTCAGAGGGAATATACTACTATTATATAAACTTGGGATTTGGAGGGACCCCATTTTCAGACAAACCCATCTAAAGATGGTGGGAAATGATGGAAATTCAACGGGTTTTGACGGGAGATGAATGGACATGCTGGATTTTACTGGATTTTTGAGCCGCAAAAATATGGTGGATTTACATGGATTTACCTTTGTCGTGATTTGCCCGAACAAAATCAGCAGCTACCACCGATTTAGCTCAATTTGTCGCAATGAAATAGATGAGTCTTTGAATTTAATACTGGACAAACAATGCTGTTTCTTGCACTTTACATGCTTTCTTGAGGTACTTGATTTGTCCGTGCCCTGGTTTCAGCCAGCTTCAGCCAGTGCGCAGCGTCACTTGCGTCAAGTGAGACTTCCAGCAGGTGTGCGCAAAATGGAGATCCTCAAAATTCTGCAGGTCGTATGCGCTTCACCGTTATTGGCGCGACTCATCTCACACAGGTCGTGTGTCCCTAGACGTCCGAGATCGACGTGTCGCTTGCCGTCAGATCCAGAAATGAGCAGAAAGTTGGATCCATCTGTCTCTTCTGTAATCAGCCAGGCCTCATATTTGGCCTGTTGGCAGCCCCAACCTGTGTGATCCATGTGGTCTCGAATGCTCTTCCGAAAGCAGCAATCAGCTTTGTGCGGTCTTTTTATCTCACCACTGCCAGACGCAAACCAGTTTCGCCTTGCGAGTCTTCGGTCAGGTTCATTCAGGTTCCAAGCTACCCGGGGCAGCCTCAGCAGCCGGGCGAGCCTGCTTCGCCCTGCAGTCTTCCAGCGGCGGGCCTACCGTTTGCATTGGCCGTTCGTGATGGCGTCTTGCCACAAGGGCTCAAGCGCCACAAGATTCACATGGTTCTGGTGTTTTCCAGGAGGGAACCTCATGCCAAGTCGCAACCCGTCGCCGCTACTGTACCACGCAATCTGGAGTCTCACCCTTTGGATCGGCGTAAAACATGATATACTCAGGGTAGACCTAGCAGGTAAACTGCACTGCCCTGACCCTGGCAGCGAGTGAAAGGCCGCTCTGGAATCTCTTCAACAAGACCCAACAAAAATCGGCCAGATTTGACATCTGAAATGTTCATAAATGATAATTATCAAAGTTCAACATCCAACAATATCCAACAAGTGTCAACTTTCAAGGCCACATTACATCCAAGACCCACCAACACATCTGATCTCATTCCCACTGACCTGCGTAACATCGAACACCACAAACTCCTGGTTGCTTCCATCCGCACATCCCAGCACAGACGTGTACTCAGTGCCCCGAATGGTCTCGTGAGCTTTGAAATCCGTTGATGGTAATCGCAAGACATGTCCAAGAACGACCCGACATAGCATCCTGATGCAAGATTTCACCCCAAAACTTGGTATGACTGAGGTCGTCTTCACAAATACGGACAGGACGTCCTTCCCCTCAACACAAAACATCCCCCAGAAACCACACTGGGGGTGTTTACTCTTGGGGGATGGGACTACGGAAAGAAAAAATTGTTGAAATCACAACCCAGCATCATAATGCGCAGTCCCTCCTTGTTTCGCGTGGTGTAGCTATGGCTCTTCTTCGCTCGATCCGCAAAATACAGACCCTTCCCAAACATCGCTCCATGAGCAGATGAGGTCGGAAGCCGAAACTGACTGACGCAGATCGACTTAGCGGCTTCTTCGCTGGTTCCATGGAAAAGCCTCAAGGCAAGGAGTGTATATGACTCCTGGTGACTACCTCCAAATGAGTTATGGCCATTTTTTTCATAAGGGACTCTGATAGGTTAGATAATTTTGCTAGATCATCAGCAGATTCAGATTATACAGACTCGTATCAGTTGCTAGTCAACGTTGAGATTCACGCTTCCAGCAACCAAAACCTGGGGTGTATAAAAGCAACAAGAAATGAGTGTGTCATGGTTTGTGGGAAAATTGGCCACCCTTGAATCCCATTCAATGAAATTGTGCCATTTTGGGGGTCACCATTTCCAAACAGACCCAAATGAGGAAATGAGGACCCCATAGGACCCTCCCAAAAAAAAAGTCGTTGTAGCAGCCCAGGCTCCACACTTCATTGACCTGTTTGTCCAACCTCGGATCTGCAGGCAGTGGTGCTGGGGTAAACTAACATAGATATGGAAACATCGTGAAAATAATTGAAAACCCATTCTTTGGTCTATTTGAAGATAGTTGTTGATTGTTTTCCTAAGGAAACTTTGGGCTTTCGACATCTATATCATATTTACCCTAGGGTACCTAGTGGTTGTAAAGGGGGCTCTCAGCCGAATAGTAGATACAGCACTCCTAACACCTTGGCGGGCATGCGCCCGCATGAAAGCGGCATCCTCCTTTCTCGCCTGACCTTGCACGCCGTGCACAATGTCAAAGAGATGCGGTCATACCCCGGCAAACAGGCACGGAACCACAACAAAACATTGATGTTTTATTAATCTAATAAGGCTGCAACACACGCGGAAGCGGGGCGACGAACTTCAGCAGGCGCTGTGGCCAAATGGTAGGGTGGGGACGCCGGGGAGGCAGGCCCAAAAAAAAGACCAAATAAAAAAAGAAAAAGGGCACGAAAAAAAAATGCAGACTGGAGCCATATATTTGGCCCCTGGGTATGCGGGAATTGCAACATGTTGTGTGGTATGTTGTGATGTAGTGCTGCTGTTATGGTAGCATGCCGGCATTGAAACTTGTGGTATGGAGGTCCGTTGCTACGCCGTGATGGTGTTAGGTTGCTGCAGTATGTTTGCATTGGGACATGTCGTATGGATTAGCTGCAGCTATTTTCGTACGCAATGAAATCAAGGATCATGGGGCCCTTGCTACGGGAGGGGCGGCGCAATATACAACCTGGTACGGTGGATACGGTACGGTTAGAACATTGGTACGGTACATAACAGGGCATGGATACGTATGGCTATAGGGTAAGGTAAGGTAGGGTAGGGTCCGAACCAACCAGTAGGAAAAGGACATCCATGGAGGATGCTGAAAAACTGAAGCTCAGCCAAGCAGCGTACTTAGTGCAGCGTAGGAGAGTTGGCCACAGGTTTCGGGTTTCAGATCGATTTGAGGTGGGCTCGCTCTTCGAATCTCGGCCCTTTTCTTCAAATACGTGTCCTCATGGGCCAAGCTGGCGCCCCTCATGTCACGTCAGTCACGTTAGTTACTTGGATTGGCCCCAAAAACAACTCCACTATCTCCTGGCATCTTGGGGAGGATAAGCCAAGTGATGATTCCAGTTGGGTAATCCCAGTGATAAATCCTTATATATTGCCTTTGAATTCATCCGATCTTTCATTGGCTCATCCGCAACAAATATATTAGAAAAAACTACTGTGCTTTGTTGCAAAACTCCTAGCAAACTGCAATCAGCTGCAATCAGCTGCATGCAAGCGGCCCAAAGAACCGAATCTTCCACCCGCAGGCACTTCACCACCCTTCGGGTTTCAAGTGTCTGCTGGATCAGCCTCAGGTCTTACGCGCTGGCGGACATCAGTTCAGAAGGCACGAAAAAGATTCGGAAGCCCAAAATTAAGATTCAAATCAGAAAATACCAATCTTCCTGGTTGAGTTGTGTTAATCAACACTGTTAACACTCACTTGTTTGATGTCTTTCCGACTTCCCTGCTCTCCCGAATGGCAATGATCCAAGCAACTTAGTGCCCAAGCTTTGTACATAGTGACCCTCCACCTCTTCATGGAATGGAGTCGCCTCAGCAAGTGTCCCCACCAGCCCTTTTCCTGCCGTGATAGCACTTCGCGAAGGTTAGCTGCTTTCGGAACAAACTGATCAACCTTTAAACAGACACTCCGCTGCTCTAAGGGGCTTTGCTTTCCCGGCTCATCACACGCCAATACCAGGGAGGCATCAATCCTTCATTGTGCTCAATATCGCCTGAGCAGTTTGGATGACAATTAGGCCCCAGTGAAAAAGGGTCGGTATAGTATGGTATATTCACCAAAATTGGGGATAAAACCGCACGAAATTGGGTTACCATAACCAACAAAACCGGGAATTTGACCAACAAAATATGGATCACATCAACAAATATGGAGCCAACCCAACAAACATGTGGAGTAAACCAACGTGGAGAGAAATCTTGGAGGAAAGACATATCATATTGATCACTGGACACGCACTTTGTGCGCCAATGCAAGAGATCCTCATGGAATTAAGTTCCAGGTGAAATGCAAAAAGAATGAACACAATACTTGCGCCTAGCTCTAACCACTGATCCCGTTGCTCATCTGACGACGTGCTGCTGGAGCACAAGTGCAATCGTGACCAGGTCGTCCATACTTTTCGATCAGAAAAGGACAACCTGAGGGACCCACCGGATCGCCCGCACTCGCCTGAAAAACTGTGATACCCTCTGGTAAACTAACAGTTTGCTATGGAAAATCACCATTTTTAATGGGAAAATCAACTATAAATGGTCATTTTCAATAGCTATGTTTGTTTACCAGAGGGTATCCTACTGTATCTTGATGTGGAACACACTCAAATTCTACAGCTGCGCATGAGCTACTGAACAACATCTATTATAATGCCATCATGTCAACCCAAAAGAAACATAGAATCATCTGAAATCCTGATTGCATGTACTCAGGAAGTAGTCCCCAAGAAAGTGGTGAATCCATAGAAACACCCCCCTTGTTTTGTGATTCCTTGCAACTCACCCAACAAATTTTGCCCAGATTTCCATCCAAGTCACTCTTGCAGCAAGTCCTGGGGACAAGAATCCCGAAAAATCATGAGAAATCATCAATTTTGGCAAGGGAATCAAACCTGGCAAGAAGCCTCTCACCCATGCTAAAAGCATAATTCACCTCAGCAAATCCATGATGTTCAAGATTTTCCAAGCCATCTTTGATTACAATAAGGTATGCCGTGAGATTCATGAATTTGGGCTGGACACTTCTCTGTTTTACATTTCGGGCAAGACTATTCTGCCTCTTCAATCCTCCACCAAAGACTGGTTGCTCAAACTTGACATGTTACAGGCAATTTAACATGACTGGAGCATCACCATGTTTAATAGGTAAATCATCTACTGTCATGGGCCATCTATACCATTGCAAACTCTTTGATTGCTAGAGGGTATTGACCAATAGTTTTTTAATATCCCCTCAAGATTGTTACATGGAGGTTTCCCATCCACAAGACCATGCGTTTCAATACTAAAATTGGCTAATGACTTGGATGATTTGGGGTACTCCTTTTGTAGGAAACCTCCATTTGGTATCCGCCTTATATCATATATCCATATTACCCGCCAAGCAACACACCCTTTACGTGACGAGAGGCTTAAAGTCACCGAAGCTCTTTCTGCCGCAGCCCCCTTGGCACATGCCCTCGGGCACAGAGGTCGGTGGTACCCATCCTGAAGAGTCCTTGGCTGGTCCCAAAGGGTTTGTCTGAAAATAGGACATATCATCTATGAATGTGGATGTCATGGGTATATTCTTTTGGATACAACTAACTAATCTGATATAACACTATGATCGTTGGCTGTAGACCTGAAAATGCTGGATTTAGCCCCCAAGTATGGCAATTTGAATCACTTTGATATAATTTCGTAGGGAAAATAATGATACCCACACTGGATTTGGAGGTGTGCCCAACATTGTCAAACAAACGTCGCGAGCTCCGGGATGCGAGCTCTAGGGCTCCACAAAATCTACAGGGACGTTTCAATGACTTTCAGAGATTGACATGGCTTATTTTGGAGTTGGAAGTGTTATGAAGTGTTGGAAGTTGGCTATCAACAGAGGTCGTTGAAGACTGAAAGTCTACAGCATCCACGCTCGTCTCTTCCAGACCCGCCGTGTTTGGCTGCAAACGAGTCTCTTCATCAAGTCCTGTCAAGAATTAGAGGGTGCAGGGTCGAGACAACAAATCGCATCGAGGATTCCAAGCTTCAAAAATGGCTAAGGCGGCCAACACCCTACACTAATTATATTATATTATATTATATCATATTATATTATATTATATTATATTATATTATATTATATTATACTATATTATATTATATTATATTATATCATATCATATCATATTATATTATATTATGTTATGTTATATCATATTCTATTATGTTATGTTATATCATATTCTATTCTATTCTATTATATTATATTATATTATATTGTATTATATTGTACCGAAAGAGCGCGTTATTGGCTGGAGATGATGCAAAAACTATCCAAACATGATCCGTGGCTAAGATTGACCAACTCGCCAGCCAGCCACCAAGGGTCCTTCACTCCTGGCGTTGCAGTCTCTGGAATGCCTGCCTTCGGCTCCGCTGCAGTGCGTGCAGCCTAGGCAAGATGGATCAGGTTGTGATCAAAAACTGCAATGAACTATGATTGACAATGATGGATAGCTCTATCCATATCTGTATATTATATATATAATGTATTTTTTATACATAATTAATGTACATCATACATACATACACATATTATGTACTACATACACTACTAAACTATACTATACAACATAGCTCGCTATCGAATATACTATTAAAACTGGAGGATACTATTCAAATGAATCCTTGAAAATTGCGTACGAGTCAAACTTGGATCTCTGAAGAAGTGGAGAGTTCCCATCTTTGATCAAGAGACAGGTCTTGTAGTGACGAAAGGATGCGCGTCCGCAACCACGTTCACAGGGCCGCTCCGAAATCTCTTCCGCCCTCATCACCGCAAATGCCAGAGGCGGCCATGCCAAACATGCTGGAGCATGTCTTGAAAAAGGCTTGAGCCGAGAAAAAATCGAAGTCTTGATCCTGAGCAAGTCCCATTTGGCAAGAAGTTGTATGAAAAATGTGGTACAGTAAACCCAACAATAAACCACCCCAAAAATCAACATCCACAAATGGTAGGTTTATTTATTGGGTTTACCACATTACTTAACCAGAAGGTGAATGGCAAACCAAGTGGCAAACCAGCATCAAAATTCGAAACAGACTTCTGAGGCCCCCCAGCTTTCATCCTTCGCAGTGCTCGCAGCTTCTGCCTTTCCGAAGCAATGTCATTTGTGTGTGTGTGTGTCATCGATGTGTTGCTATCTATCCCTTATATACAAACCCGCTGTTACAATGTTGATTCCATTCATCCCCGGGTTGATCCCATTTCACCCCTGTTCACCAACCATGAAATCATCCTGAATTCATCTACCCTCCAGCAATCAAACATGGCAATTGGAAATCCACTATAAATGGAGGTTTATAGCTGGGAAAATCAACTGTAAATGGGTGATTTTCCATTGCCATGTTTGATGACCGGAGTGTACATTTCACAATTGATATGCTGCAGTGAGAAAATCGTGTGCCTCAACAATGGGCGAGAGGAGAACCTGCGCTGACGCGCAGCCATCGGCATCCCATGCATCCCTGGTTCAGAGCACATTTTTTTCTAGACAAATGGCGAAAATCCAGGGTAAAACCTATGAAAACCCATGAAAATCCATGGTGAGGCCCCCAAACCACACAGAAAACCCGACCTGGAAGCAGAAAACACACCACGCCTTGCCAGATACTTTGAGGCTTACCCAGCCTGCCAGGACGATTTGGAGCCCAACAAATCGGGTGACTATGTGTTTACCCTCCAGTGAACTAAGATAGCTATGGAAAATCACGATGTTTAATAGGTAAATCATCTAGAAATGGTCCATGTTCAATAGCTATCTTTGTTTACTGGATGGAATGTTTCGGCATGTGTGTACTTCAGGTGTGATCCCTGAAGTGAAAAAAGTGTTTGCTGTTGTTGTTCACTTCGAGCTTGGCGACATTTCACAACAAGGCACCAAGGAAATGGACCTGTGTTGGTGTCAATTCTTTCCAAACATATATTAAAAATGTCCCTTCCAACCCGGGGCCGCTGAGCAGCACCAGGCCAGCAATTGCTGCGATGGGTCAAGGTTGGGTACAGTAACTTATTCTTTCACAGTCAAATTTGTAGGGCCAGGTAGGGTGGCCAGTAAGAAGTGGTTCAAATCGATCGAAAATTCCAAAGATGACCCACGTCAATGTTGAGCCTTTGAGCAGTGCATTTCAGTCCGTCCCTCTTAAAAAAATGCTAAACATGACCCCATCTGAAATACAAACCATCCACTAATCCCTTCCCCAGTTGGTTTCTGCCCAATCGTCCAGCACCAGATATGGGTTTGTCTGAACACATCCCAGTCCATCTCGGGCTGGAAAACACTGATTTCACATCTGTTTCCCATCACTTCATCACCTAAAACTATTTGGATGCCATATCTGGCCACGGTTTTGGCCATTGGAGATGCTCGGCGAATGAGATTGCTAAACCATAAACTGTTACCAATGCTGTACCTACTAATAATATGATGCATATTGTATATTGATGAATAATATATCCCAACACTAGAATAAGAATATAGTAGCTTTGTAATGCTATCCAATACTATAAGAAATATTAACAAATAATCTAATCAGCTTTAGTATTTAACCCAGGCCCACCGGGTGTATCGTCCCAAATATGTCCAAACATATTGTCTAATTCATTCTAAATTATCCCCAGGGTTTCAGGGCGGTGTTTTATCTGAAAGGGGGAAGGGATTGTATCCCATTATAATCACAATCATAGTCACCATTTATCACCAGTATTAACCATTATTAATACGTGTTGAACCACTACTAACCATTGTTATCCATTATCCAGCATGATTATATCACCATTATTAGCCAACATTAACCATTATTAACCAACATTAACCATTAATAACCATTATATATCTCTATTATTTACATGTATTTACCACTATTTACCACTATTTTCCACCAGTTACCACTATTTACCACTATTTTCCACTATTTACCACCATTTACCACTATTTTCCACTATTTACCACCATTTACCACTATATTCTCATTAGATCTTGCTGGGATGTTACTTCAAAGTACCCGACTCACCGGCGCCCCGAAGCGAACCGCCTTCTGGCGGCCCTGCGCCCCTTAGGAGTCGGTAGTGCAGACGTTCGCCGGCCAAACGCAGTTCATCCTGGGAGTCACCGAAAGAAGTCCAGGGGCGGTCATAGGTGTGTTACATATCTCCCCAAAAAAAATAGAAAGGGTTCATTTGATCAATTCTATGGGGATTTTAGGAACTTCGATCTGTTTGAGGGTTCAATTTTTCTGACTGGTCATTCGGCAAGTGAGGGAAAGTATGGAGAAGTATGGCATCCGGTGTGCGAGTCAATCCGCACGTGCCAGAAAACTATGAATCTGGCCCAACAGAGTTCAATTGACCACATTTTTTGCTGGGATTTTAGATAGTAACTTCGTGTAATTTCTATTTTTTTTTTCAGGGTTGGTATAGGGATGCTGTTGAGTGTGGGTTGTAGCTAAGCCCCAAAAGACCAGGGTTGAAGAACATACGAGTGTTTCCCAAAATTGGGCTACCCTTTTTAACCATTGGAAATGCTCCATTGAAAATATGAAATTTCTTGATGATTCCGGGGTCCTCCATCTTCGGAAACCCATAAAAATGGATCAGGGGGGATTAAAGCAGGGCAAGGACAAGCAGAACCCCTGGGATTTCACAAGCGGTGGGGATAAGAAATGGGATGGTTGACATTGATTAACCAACAAAAAGTGAATCTAGCCAGCAGTGCTTGTGGATTCAAGCAACAAAAACATGGCAAACATCAGTCAAAAAAAAATCTTGCCATGCTTTGCCCGTTGTTATCGTAGTGTTCTGAGTTTTCAAGGCAGCCAAAACGATAAATTAGCCAAAAAAAGGTGGTTTTAGAAGAATTATTCAAAAAAGGAGAGAGAAACCTGGACCAACTCGAATAATAAGTTCACTATCATATACCAACATCTATAATGATATCTCGATATCTATGATGTTCACCATAATTCTGGGGTCGAGTGACCACGACGGATCCCGTCTCGAGGCGTTTCTCCAGTTGCGGGGATTTCAGCTCCTTTCCAAGGCGGAATGTGGCTCTGTTTTTGTCAAAAAACCGTGGGATTTTCCGCCAAGAAAATGGTTGCAGTATGTTACTGTTCATGTGGTCAGCACAATAATAAACCATCCCCAACATGTATCAATTTATCACCATGAGCATGGGTGACCGTGAGAATGGTTTATTCATGTTTATTCAGTATGGCTACGCGCAATTGCAGGGATGAGGCAATGTACTCTTTTCACCAACAAAAAATGGGAAGGATAGCACAAGAACAACAAGAACATCGCAGAAACAGTGGCGAAACAAGACAAATTGGAATGTAGCTTTCAACAATGGATTCCAGTATGGTTTCAACCCACCAAGAAAAGAAATATGACACGATGGGGAGATCTCGTGCCAGGTTTAAGGTGAGATAATGACAAACATCCCCAAATCATATCAAATCATCTCATACGTGCCATGGTCGAAACACGGTACATGGAGTGTGGTATGGTATGATCATCCCGCAATCATGAATGGGATCCCAAACATAATGGCCACATTCACCACTATTAATGAAGGGAATGCCATCCCTTCTCATTTCTGGGAGTGGACCATGGAAAACACCAACTTGGCAAATGCAGCCGGCACCGAACTTGTCGCTGCGATGCGAGCCCGTGTCTGCAGCTGTTCTGCCAACAGTTGCAATCAAATTGAGCTTGGGGAAGCTTTGACTGCTGCCAGGACCGGGGCGTGGGTGTCAAAATGTTGGCTCCAGCAAAAATGGGAGGGTTTCCTGAAATGCAGAACACCCGGTGGATGGTTTATCATGGAAATCCTATTACAATGGATGATTTGGAGGTACCCCCATTCTAGGAACCTCCATGGTGGATAGTAAAACCGACCAAAACATCATCG
>BGPT01000080.1:222783-225283 GCA_003297045.1 Symbiodinium sp. clade C Y103
CCCATCCCCATTCATATCCGCCGGCCCTTCCTAGCCTAGGCCTAGGCGGGGCGCCTGGGACCATCGCAGGTGTGCACCGTCACCCAACCCCAGCTTCCCATGTGCTCACGCAAGGCTGCCACCCAGGCCTGCGGTCGCAAAGTGTGACTTGCTTCACATCGATACTACCGCATGCTGCGTGGCGCTGGCAGTCGCAACTGAGCCCTGCGGTCCTGGAGGAGCGGCGCTGCCTCCTCCTTCATTGCAGCAAGGGTAACTTCTCGCCACTCGTGAGGGCACATGTTATGCATGGTAGTCCTCGCGGCAGCCGGAGAAGTGGCGCGCGGCCATTTCCAGAGGCAACCTGAGCACGACAGTGGATCGCTGGAGTCTAGAGCTGCTTCAAACTTTGTTTTAATCAAGTTCGACATGCAGTGGTTGCGATCAATCTTTTGCTGCCAAAGTTGCAGTCATTTCGGTAAGGCTTGGCTACGCCCCTGTTTTTGTCGGATTTGAGCCGAACTGCTGCAGCAGACATACATACATATCTTCAAAACATGCGCACTGAATACTCATACCCTTGAGCATGTTAATAAACATGTCTCTCCTGGATGCCAGGAGCTTTGCCACTGTTGTTGGATTGTGAACCAATCTCAATGGATTCTGCATGTATTTACATGTCAAAGGTGCTGTTCCTGAGAACAACTTCAATGAATGATTTTGCTTCATGAGCATTACCAGTAGTACCGCACAAGGCGAAGGCGGAAGTTTCAAAAATAGGAAACCTATAGGAGAGGTTCGTTGCTGTGACTGATGGATGGCAGAGCGAACCCACTGATGGACCGACAAGTGGTTGGAGGCAGCGCAGTGTAGTTGTAATGTAGTGTAGTTGTGGTTGTAGTTGTAGATGTAGTTGCGGTTGTCGTTGTAGTTGTAATGTAGTTGTAGTTGTAGTTGTCGTAGTTGTGGTAGTTGTTGTAGTTGTTGTAGTTGCTGTAGTTGTTGTAGTTGTAGTTGTCATGGAATTGAAGTTGTAGTTGTAGTTGTTGTAGTTGTAGTTGTCATGTAGTTGAAATTGTAGTTGAAGTTGTAGNTAGTTGTTGTAGTTGTAGTTGTCATGGAATTGAAGTTGTAGTTGTAGTTGTTGTAGTTGTAGTTGTCATGTAGTTGAAATTGTAGTTGAAGTTGTAGTTGTAGTTGTGTAGTTGTAGTTGTACTTGTAGCTGTCATGTAGTTGAAATTGTAGTTGAAGTTGTAGTTGTAGATGTAGTTCTTGTAGTTGTAGTTGTAGTAGTTATAGTTGTAGTCGTCATGTAGTTAAAGTTGTAGTTGTAGTTGTAGTAGTTGTAGTTGTAGTTGCAGTGGCTTTTGTGGTGTAGTTGCTGTAGCTGTAGTAGTTGCAGTTGTAGATGTTGTAGATGTAGTTGTAGTTGTAGTGTAACATTCCAAAACGAAGCAAATCTGCGAGACTTCCTCTATTTTCCAAGGCAATTCTGCAAGGCTTCCTTCAAAGTGGAAAGTTGAGTGTGCAGCTGACGGCCTCGTACCAATGCGTTTTGCGATTTTTCCACGCCATGTCTCTAAAGTACTGCGCCTGCCACGAAAAAGTGAAGCCAAGTCATACGAAGTGCTGCACCTGTCTCGCAAAATCATCTTAGCAAACCTGAAGATTTGATACTCCAAAATGCAACCTCTCTCAGGAAATCAACGCCTTGACCTCTTAACATGTTTGCTTGAAGTGTCTCTTGCACTGCGCCTGCCACGAAAAATGCATCTGTGCAGATCCTCTTCAAATGCCCCACGCCTGCCATAGTTTTTGAAAATGCTACAAAACCCACACGTTTAGTTTAGCTCACTTTTCACATAGTGCAGAATCCCGTGCGCCTGCCACACAAAACGACGTCCACCCGTCCAAAAGTGGTCCGAGCATGTGGTGTCTTTACCATTTTCACTTCCAAATGTGCTTTGCGCCACAACGCCGTGCACTTTTTCGACATCTCATGTTCCAAAAGTGGTCCGAGAATGTGGTGCTTTGCACACTTTCACTTCCAAATGTGCTTCGCGCCACAACGCCGTGCACTTTTTCGACATCTCAACTACCAAAAGTGCTCCGGAGCTGACAGTTTTTAACACTTTTCACTTTCAAATGTGCTTCGCGCCACAACGCCCTGCACCTTTTCGACATCTCAACTTCCAAAAGTTCTCCGAACGTGACTGTTTTTATCACTTTTTACTTCCAAATGTGCTTCGCGCCACAACGCCGTGCACTTTTCCCACATCTCAACTTCCAAAAGTGCTCCGGAGCTGGTGTGCTTTGGGACTTTTGACTTCCAAATGTGCTTCGCGCCACAACGCCGCGCTCTTTTTCCACATCTTCACTTCCAAAAGTGGTCCGAACCCGACAGTTTTTAACACTTGTTACTTCCAAATGTGCTTCGCGCCACAACGGCGTGCAATTTTTCATTTCTCATCTGCTGACATGTCTCCGCACCCGCCGCTTTGGCGAGCCTACTTTTCAACC
>BGPT01000080.1:230283-250283 GCA_003297045.1 Symbiodinium sp. clade C Y103
AACTGTAAAACTGTCCAGAAATCAAACTCTTAACAGTTGAATTGGTTGAGAACTGGCGTCACCCTAGCGGTTCAGATTCAATAATCCTACGACACCAATACTTGGGATCGGTGGCTGCTGATGAGATCCAATTGATCTCCGGGTAGGACGAAGCTACTACCATCGAGTAGTTGTCTTAATGGGACATGTTGAAATCTATAAATGGGGATATCTTGGGGATATCATAGGGATATTATCATTTGAAAGATATGATACAGTATTTGATGATATTGGGTGTGTCTGGACATGATAATATATATATATATATATACACATATCAGGGTATATGACTGAAACACCCCATCACCCCGTATAAATGTGTATATGTGTATATATATATATATATGAGGTGTACACAATACACATCTCAATACATCGCATATATCTGAGAATGAGATCGTATACATAATAATACATAATACATAATATATTGATACAGTATATATATATATATGTATATATGTATATACATTATATTCGGACCCAAAAATTCTATAAAATTATGACTATCTTAAACAACCCATGCAGAAGCCTGACAAGATGATCCCACCTCCCACTGCGGCATGGCGCATTGGAGCAGTGTTTTTGAGATCTTTGAATTTCAGCACAGTTGTTTTGGATTTGTTTTATATAGATGTATTTGGATTGTATAGTTGCTTAGATTTTGACCAACAACACGTCTCAAATGGAAAAGATGCGGAAAAGATCTTTGAAATCTGGACGTCTACTTAAGGAACCTTGCCTTCACCGGAACCACACGTGCGGTTGAATCCCTTAAATCGCGGTTGAATACCCTGGTTGAACCATTGTCGAAAACTTGATGTGAGGTTGCAATTTCAATGCATGTGCTGTTCCAATTTCAATGCTGTTTACCTCTGCAATTTGCTAATCTGGAAGCCTTGGGACAAGGCAATGGAGCCACGCAGCAACATCCCATGAACCATCTTCCCGAGAGTAGCGACCGGGCGAACGGAGGCGAACCAAGGGAGCCCTCAAGGAATCTTCGAAAATTGCACTTGATGGAGAATGTACAGGCTTTACCGCCATATTCATTGAAAAAAAAAAACACGCCCCTCCAGATGTTCCCGGAATAATCATCCCAATGATCGGATGGCTCATCAATTTCCGATGTTGGCTCATGGTCCCCAGATATTCCCTAATTATAAATCATCCGATGAAACTCCCGATCTTCGCCAACTCCAAGTCTTTTCGAACTCGAGAGGTTCGGCACATTGGCACAGAGGTACAATGGGCCGCAGGCCACACATTGGAAGCTCTCGTCGCCCATCTCCAGCCGAGGCTCTTCCTTGAAAGTCTATGCTCCTGAACCCCCAAAAGAATCATGTCTTGGATTTACTTAAGAGGACCCAAAAGAATGAAGAAGACAGGTCGATTCCCAATTGGTAGATGATATTCCTAAGGGGAAAATAGAAAACGCCTTCAACAAATCCTGATTTAAATATACATGTATAATCTGTATACATACACTACATTACATTACATTACATCACATCGCATCGCATCGCATCGCATCGCATTGCATAACATAACATCACATCACATCACATCACATCACATCACATCACAGTACAGTACATACATACATACATAAATACATACATACATACATACATTACATTACATTACATTACATTACATTACATTACATTACATTACATTCCATTCCATTCCATTACATTACATTACATTAACATTACATATATATATATATATACAGTACGTATATGTATATATATATATACATACAGTACATGTATACAGTACATATATATCTATATACATGTATGTGTACATATATATATATATATACATATCTATATATATATACTGTACGTATCTATATCATTATCTCTATATACTGTACATATCTACATATATAGAATATATATATATATACATATCTATATCTATATCTATATATATATATGCATATATATATACGTATATGTATGTATATATCTATATATGTATATACATATATAATCATAATCATATGTTTGTCCCTGGATGGGCATCGACCAACAAATTTGGTAATCCATTTGGGGGGCCAATGAACCCAAGAAATTGCATGTCTGTGTTTACACTCAAGCATCCACATCTTGGGGCCAATGATGTTGACCTATGCCCACTATATATGCAGCCGGAGGCTTACACTGCTCTTTGCCCACAGTTGAAAAGCCTTGGCTCACCATGCTTTGGAGCATCTGGTATCCAAGGCAGCCAAAACATCTTTGTTTTGGACATCCGGTGGAAAAAACTTCTTGGAATCCAACATCTGAAGACCTGGAATCGCCTGTTGGATCGAAACATCACGGGCTCGGCGCCAGATGCCCCCAAAAAAATTCGGTGAAACGCGGGAAACGTCAAGCGGCTCGCGCTGGATCTGACCCCATTAGCCAGCTCCACTCTGTTCCTCCTCCAACCACGCCTTTCGCTCGCCCTTCTCCCACCTCGGCGCGGAAATGCTGTGGTGATGCAAACCCAAAATTGAGTGGATCATACTGCTGCACAAACCACTGACCGACCTTGATTTGAAGTACGAAACTCTGCAAGCGTCAAGCATTTGGCTCTGGCTCAAGATTCTTGAACGCCAAATCAGATACTTTGACTTTGAGCAAAGAATTGTGGGTTTCAAAGATGATACTAGAACCATAGTGTTGGGGGGACCTCATTTTCAAACCAACTTGTACTGGTGGGTTGTATCAAAACAAACTGTTGGTGTCTGTTGGAGCTATACACAAATTCATTGCTCATCCTGATATGGAGTGGGATATGTCCTAATATATTACATATGCCAGTGTTGGTAAATCATGGTAAATCCTCATGTATTACTCATAAGTTGTGTTCAAACAAAAACAAGGTAGTTGGAAAACTCTATTAATGGCTCCTTGGCTCCTCATTTTTTGGCTGGAATGTTTAGGGCTGTAGTTCCAGTTGTGAGTGCATATATTTCACCATAGTTGTAGGTGCCTTAGATCCCAACCTGTGAGTGTTGAAATCAGAGCATGGTATTCTACCCTTAAAACACCCCAGTCCTGCACCCGCAGTAGGGTCTAAGTCTAATCATCAATCACCAAAAAGAACATCCATTAGCTATGGCTATAGCTATAGATATCTCATGAATTTGACCATGCAGAATTTGCTTGCGAATTGATTGTTAATCAAAACAAACATCATGAGATATCATTGATCGTTGATTGATTGTTTAATTACTCGGTTGATAACGAAACAATTGGGACTTGATCCTCAGGTCATGTAACTTAGCTATTAAAAATGGCTATGGCTATTTATAGTTGATTTTCCCATTAAAATTGTGATTTTCCATAGCAAACTGTTCGTTTACCAGGGGGTACATGATTTTACCATCAAACTATAAGAGATCGAACTCAGGGCAGCACTGAGCCATCCGGTGGCTCCCTTGAGCGTTGCACAAACGGCCCACACCATGCTGCTTGCCTAGCGCCAGGGGCTTGGCTCACGATAAAAAACCTCAGTGACCTATAGGAAATGTGGAAAAATTCACAGAGAAAATGTGAAGCTAGCTGATGTCATGGGAGTTAAGTGGATTTAAGTGGATACACTGAGATTTGATTGCAGTTATGTTGGCCAACAAGTGGAGTCTCCGAAAAAACATTGGCAGCTTCAGCAACATGGTCTCGGGGCTGAGCTATCGCGATGATGGATATGCTGGTGATGCTGCCGGTGATCATGATGACCAGGATGAAGATGATTACCATGTTGACTGCAGAAACAAGACGGGTAAAAGAAAGCAAAGGCGAACCAGAAAACAACGAAGAAGAGAAAGAAGAAAAAGAAGAAGAAGAAGAAGAAGAAAACAAAGAACAAGAAGAAAACAGAGAAAAAAGAAGGAGAAGAAGAAGACAAAGAACAAGAAGAAAACAGAGAAAAAAGAAGGAGAAGAAGAAGACAAAGAAGGAAACAAAGAACGAGAAGAAAACAGAGAAAAGAGGAGAAGAAGAAGAAGACGAATTATCGCCATTCCTGTGATGATGATGATGATGATGATGATGAGGATAGCGAGGATGACAAACCCTGTCCCCCAACAACCCCTCTTCTCGCCTTTGGACCAGTATCCTTCGTATCGCCGGCCGTCAGCCTCGGGTCACAATGTATGGCTGTTTCAATCATCTCTCCAAAAAAGACCAAACACATAGATAAGAAACAACCTCTTTTGCTAAAATCGTCCAAATGGCGGCGGAAACGAATTCTGGCGAAAACCCTGAAAGGACATGGAGAGTCAAGCCTCAAAGTTCCTTTCATTCCTTGGAAGAGAAACTACCCAAACCAGCCCCTGTTTTAAAACGCTTTGCATGTTTGGACCAAGACCAAATCCCACAAATTCGGCTTTCCTCGGCAAAAACTTTCTCTTGGTCGCATACCCAGGTGAAAATGCCGAAGCCGTCCTTGTTGTCTCTGACATACTGCCCCTGAGCCACCAGATTTTGTAGATGGAAAGGGTTTCTCAATGACCAGAAGGAAATGACCATGGATGATCAAAACAAAGAAAGTCCCAGAAGTTTCTGAAAAATGTATCTTTTCCAAAATCCGAAAGGTCTCTGATTTTGGCGGACTGGCTTGACCCCCTGAGCTGTAGGTTTTTTCGCGCCTGGTAGCAGCGACCATCAACCTGAGTGCCCACAACCAGCAGATGAGGTGAGTTACCATTGAGGGAAACAAATAGGACACCCGAATTCCCGTCAAACACAGCAATCATCCACCGGGATACCCTGGTAGCCAAACATGGTTTGCTGCAAAATCCGCCATTGAGTTTGATGATTTTCGCGAACGAAACCTCCATTTGTGGGGATTTCTGGGGGATGTCCCGCTTGTCATGTTGGACTCGGAAGGGTTTTACCTTTTTGGTGCTCCACAGGCGTCCAAATGCGCCGTAGGCGGCTATGAAGTACTAGCCTCATCCAGCCTCAGCGACAAATGAGAGGAACATAATGCTTCCGTGATGCTCGCGTTTAAAATGTGGATATAACTAAGATATGTATATATATATATATTATGTATGTATATATATATATACAGTATATATACATAACTTGGGATTATGGTTGATACATCTATAGTTAATTAATGGGGTTTGCAACCAATAAAACGAAGGATAATCCCATCCCCATAGTAGATGCACCCCCTACATGCTCCCAAAGATGCGAAGAATCCCCTACATCCACCATGGTCTATGTGGATCTATGTGGGGTGTTTAATATGAATAGGGGAAGGGATGGGACGGGATTGTTGTGTTCATTATCTTCATTGTCGCTATTAACATGTTATCACTGTCATCAACTGAGCTACTATCATGACTATTTCAATGATTGTCATATTACCCTCAATCTGATTTCGAGAGAAGATGACCCTAAAACATAAACACCTGCGTGCGTATTATCAATATGGTCATAACGACCACTACTGGCGGTGTGATATGTGCTGATGCCGAAACAAGATGAGCCATGAACAAATACCCCCTATCCCAGCCCCTCATGTTGGTGAACTAGTATACCCTCTGGTAAACTAACAGTTTGCTATGGAAAATCACCATTTTTAATGGGAAAATCCACTATAAATGGCCATTTTCAATAGCTATGTTAGTTTACCATAAAACCAGTAGGTTAAGCCCCTAACCCATCAACAATGATATGTTTTTTTAGCGGCGATGAAGCCTGTCCAGGGACAGTGGGCTCTCTCGTTCGCCCGTCACTTTCACCAAACGCCTCTTGCACCTCGAGCGACAGGGGGATGGTCTATCAACCTACATATGGGGTCTATGATTGGAATATCCCTCTGGTATCCTCTGGTTATGACTAACATAGCCATGGAAAATCCCTGAAAAAAATGGAGGTTTTAATGGGACGATCATCCAAATTAGCCATTTTCCATGGTTATGTTAAATAACCAGATGGTATCAGGGGTTGGGAGATGTCGCTTTTTGGAGACTTTGAACATCCCCAACGTATTTCTCTATTTGGAGACTACATCCCCAATAGTTGGGTGATGCTGAAGTAGGACATCTACCAACCCAGGGATGTTGATGGGAGAACCAACAATCGACGATGCACCAACAAAAATCTTCGAGATCAAACCTGGAAACATGGAGTATAAGACCAACCATGATGAGAATATGGTGGGGATATCAAGGGAATTAATGGGATGGGATATTGATGGGGATATGAATGGACATGGGATATCAATCAGTAGGAACAAAATCAGCAAACATGGAGTAAAAACCCATCATACTGCAGATACCATGGGGATATTGATATTGACAGGATATTTACCCAATGACTCATACAGTACATGCCATGAGTCGCTACAAGAAGTGTCCATGAATAGGGAAAATAAACACCACCAATATGCCAATCTGTGGAGGAGGAGGCAACAATGACGACCGTAGGATGGAGTGTGATTTTCTCAAAAATGTCAGGTACCCAAGCCTACAAATCTCCCAAGAGTGTACCCTTTAGTAAAGATACAAAAAAGATAAGGAAAATCCACCCGAAATGAAGAGCATGTCCGAAATCTGTAACAAAACCCATGGATCTGGAGTTCATCTGCTCGTCGGCCCTCTAACACTTCCAGTGCGACTGAGACACACCATCACCGCAAGAGAGACAAGCAGCAGAGATTGCATGACGCAAACGAAAAGCAGCGCCTGTTTCAGCAGCATTCCACACAGGGTCAAAAAGGGATGCGTTTGAAATGGTGGATTTACATGGATTTACTATGATTTGCCCCGGATTGATGGTCATGTTACCAGGGATAAGGATGAGCAAGCAGTGGGTTTAAGGGCACACTATTTTCAGACAAACCGGACTGCTGGAAAACACAACACCTGAAGCGGAATCCCAGTCTTTTATCAAAGGGCTCATAATGCTTCCAAGTGTTTGCCAGTGAAAGTTGCTCCATGCAGAAAAAAAAGAAAACTATCCTCATCTATCCTCCATCTTTTATTGAAGACTTACAACTTCAAGGGCTCATGGCCGCTTGAGACGGTGAGATATTGGGACATAATTTCAATATGATATAAATATATATATATATATTTATGTATAACTAGATTATATATATATATACTATTTATATATATATATATATTATATACTATTTATATATATATATATATATTATATATACTATTTATATATATATACACTATATATATATACACACTATATATATATATACTATATATATATAATATTATATAATCATGGGGATTTTGCCAAAATGACCCTCCGGTAATCGCAGGTGACCCTACCAATGATGGCTTCTGCCTGCTGCATTTCGACGGCGTAGGGTTTTCTCACAAGGAGACTCCAGGGTCGGTTGGAGAGGCTGCTCTCATCGCTTGAAATTTGAAGAAAAGGAATGACCTGAGAGCACAGATCAGATGATCATGGGGAGATACCCTCCCCAAATCAAACGTGGCTGGACAATTCCTTCTAAATGAAGGCTTGAATGGGAACATCATCGATAAATGGGCGATTTTCATTGCCACCTTTGATTACCGGACGGTGCAAGTAGAACCAAGAAATTTGAGGGATATTCCATGTTACAATGGGGTTTTGATGTGGATTTTTGATGCAAATATCATGGATTTTTCCCTCAGTATTATTGTATACAAAAACATGATTTGATTCATGGAATTACAATTACGAGTACAGTACATGGAATTCCGGATCCTAATGGAATTATCTGATGATGGGATTTTTCGTGGAATGCAACTTGATTGTTGACTGGTTGGTAAGCTGAGCTGTAAGGGGCCCAGTTTTTTGGCTGCCTCAATACATGACAAATGCATTTGATACCCTTCAAAAAGTTGAATCTAGCAGTACTGTATAATTATCCCCCCTATTTGAAAGATTGGGCCATTAATCTGCTACACGATTTCCTGAGAACATGGTCAAAGACTTCTAAAAGAACTCCTGTGACTCACCGGCATATTTCACTCTCATCACTAAGGATCTTGCGACCTTCAAGAGATCTGCTAGGCGGTAACCAGCCAGTGCTAGTTGCCTTCTCGAGACTTCCCGCACTTTTTGGATGTATGCGTCCTCAGCCAGAAAAAAAACAACTTAAAATATGAACTGAAAAAATAAATTGATCGTGCCATCTTGAGATCTGGAGGTGGATCGATCGAAACCCTGGTACCCTCATCAAAAACCCCAAAACAGCTGCTAAGCTGCTAACTGGCAGGTGGATGTTCATCCCTGTAAATCTCATGGAATTGGTGCATGTTTTGACTCATCAACGCCCAAGCTTCTGAGACCGCTTCATCTATGCGTACCCCGCGATATGCATCTTTGACCGCAAGGTGATGAACGTGGAGAACCCAACGTTTGAAGACCTCGGATATTTCGAAGCTTCCCGATTACCTTCCCAGCTGTACCCGACAGGTTTTGTTGTTTGGTTCCTGAAGGAATCCCTTCATAACCGGAACGGTTTGGTAAGAAGAAATTCAGGGGATACACAATTTTCTACATCCAAGGCACCGAACCGCAATCATTGGTTGGAAAGCAATCCATGTCTGAGTCGTTGAGTTCCTCCCACCGCACATGGACAAACGTCTGGGTTTCCCTTACCGGCTGGAGACCATGACATCGTGGATTTGGGATCTAACATGTTTTTCGGCATAGTCTCTGGTAATCAAGCATGGCAATGGGAAATACCCCATAATTTACGTCAATATCCTGAAGGAACGGCATTCACTGGAACATGTTCAGAGTGGTTTCTGCTTGAGTGGTTTTAGAGTGAAAATCAAAAAAATGAGATGAATCCAAACCTCAGAATGCTGCCAACTGGGGATGCTTCAATCGATCTGAGCGACCTGGGAACCGCAAGTATTGGCCACTTGGCGTGCCCCAAGAGTGATCCATCTCCAAGTCATGCAAAGCGACCCAGTCCTCTAATTTCCTTCTTGGGAATTCCCGCAAAAGCGCTGAAGCATTGTGCGAAATTTCAACCTTCCAAATCCATTTGACGCAAATGGTATGATGTTTGCATGGCGGCTTTCCGCATTGATACAACTGTGGATAATTGTGGATATAATATGTTCAGTGTGGCATGTGCCCGATTACAATCACTCAAACTAGCCATGATGATGTTCATAGTCGGCCGCCTTGCTGGCTCATCTCTTGGATGATTCCGGACACTCGAAAAAAGGAGTACATCACATGTTTGGGGGGATATCTGGGGTCAATCCCATCTTAGGGATTTGTCTGAACATATATATGTTCAAACTTTGCTGCTTCATCATCCTTTTCCCATTTTTTAAGATGCAAATGTGATGTAATTTGGCCTTTTCAGACAGATTCATATCCCTGAAATGTGCTGTGATTGGAAAAACTAATCTAGCCGCTCACCCTCCCAACTTCATCTAAGGATCCCAAAGCAGGGCTGTTGCCAACAATGGTGCTCAATTTGGGAAGAATGGAATGGCTTTTGGGCTACCATTTGGGTACTTCTAAAAATGGGGGGATCCACAAACCAGTTTCAATACTAAAGTGGTCGAACTTTAGGTGATTTGGGGGATACCTCCATTTCCTATCATTCACCTATTGATTCAAAAGTGGTGTACTGCCCTGTAGCAAGCAATTGGAAATTGGGACACAAAATTGGGAACACCTAGGTCGCAAAATATCTGGTTTGCACATGTTTGCACCATTTGGTCTTCTCCCCAAAAAAAGGGACCCAAAAAAAAGTGTATCTTGAGGTGTGTCATCACCTTTCCCCTGTAGAAGTAGCCAGAACTTGACCGTACCCTGGCGTAGACCAACATAGATGTGGAAAACCCATGGTTTCCCTAGGAAAATGATCTACAGATAGAGGGTTCCCCACATCTTTTTGTAAGTTTACCCTCGGCTAAGTCCCCCAACAATTCTGCCACACCTAGCTCTGGCTTAGCCTAGCTGAGGGACTGGTGGCACCTTTGGCCACTCGTCCAGGTATAAACCGCCCGCAGCATCCCAGAGCAGGTGGAGGTTCGTCAGACTTTTCCAGGGAGTTCTGATCCTGGAGGATTGGAGCTCTGCGGCAGCGGGGCCATGCGGAACTGGAGCCCATGGCCGAGTCATGGCCGAGTCATGTTGATATCAGAAGAATCTCACATGTGAAATTAGAAGAAAAACCTCACGGAAATTGAGGTTGGATTTGAAATGTGAACCCGTCTGAAATATTGTGAAACTCCTGCGTATAAAAAGAGACAAAAGAATACACAACCCACCGTCACTGGTTGTCACCTGGCATCTGCTCAGCAGTTATACCCTCCGGGAAATGGATATAGAAAAAAAACACACCACTTGTAGATCATTGTTTCAGGGTTTCTCCATGGCTTTTCCATGTCTTTTCGTGCGTTTGCTGGTGCTGTCTGGCAATCAACCATGGCGTGCTGGAAAATCCACCCATTTACAAATGATTCTCCCATCAAAATCTCCGCATCCGTTCCCAGCATTTTCCCAGCCCATCTTTGAAACCCACCGTTGCCAAACGAAAACCTCCCCTCCATCCGTCCTCAGCAAGTTTCCGCCAAGGTCCCCATGGACCAAATCTCCGAAACGCGTGTCATTGAAGACCCCCCGCACCGCGTGAAGCGGCTGATGGATGTCGCCCACCAGGTGGATCGCCTGGGATCAATGGAGTTTCCAGTTGTTCATTGGGAAAATGTTGGGTTTGGGATCAAAATGTTTGAAAATCACTAGGAAGCACTTGTTTTGACCACCAAATATGGGGTGTTCTGGGGATAATAGTTGAAATAGCATGAAATAACTACTGGTATCAGTATTCCGGCGACCGTACCGCTATAGACTGGTCTTTCCCTCGCCGAGTTTCGAAGCGAAGCATGAAGTTCAGGGCAAAGGTCGACTGAGATAAGCTGAAGGTGCCTAAGACCCCCAAAGGTCCCACTGGCCCCGAAACGGAGGTGAAAAGCAGCGTCTATCTGGAGACACGCGATTGGGCTTTTTTTCGTACAAAACCATAGTTTGGACACTCATCTTCCAATCCATAAACAATAGTCTAGTATTAAACCATACTTAAAGCAAAACTTACACATGTTGATAAATGTTGGCCACACCTTCTTGTGGACCCATGCATGGCAACAAAACGTGGCACGTCCACAACAGATCGCAAGCACGCCACGCATCGCTTGTCGCAGCGCCCAAATGGCAGATGGATTTCCAGTGGCATGAGCATCATCGATCTGTACGTGATCCTGGGCGGAAAAATCGGGAGTTCCATAGTCATGGAGGTACCCCTATTAATGGATTGCTTATCATTTAAAATCCCCCTAAAAAAATGAATGATTTGGGGTACCCCCATGACTTAGGAAATGTCCAAATAATAGTAGGGGCTGCGCTGTTTGTGGTTTCCAACCCCCTTCCCATCATCTCAGGTAGGGCTGTGTGTTTCCATGACAAGCATCTGGATTGTAGTCCAAGTCGACATAGTGCCAAGCACTGAACCTGATTTCTTCCAGGGGTCCAAGTTTCCAAGTTGAGTACCCTACAATGGGATGGTTCAATACCAAAACGGACAAGCCCATATCATTTCGTCAGTCATACACATGAATGTATCATATATATATATATATATACACGCAAGTACATAATTCATATACCTATACTTATTCACCTATCTATGTATGCGCACATATAATATACGTCGTACATTACATCATGTTGCATCCACCCCAATCCCCTCCCCAATCCCCGTCTCGTCTCGGCACGCCGAAAGCGCCGTGGCCGGCAGGCCGCTGCACAGCGCCCCATCGCTGCTGGTGCATTTGATGTGGTCGGGCCAAACAGACGAACTCACCAAGTCGGACATGTTTGGAAAGTCGTTGGACCAGCTGAACAGGAGCCGATCCACGGTGTCCACCTGAGCTGCGAGAGAAAAAAATATGCGCAAACATGTGTATATATAATTATATATATATACATACATGTTGTATATACAAAGATATAGATATACACTCATATATGGATATATGTGTACATACAATAGAGTCATTGGGATTTCGATGATCCCATCTTCGGGATGGAAAATAACTTAGATTTGAATACAATAAAATATACGGTATACATGGGATATCAGCGCCCCATGGACCACGTGGATTTCCCCATCCAAACTAGAACACAACCAAAACCGGGTATGATTTTTTTCGACCCACTCCGAAAAAAATATGTGTTGAAACGAAAAATGCTCAAATGATATCCACATGGTTGATACCATCCTCATTTATAGATTCTCGTCCAATTAAAACCATTTCTTGAGATGATTCCTCAATCATACACCATTTTCCCGTCCATCACACTCTACAATATTCTACATCAAACATCACCAGCCATATCCCATATCTATCCATATCTTGCTTTCCATCTCCATTTTCAACACCGATTCTCAGTCCGCCCCACCGGTTCCCACACGCTTTCCGCCAGTCACGTCTTCCTGTGGCAGCTGCATCTTGGCCATCTCCGCCACCAACATATGTCCAGTGTCAAACCAAGCCCCCGCCACAGGGCAACCGGCCAGGGCTGCCAGGTGTCGTGTCATGGGCATGGGACGACGTGGCCGCGATGGCTGGAAAGTGACGGATGAATCCATGGGGATGTGAAGTTCTGGAAAATCCCACCAATCAATTGATTGGTTTAGGGGAAAATCTACAGGAAACCATGGATTTTCCCATTAAATAAGGGGGGTTGCTGTAAATTTTCCCTTAAACCAATCCATTGAACCGAAAAGTATGAAAATCTCTGGAATCTGAGAGACTTTTTGGGTGACCATATTTCTAGTCAACTCGATGTTTCCCCATCTCACTTTCCATGTGCCTTGAAATCGGGTGCCTTGAATCCCATCTTGTTTCAATCATGTTTGTTGATAGCAGCTACACCAAAAAATATGGAAAAAGTACGGTAATTTATATCCCACTATTTCAAACTATGTATACTTTATATACTATTTTAGGATTGAAATGTTACTTTCCTTCTTTTGGGGGTGATAAAGTATAGATGCCAGTGTCCATTGGTGATCTTCGCCATTTTGACGGGTTTTGGCCAGCTGCGAGCCAAAAAGCTTGGCGAAAATGCAGGGCCCTGCGCTTGAAATCACAAGTCATGGACCGTGCTCAATGCTCTGCATGGGTATAGTAAGCACCAAAAAAATATGAGTTGGGAAAGTCAAAATATATATATGCCAGTAGAAAAGTTGAACAAAAACATGAAAATATAATTGAAGCTTTTCTATCTTTTTTGGGGTAAAGTACCTGGGCTCCCGACCCATTGGTAGCGGCCACAACCATGCATCTGAGAGTCCTCAGATTGAAATTCTTGAGATATCCGGGGATTCCAGCGGGTTTCCTCCTGAGTTATGGTTGGAAATGGGTTCCAAACATACCCATCCCTTCATCGCCAGGTTACCATCCATCGGCCCCTGTACTCGCGACCATCGACCCCGATGTAGATACCTGCGCAACTGATGGTGATGGGGTTGTCCTACCTCGGAACGTCACCAACGGTTCAAACCGTGGGTTCTACCTCCAAGCACAGGGCGTTCCTGCAGATCCCAAAAAAAACCATTCCGAGATTGATGGATTGGGTGTATCATCTCCAACAATCATCCAAAAGTATCTAAAAGTGATGTGTGTGTGTGTGTGATGTCCCAACAATTGGGACCCTTTTTCAAACTCCACAGGATGATGGCCCGGTGTCACCTCTGAATAGCTGCTACGTGTTTCCATGGCTTCCCTGAGTGCCTGTGCCATCGATCATGTTCATGCACCACTGCCTCGCTTGAAAAGCGCAGCTGTTTGGCTTGAAAAATGGAAGAAAACGGCAGGTCAATGGGTTTAATATGTCCAAACGTGTTTAACAACAAAACAGAAAAGTGTATAATTATATTAATCCCCTACAGCCTACATATCATGTTTCACTCGGGATTGACTTGCAGTATGTTCTTTTTAGGTAATCACTAGCCTGAAACGTCACCGGACCACCGGAGGATTTCCGGGATTCCGCGCCCAAGATACTTTGATCCGTCAGGCCAGCGATATTCCTGGTCGCAGGAGATGGTTGAACCCATGGATGATGGTACTAGCAATAGAATCCCCCCAGAAAAAATAGAACTGTGAAAGCTTACAAAAATTACTGTAGTTACATTGTTTTCGTCTACTTCCTACCCTTTTTCGGTGGCGACTATGAAATACGAAGTACTGAGTCACAATAAGCAGGAGAGTTTATTACCGGCAAATCGGCCCAAGGCGTTTTAACCATCGAAATTCGAGCCCCCCCTGGGTCTCCCAGTGCCCTGCAGCGCTTGGTGCGGCGCAGCCGGCGCACCCCGTTGCCGCTCTTCTTCCCCCGCGCGAACTCGCCGATGAACTGTGACTGGTCCGGCCAGGTCTCAATCGCTAAGCCGTCCTGGTGCTGGGGATGGGACGAACAAATGCTTGACAATGTGAAATAACAATAATAAGAAACAATGAATAATGAAAACTATATAATCAATAAATAAAAGATAAAAAACAATGAATGATAAATGATAAATGATAACACATAATAAATGATTAATGATAGATCATTCAATCAAAACTAATTAACAAATAAACAATAAATAAAAATATATAGATATTAAGAATAATTGGAATAAAAGGCATCTATTGAATTTTCCCAATATGTTGGGAAATGGGATATGACCATTTGTAAACATGATAACAATTTATGACTACATATGTCTAAAACCAGAAATAAACAGTGATCACTGGTAACTAGTAGTGCTTATGCTGTTCGATATATTTTAACCACCCATAAATTATAAACTATGTTAGAACCATTTACTACTATGATTATATCTTAACTATCTTATAAGTGATAAGCAATCAATTAATGAATGGTTATTTAACTATATATATATACATATATATGTGATGGCAACTACTAATTACCATAATAACAAAGTGGGAAAAAACAATAACAATGATTCGTAATGATAGGTAATAGTAATGATAATAGTAATGTAAATTCATGTAAATTCATTATTACTCGATTGGTAATTGAGCCATTGGTGGCTGAGCCATCAACCAACCAACAATGATAGTTTTAACTGTAATTGGGTTCAAAGAAACCGCGGATGCCCCCCCGAAAAAATGATGAACACAAATTATACAGTATACACATATGAGGACTTGGGTGAAAAAAAATGAGTTGAAGGGATTTAGGCAAGAAAAATGTAGTCAACCCAACAAACATGCGGTGTTGACCAACAAGAACTGGGGAACATTCGGAGCTGACCAACGCAGTCTGGGTTTGAAATAGGGATTGGACTCCCAAAATGGGAAGGTATCCCACAAAATGGGACGGATATACTGTACTGCCATATTACCAAGCATGTATTATACATATATATATATATATATGTACTACTGTATATATATATATACATGGATATACATGGTAAATACATGTAAATACATTGCAAAACGGCCGCTGGTGAAATTTGTTGATTTGTGTGAACATGTTTGAACCCATGCCGATGTGTTTGCAAAGTCTATGGACTTGCAGTCAGAAGTTCCCCGCGTGTACAGACTCCTTCGAATGTGATGAAGCGTTTACAGCGTTGTCGCTCCCAACACCCCTAATACATTTGGGTGGAGAGATTGGCCAAATTTGATGGTAAAATCATCAGTTTCCACTGCTTCTAGCAAGGTTGGAGCAACCCTGCATTGTCAATAATGAATACCTCCAGTTCTCAATCATGAACTGAATAGGGTTGTATCATGTTGTATCATAGTTTATGCATAGGTCAGTCGAAATTAAGAGCATTAGCCAATGAATTCGTGCCGTTCTCCCGTCCTGCAAATCATTTCTGAACTGACCTGAGCGTCGTCCCAGGGAAGCAATGGACTCACACAAATCGGTCATGTTTGGTATTAGCTGCTAAAGTACATCCATGATTTGTCATAATATAAGCACAGTACATCCAAAAATCAGGCATATCCTCAAAACCTTCCTATATTTTGCACCGAAACTGCTGAAGTTCTGCTGGAAAAAAGCAAGGAGAACCACCTGCACATCGGCCCACATCGGGGGCCTTGATAAATGGTCCCATTCTGGTGGATGTAGGTGCCGTAGCCATGGGCCAAGTTGTCCCTTGCAAGACGAGTTTCCGTGGGATGCCATGGGCACAAGGAACCTAGACATTTCATGGAAGAAAATCTTGGATTCCTGGTACCCATAATGGGGACGGGCATTTATTTTGATGACATCGATGTCATGATAATGACCCATGCAGCAATTGCTCCGGCATGCAAAACTTCGATTTGTTGGACCCAACATGGAGATTGTTCTTTTCCCCCTTCAACAAGGCAACACAAAAAGGCAGGTGTTCGATGGGTCCATCATATTGAGCCGATCCCAAGAGTGAAAGATCCCAAGCGTTGCTGTTCTTTTGGTCGCAATCACAGCTGTGACAAATCCACAAAGCTGCGACCCAGCCGCCTTCGAAACCGACATGGTGCGAGGTGCAGTTCTCTCTGTACAAAGACCGAGCTCCGCCGAAACCCGGTAAGGGGAACCCTTTGTGGGGAATCCCGGCCATTTCTTGGATCTTTGCGAAATTGGTTGCCCCATCAAAAAGATCAAAAAGCAAAGGCTTTCTCGGGCTTTCCGCTTCTGTGGCGGTTTTTGCATTGTCCAGGCCTATCGCTGACTTTTGTTTCCCAGGAGGCAAGCAGGAGTGTCTAGGAGGCCAATTGCCCAACATGTCCATAGCTCACTTTGGGATAGGTCAAAAGTGGGTATGTACCCAAGCACAGGCTGCTTTGAACCAACCAAAAGAATCTGTCCAACCGACAAAAATGTCCAAACCAACAACAAAATGAAGTCGAAGATGAATCGTAAAATCCACTGACCCAACAGGGCCTTGCTCTGAACTTCTGGACCCATACCCACTTCGTCACCTTGTCTCCTGGGGGAAAATCTGGACTCAGCGGCTAAAGATGCCCCGCTCAACTCAGCCTTTTTTTTGCATCGTGGACGCCTGGCCAGTGTAATTCACAGCCGCTAACTTGTTTAATGGAAAATTGCATTCCGAAACTGGCACCAATGGTAACTAAACTTATAAACCATGCAATTTGTGGGGCTGAAGAAGCTGGATTGAGATCCAACCAGAAAGAAGACAACCAACTTCAGAGGCAATGTCTTCGGCTTGGATGACCATCAAGCTAGTAAGACAGTCACCGAAGACTTCGTAGTCATGGTTGGTTGTAATGCACGTATATCAAAACCAAATCAATCCAAATCATCGCGACAGCTCAAAATCTCTGACCCAAAAAAAATGACTAGCCGATAATTGCTCAGCTAATCATTTTAAACAAAGTTCTACTTCAGGTCTGAGCCACACATCCCCTTCGCTTGGAAAATACTGCAAACTTTTCCATGATTTGGGTGTCGCCTTGTCAGGCAGCTGGGGCGGCACTTTCATGGGCTTCCGACATGGCATCGATGTAAGCACCAACCTGAGCACACGGTGATGTTCTTCTCACTGCATGGACATGAAAATGTTCCAGTGATCCCTCACTTTCCAGCTACCATTACCTCCAAGTTCCGTCAAAAACCTCCAACCGCACTGGGCTACACTGGCCGCATCCTCTATAAAGCCTTGAGGAAGCGTGGCCGCCATACCTGGGCTACAAACAGAGCAGTCGTTGTCATCCTCTTTTTCCCAAACGAAATGGGGGAATTGATCCCAAGCCAACATGTGGATGTAGAGTGGGAAACGAGTGGATTTGGAAATATTAGTAGGGATCTGTTCACCCAAGCATGCATTTTTTCCACCATTTGGAGACCCAACAAGTTCGAAGAAGTCACATCCGTTTTCACCAACCGCTCCGCCAAGAGTTGGGTTTGTCGGAAAATAGGCTACCTTCTGGTAACCTAACATAGCTCGGGAAAGTGGCTTATTTGTAGATGAATTACAGTACCGATTATATAATACTTATTATGTATACATATATACAGTGTATATATATATATATAATACTGAAATATGTATATATATATATATATATGTATGTATGTATACGAATGGGGGTTGCCTTCGCCAATAGCATTCTCACAATTCCAAAAACCAAGGCAATGTTCATCCCCTGATTATGTGCTGATAAGTTGATAACCTATACAATCTGCATGCGTTCCAAAATCTTCCAAAGCTAGAAAGAAAACCCACAACAGGCCTATGCGCTGCTTTGAACATCACTTTACATCATTTAAATTGTACCACATGAAAACTGCCAGTTTGTGCGCCCATCCCCATTTTCAGACACACCCAATGAAGTTACATAAATATCATACTGCCGCATATGAGCATATACAATATATGCAATCCCACTGTATCCATTTATATCCAATTCTTTTCCATTGCTTTAATTGAATCCCCTATGAAAAAAAAAGATGGCTTCCCAACGTCCCCATTGAAACAGACAGCCGACAGCCCTGTGAGTCTCGCACCATACATGCCAGCAGTGGAGTTGTACAGCTTGGGACTCTCCTTCACCCGTGCCACCGCGGCCTGCGAGGCGCTTGGATTGGTTGAAGGGAAAATCGACCGGAAACCCATGGGATTTTCCCATGAAATATAGTGGTTTCCTGTAATCTTTCGCATTAACCAATCCATTGATCAGGTGAACTTGGAAAAAAAAATATATCAGCAATGATCACGAATCTGCGAACTTGATGGAAGCCTTAGAAGCAAATCACATACATCGCTGAAACATCAGAAACACATCGCAGAGGCGCCAACCTTCACATCTTTCACGAAGCTCTCAGCATGTTTGGCGGTCAAGAGGGTCCTTGAGCAGCCACCAGCTTGACCCTCTGGAAATCCCATGGAAAAAATCACAATGTCTGATGGAAAAAGGGGATCTTGAAAAAAGTGGGATCTTCTGCCATGTGTGTCACCAGTACCGAAAACTCCCCATTCCAAAAGTAGTGTATGGGATGATGAAGACCATCTTGAAATCCCATGGTTTTTCCATGTTGTTTTTCCCAAGAGAGTTAGCTCAACATCTGAGGATGCAGCAACGCCAGGTGAACCGAAGGCGGATTCTGACACGTGGCGAGCTCCCAGCCGCTAAGCCTTGAGATGACTGGAGGCCAACTCACATGAGCAGTGGCTGCGTTCAACACACCTGTTAGTTGATGATGATATGGGGTTATGCTATCCAATATATATATATATTGGGGATTATCATAAAAATCCATCTGATTATGGGAAATCCGTTCTTCAGCAAACAGTATAATGGAGGGACTCAGGGTTTTGAACACTGTGAACAACAAGCGAAGCCTGAGAAAAGTCTGCTGGACATTGGTCTTCTATTGGTAATGCGCTGATTTCTTGAGGGCAGCTCTTAGATGATCGCAAATGCAAATGTCAATGAAAGATCAATATATAAAACAACTGACGGGATAATCCCATCATTTAGGGGATGATGTTCATCAAGTTTCACTGATTATGCCCCCAAGCTTTACCAGTTGTACCTCATCTTTAGCCAAGTTGCTGCTTGAGGCAGTCTGCCACGGCGTAGCAGCTGAAACCTCCAATCTTGGGTTACTTGGGAGGTCCCATTTTCCGTGCAAAAATAACGTTTGGGTTTGAGGGTCAAAACAGGTCAAAACCCATCGCTACTCCTTTGGATGTTCATCTCCCTGAAAATGTGGAAAATCATAGGTGTTGAGTGTTGACCCATCCGCTCTTGACCCAAGAATCAATCAATCAGGAGAATAGCAAACCCTGCCTACGCCCGGCTTAGTGTCGAAGGCAACCACGCAGACCTTTGAAAAAAGCCAGTGATTTCGACACCACCCATGGCTTGGAGCTGTTGATACTTCTGGCCACTGTCCCAACTTCTTTGCTATCAGCTGCTC
>BGPT01000080.1:255283-342459 GCA_003297045.1 Symbiodinium sp. clade C Y103
GTTTGCTTGAAGCAGTGGTGTCCAGAAATGGGACCCTGAAATGGCAATGCTAATGGGAGGCAAATCGTGATAAAGCAGTGGATTTTGGTGCATCGAATTTGGTGGTTTCCTAAAATGGGGGGTACTCCCAAATCATGGAAGTCATTAGACCATTTTAGTATTGAAACCCGTGGTGACTTGGGGATCCCCATGTTACGAAACCTCCAGCCACCTGGACAAAACCATGGCTGTCACGACAGGCGGCAGTCGACATGAAGACCAATGTTCTTCTTCAGCGCAATCTGCAGGAGGCTCAAGTGGGCTGCGAGAAAGATCCCAAGTATGTTCTCGCCTTCTTGGGAGATAAGATAAGCATTGATAAGCAAAAAAAGTCTATTTAGGTCTACTTGAGTCTGCCTGAGTCTACTTGAGTCTACTTAAGTCTACTTGAGTCTACTTGAGTCTTCTCAAGTAGTAGAACTTCAAGACCTTCAAACCCAAACTCTCGAAACCGTGCGCTTCTTTTTGATGGGTTCTTCATGGAGAACCCCGGAATGGCCATGGCCGTTTTCTTACCCTGTCCCAAAAGAAAAACTGGTTTACTATGGACCAATATGGACTATATGTACAAACATCTCCCGATTCATTGCACAGATTCAAGCACTAGTATGTAGCCATCCGGTTCCCATCAAAATCCACCAGCTCCGCTCCTTGCCCATCTCTTGGATGGGATCGATGGTGCCATGGCAGTACTGGCAGCAAGAGCCTCGGGTGTACGTTTAAGGCTGGGGGAATTCATGGAATTCATGGATCTCAATGGATTGGCTAATGGGAAAATTTGCAGGAAACCATGGATTTTCCTATCAAATATAGGGGGTTCCTGTAAATTTTCCCTTTTAAACCAATCCAGTGAGGATCTGTTCGCGGTGGATCTCCAGTATCTATCACTAATTGATATTACTATTGATAAAATTGCTGAATCTATTGGTGGGAGATATCCACGCTATTTCTCACTATTTGATGAAGTCTTCTTTTTTCCCTATGAATATCATTGAATATCCACTATTGGGACTACAGTAAACCAACCATTGTAACATAGCCAGTGTGAAGATCTTGAAAAGTTGAAACCCGTGGACAAAAAGGATGTCCCCCAATACTCTAATAGCATCCTTAAACAAAAAAGAACATTAAAATGATTTCTATTAAATTCCCTCAAACCAGGTTTGAAGGAAAACACCAGACTGAACAATCAAAATCTTTATCATCCATTTCTGCAAAAATTGCAAAGTATGTGTGTGTGTGTTGCAACTTTTTTCGACATTCTTTTTCCACCCACCAGCTGAGTGCGCCACCCACAATGGCCACCGTATTGCGGTCGATCAGCTGCTTCATGTGCTTCAGGTCCATGGCCATATCCCCATCGGGTCGGGCCTTCCTGACCTGGGCCACAGATCCGGTTTCTGCGAGGAGATTTGTAGGTAGAACCGTGGGGGGTTTTAGTGGTTTCTATCAGATAAAGCCTGCAAAAAATATCTCCCGGAAACCATGTCTTGGAGGGTGGAACTTTTGAATGGTCTGGACATGGCCAAAAATGACATGAGGATGAGAGGAAGCTGCCGTCATCTTGCTGGTTTGCCGATCCCCTGCGGGTGCGACAAGGTGAACTTCGAGTAGAGATTATATGGTAAATCCATCTATATGGCTATGAGTCAAAACCCCGGTACCATTCGTGAACATCAAAATAGCTGGTAAATGGAAGTTCATCCCATTAAAATGGATAATAATAGGTTTTGACCCATCCCCATATCATCAAAAAATGAAACAAAAGTAACAAATGGATCACTGACGATGCGAAAATCTATGGGTACACAGCGACCCCCTCCGGATTTAAGTAGGGTCTTGCAGAAGAAAATACGAGGATGTACGTAATTCAACACTCACAAAGTAACAAAAGTATGTGTGAGTGGCTATTTATCCATCCAACTATCGACAGTTGTTGCAAAGAGTGCCACCAATAGATGTGTGTGTGTGATGTTAAAGTGGTATTATCTCAAGAATTTGGACCCTCCAAATCTCATGGGTTAGGATGCTCCGATTCTCTCCCTTCAAAATGTCTCCGATTCTCTCAAAGGACAGCAGCAACCTTCACTGATCTTCACCTGAAAAACAGGCGATGGCATGCGATGGCCCTGGGGCTGTGACCTGAATCTTGAAGTACTTGCCAGCCTGACCAGATTGCCCCAGCTGATTGTAGACGTGGAGATGAATGGGCTTTCTGAAGAAAAAAATGACGGTATGACTGGATAAATCATGGGAAGATAACTGACAAGTCATGGGGTGCTCAACAATTCTGATCAAACATAACTTAGTTCAAATTTCGTAAAAACGATCACGAACAAACTCCCAGGACCCCAATCTTGACCCATCCCCATAGCACCGCTGCTGCTGCTGACCTTGTCAAACGCAGCATGTGCCGTGGTGCAGATCACAATGTTGGGCTCCTGGTAGATGCCGGAGCACCCCAGGCACTGGCTATGTGTCAAGGCCAAAGGCCACTGGATCTACCGATCTGCTGTTGCCATAAGTAGTATGAGAACCATCCATCTGATAGTGCAAACCATCCATCTTTGGGGGTAGCTCAAATTCGACCATCTGTTGTTGACATGTTTTGGTACCAGCCATCCATCTGTGAGGGATTTGTTGACCAGTACCCAAAGATCAAGCACGCCAAGGCAGAGCGGACAGCAGTCCGTGATGCCCTTGGCTTCTTCTCCCCAGTCACGATGCGCTTTCATGGCCATCAGAATGCTCCTGGGATCGTCATTTCTGGTTTCAACAAGGTGTTGCCTCCCGGTTATGTTTGTTGGTTTATAAACCCCATCAACTAGTTGGTTGTATCTACCAGAAACCACACTTCATTATATAATCTAGTTGTATATTTCTACCAACTTAGCAAAGTAGGGGGCATCTCATTCTACAAAGGATTCAACTGGCTTCCCTGCCACGGATGGCAAATCGCTACAGGAAAGGCGGGCACAAATGCTGGATGCCAGCCCCACCAGCCCATGAACAAATCAGAATCACTGGCTTAGAGCAAAATTAAAAATGTTGCGAACTTCATTGGATTGGTTCAAGGGAAAATCTTAACCGGAAACCATGGATTTTCCCATGAAATATAGTGGGTTCCTGTAATTTGTTCCCATTCACCAATCCATTGAGAACTATATCCATTTGGCCAGAAAACTATCGCAAGTGACCTGTCAATTCCAGAACCATGAACGACTCTGAGATCCCAGCTCTGTACCGCCAGTGGTGAAGGACCCGCCTGGGTGGATCAAATGCATCGTGGTATGGTTTTTTGGTCCCCATTTTGCACCAGAAAGGGGGGTTGATTTACTACCCTCTGGTTATCTAACATAGCCATGGAAAATGGTCCAGTTATAGATGATTTATGGTGACTTTCCGATCAAAAATGGTGGTTTTCCATGGCTATGTTAAATAACCAGAGGGTAAGAATGAGCAAAAACTGTCCAAATGCCAATACATGCAGGTGTCCTAAGTCATGAGGGTACCCCTAACTCATCCATTTCAGTAGGATGGTCCATTCTAAACCATCCATTTTTGGGTGATTCCCCAGGGCCCCTGAGGAAAGGACAGGCATCAGGACCGCCGTGGTACATGTTGATGACCATCTGCACCACCTTTGGGGGCATCTCCCGGTCACTGGTGGAAGATGGTGAGTCATATGGTGTGTTTTTTTGCTGCAAAAAAATGAAGAAAAAATCACCATTTTGAATGGGAAAATCAACTACAAATGTCCATTTTCAATAGCTATGTTAGTTTACTAGATGTTGATCAACCAAATTTGGCCGCGCTTGAGGGAGCAGTTTTCGCCAGGCTGGTGGCTTCGAGTCAGCTCTTTGAAACCACCAACTAGAAATATGATCTGAACAAAATGCAACCATTGTTGAGAGTAAGCAATCATATATTGAATGGCAATAATTGATAATAATGGCTAATAATGGTGACTAATGGAGCTACCCTCTGCTAATCAAATTTCTGGTTGCCTTCAAAATCCCCCAACTATTGGAGGTGTATATAGCTGGACAAATTCATCTAGAAACGTCGAAAAGATCACGGTTCCCTCATTCCCAAGCCATCAGAGTTTCCTCCCAACCCCCCCTCCCTTCCTCCGAGTCCATCTGCCGCAAAGCCCTGAGAGACAGATGGGAGACCCCGAACTCCCTGGCTTTTTGCAGGAAAACTGCGGGCTTTGCTATCCAAATGTGCTGGGAGTTCCAGAAATTTCCCTTGAAACCAATTGAGCCATAAAAAATCTCCGATTTTTTCCCCTCTCATGAAATAGAAATATTCCCCTATCATGGGTTATAATAATCCCCAATATACCAGTTAAGATCGCCCCTTCCAGCACCAAACTGGATTCTTTCAAGGCAGCGACGGATGGAGGTCAGGATGCAGAGGATTGCAGAAAGCCCATCTAGAGAAGACTTGCCCCACGAAGTCGTAATGCCTGCAGTGGCTGCGGATTTCTAGATCCCACCCATGGAGGAGCGAGAGAGTAACCAAGAAGAATATGGGGACGTGACCCACAAAGAAATTGGGGGTACATGGCTCGACTGTGATGATCACTTATCTCTGGATTGGGGTTGTAAAATCAACGGGAAACCCATTGGTTCTCCCCGACCAAGTTGTTGGCGCATTTAATAATGTGGATTTCCCCTCCGAACAATGCTGGGGTGAGGGCAAGAGTTCAACAGCAAATTTGATTGTGATACGTGTGTGTATATATATATACATATATGTATGTATATACATATATACTCCAAGCTTGAACAGGACACTGCAAGACTGCAACTTACATGTATATGGTTTGAATGCATTATTTCAGTAGAAAATTACGACTTTTCGTGGGTCACGGTACCTCCTAGTTACTCTAAAGATATGGAAAAATCCCTATCTTTAGATAGATTCTGGTGAAACCATGAGTTGTCCGTACCTACAAGGTGGTGCCCCCCAATTCTGTTTGTTGGTTTATAAAGCATATTAAGTAGGTCACCAGGTCGTAATATCTCCACCACAAACCATGGTAAGCGAATTATTTCTACCAACTTAGCTAAGTCGCAATTTTCAAGATGTCGCTTGCTTAAACCAATTAAGCACCGTTGTGGTTTGCTATAGTTATGGTTTACCATAGCTAACCCTTGCCCTACTGAACCTAGTTATCCCTATTGGTTCACCCTCTGCATGTGAAACTACCACCAGCCTGTGATACCCTGAGGCGCTAGCTCCTGGCCGCCATGATAGACAGCACCAGTGATCTTGCCATTGATCCAATTCTTAGTGTCCTGAGCTGGATATATTCTATCTGGTGATGTAAGAGTTGGCTATAGAAAATGGTCCATTTAGTTCTACGCTTTAGCTGTTGAAAATGGTGGTTTTCCATGGCAAACTCGGAAATTACCAAACGGTGTTAATGTTTGGAGTGTTTTTGCATGTTTTTGCTACTTCTGTTCTTCCTTTTCCAACCAGTTGATCATAGCACTTCAATAAGGAAACATATTGAAGCAATCTTGACTTCGTGAAACGCACTGTGGAAGAGACGTTGGATACATGTCTCCTTCATTTCAATACCCCTCTGCTCCACTGCATCCATGACTACAACAAGCATATGGGGGATGGGTCAAAATGTGAGATCCGGAGAAGCCTATACTATACGTTGCTTCATTCTTAGTGCTGTACAGTAATTAATCTGTAATTCTGTAGATCATCCCCTTTGGGGTTACTCAAAGTTGACCCATGGCCAAATCATATGTTTGAATCATGTACCGGATATCAAGCCTCTGAATGTCCATTCATGCCTTCTACTCAGACTTAGCCGACTTGAAAGTCCCGCAATGTGTCAACAGCGATATCATCTAACCCCCAAAATGGTAATATAAAATGGTGAATATGATGAAAGAATTGGGGTTTGCATAACCATCATATCCCCTATGAAATTCCTATGGTGTTGGAAGACTGCCCATCAAATCTTCACCATCTCCTTTTTAGGCTGAGCTATAGGCTTGCTCCTTCCGCTGATCCATCAGCTTTAAGAGTTCCTGCTTCCGCTCCAAAATCCCAGGGCATGACCCAGCCAGGCATCGTGGATGCTTGGATCCCCAAAGGACCATGGCTGGTGCGGAAAAAATCTTGATGAAATCCACGTCTGTGATGGTTGCATCATGTTACCTCCACATGGGCTTTGTCTCAGGATAGCCTCAAAGCTGATAGCTTATCATTCTTTTCCCATATTAATTAAATGGCCATTGCATGGGTATACACCATTTTCAGATAACCCCAAATGGCCTATTGGTCAGTTTTATCTCAGACAATATTCCCATTAAATCTCGTTTTATCATATATGCTCTTCAATTGGACCCCCATTTGTAAATGATCCCATTCTGTCCCCGTTTATAGATGATACTCGCCATCTACAGGAGGGTGCTTCACCAAAAAGTGGCCCCCAAACTCAAGTGGAGTCCTCTTTTTCCATGCCCTTGCTGGGCAGCGCCGTGCAGGGATTCGTCAAGTCCTGGCTCAAGTCAACATTGTTCATGTTTCTGGTTGCCAGTAGTGGTGATTTTGGGGGGACTTGTATATTGGGGATGTAATGGGATTCAATGAGATTTCATGGCATGAACGGGATTGAATTACCAACCACTAATGTATAGCAACCCTAAAAACAAACCATGGATAGGAAAGTTGGAATTCTGGAAATGAGAGAGGACTTGCTATATCACGTTATACCTAGAAACACTATTTTCATCTATTTTTTGCATCTACAGTAACTTGGGGGTTACTATAGCTGGGGATTTTTTATTGTTACTGCGTGGGGCCCCATGAGTTGAGATACGGGGTCCCTAGAACTATAGTGGAATACACAACCACTTGTTGGTGAATGGTATGCTTAACTGGGGCATAACCATGGTAGCTGGGGTAAAATCATGATGATGTTCCCATCACTGGGATATACCCAGGATAGTATCTCAAAATCCCATCATCACCGGGGTAGCCATGGTTGTGGTCTCAAAATTCAAGGGGAAATGTACACGAAGCCCCAAGTGGTGAAAGGATCTAGAGAGGTGATTGATGAGTTTGAGATCTACGGAAAATTTGGGCTGATCCCAATGTGTCGGACTGAGAAAACGACTGTAACTGTGAAAAAGCATGATAAACAGAGGTGTTAGTCTAAGTATATAAATGTTCGCTCTGCGTAGGACCCTCTCGAAGCGGCTTCGTGACGACAATTTTGGACAAGCTGGCCTTTTGTTTAGGGGGAGGAGTTCGATAGTCGTTTGATGATAGTCTTGTGTGGTCCACGGGGTACCACTCATTAGCTCTCCAAACAACCATAAATCAAGTTACCAAGCAGTCAACATTGGGGCAACCAATGTTGCCTCTACCCGCAACCTTCATCTATAGCAACCCCCGAAAAGACAAACAAGTTGAAAACCTCTAAAATATGGCGGGAATATCGGTTTTTACCATCCTTTTCCAGCACTTTTTGGCATCTTCGCAGGCTCTTTCCGGCTGCGCGGCTCTGTCTGTACAAAAGCCAATAGGCCTGCAGGATCCCGGTTTCAGGCCAGGGGTCTGCTTGGTTTCAAGCCATCCCAAGGTCAGTTGGGTTTCATTGGGTTGGTCTTCTTAGGTGGGGATAGAAAGTAAAGGCATATGTCTATACAATGACAAACATGACAAACACAACACTTTGTATATACAATATGTAATTATTTGTATATAGATGAAACCTCAAACCAGCAATTTTTGCCAGTATTTGCCAGTACTGTGAGGGGCTCTCGAAACTCAAGCTACTTTCCCTTCCGAGGCTTCTGGAAAGGTCAATTTGTACATGGAGCTGAAAGTCTCTTCCACGTTCTGCGTGTCTGCTTTGACAAAGGTGGTTTGTTTGGAGTCCACATCCGTAGGATCTGGGAGCAGCCACACAACCACTGCGGGTTCCGCGCCGCGAACGGCTTCTGCAAAGGGTTTGCCCATGGCAGGCGATAGCAGCACGGCCGCGTCACCCGAGGGCAAGGACTCTAAAAGCTTCTCACAAAGCTGTATGGCAATTGATGAGTCTGGCAAAGCCTGCATTGCCAATCGAACTTGCCCAAGTAGATCGCGGTGCATGCCACACGTGCGATGCTCATATTGGTCGCTGCTCAACAACCCTGACACCGACAATGCCATCGGACCCGAATTTCGACCTCTCTAGGACTGCCCCCGCGGGTCTGAGTTCAAAGGATTCAGGCAAAGACTTGAAATGATTTGACCTGCGTTGATGCAATTTAATGCAGCTGCTTTGATCTTCCCTGGAGGTTACCTATATAATTGGTCTATGATTCTATGGAACTGGTGTACAACCCCATAGCTGAGACTACGGAGGTTGGTCTTCCTCATCACCAAGGGGGGTACCCGGCATGTTCCATCCAACCCCCCGCCATGGTACCCCAGCCTGAGAGAACTTGGCTCTCAGCTCAGTCATCGTTTTCTTCATTTCTTTGTCCAGCTTGGCACGGACCTTGCCGGGTTTTTGGATGGTTTTTGTCCCACCTGATCATGCTGATCATGCTGATCATAGGTCATCTCATGTCACTGGGTTGGAAGATTTACCCAAAACCCACAGTCGACCTGCCAAAGATGGGACTTCCTTTGGGAGATATCAACCCACCCCCATTTGGGGACAGACATCAACGACCTCGGGCAGGTCATCCTTAAGGGACCCCCCTTGAGGTCACAGCCATGGGAAGCATCTTGAGATACGGCGTCAGCAAGCCTGAGCTGTGGACAGGGAAACCTCGGACATGGAAACTCACAGGAAAGGCATTGGTATATGTTTGTCCATCCAAATACAGGGGGGGTCATGTAAATTGTTCCTTAGACCAATTCGATCCAATTCGAAGAAATGTGCATTTAAGATCATTTAAGTGGTTTCCTGTAACTCTTTTCCCTATCAACCATGGCCTCAAACCGTCTGAGGCGTCAGCGGAGAAGATAACTTCTCAACCCTTCATACCTGGAAGTAATGCGCTGGAACTCTGAGGCAGAGAAATTGTGTGGGTCCTCTCAAAACTGTATGCACTGTCGATGAAATGGAAAAGCATGGAGAAATCAAACGGCATAAAATCCAACTAGAATCGAATGGAACGACACAGGAAAGGAAATGAAATGAAATGAAATGAAATGAAATGAAATGAAATGAACAAGTGTATGATGAAATCAAGTGAAATGGAAAAATAGATAGTAATGGGTATCTAATCTACTATAGACTATATGTTACTGATAATAATGGAATACCATGAAATGCCCAGATAATAGTAGTATATTATATATATATACATACGGACTATAGTAATCCCATGTAATCCCCAATACACCTGGGTAGTTACAATTCCGTATAATCAGCAACAGAACAGCAGAGATTTGTTTCCCAACAATCTGGCCTGAGGACGTGTTGCAGTCGGCCCAGCAACTTGGCCGTCACCAAGAAGATGAAGACGGAGCGAAGAACCTGGTAGGGCCTCAAGAAGATTCAGATGAAAAACCCATGGAAATCTGCAGAAATGTGTGTGTGTGTGTATGATGCATGTGTAGATATGATCATGCGATTTATGATCCAATTGGCACTTGGTGGAAGATTTTTGCGCCCCACTGGTGCAAGCCAAAACTCACTTGGGAACAAATTGGGGCAATCTGCAACTGGCAACGGGCTGCATGGACACGCGTTGTCACAGCCCTGCAACACTCAATTCATTTCTAGACGACAGCGCTGAATGTAACAGGTAAGTAGCTGTGTTCCACAAGCCACGAGAAAGTAGTGAAACTAGTGAAAAATCAAAAAGTCTTGGCCGCTGGATGTAATAAGCAGCTGTGTTCCACAAGCCACGAGAAAGTGGTGCTCAAAAAGTCAACACGCTCGGCAAGGGACAAATCATTTCACATCTACCACCTCTTGGCCCAACTCACGGCAATTTCCATCACTGGGCATCGTCACTCGAGGAGCTGACTCTCTTCGTGTTGACCCTGTTGTAATTGGGCAAGTTTTTTCGACTCCGCACATATATAATACAAACTCAGGGCCCCCAGAAGCACATGGATGAGCAGAAATACGGCACCAACCATATACCTGGACATATTCACAAAGTCCTCCTCCACCATAGCAGCCAAAGTGTTTTGTCCACCCATCAAGGCCAAAAAAGCGAAGCTCATCAGGATGTATTTATCCAATAGAGTTAGGTAACTGATCTTTGGCAACTCCTGAGCCACCATGTATTTGAAGGCCACCGAGGTCAACACAGGGTCAACGTCACGCTGAGACGATCCGCCAGATCTTCAGCGGTGATGGCGAAGGAAGTGAAGACCAAAGCGCTCAACAGGAAGTTGGGCAGACAAATGTTCCAAAAGTAATATCCTGCCCGTCTCTGTCCAATGAAGTAAATATGAAGCAGACATAAGCAGACTATATTCTTTCCTCTCCATATGAGTGGTGGGTCGCATAAATGGGCCAGAAAGATCAAAGTCCGTCATCACGATGAATTGGTTCCGGAGGATAGATTGGGCACCTGTGTAGCAATCTTCATGCAGAGTGACCTCTGAGGCACGTCGGATACAATTCACAGTGATTGTTAAAGCCTGGACGTCGAAGGGAAAGTGCTGCAGCTCAAAACCTTCCCTGAAGGTCCCTCGACAACCTCAACTCCAGACCTTTTCTCCCCGAGGCCCTTTTCGCCACGGACACTCTTTGAATTCTTTGACATCCATTTCAACAGGCCTTCGTTCATGAACACCAGGTTGGGATCCCACTTCTCATCCACTGAGGGCTCACCTGGCTCTTTCCACGTGGCACGAAGGAAGAAGTGACGAAGTGGCAATCAAAGGTTTGCGCCACAGTATCAATCCCAGACAATGAAAAGACGACCACATAGATGTAGACATCTCGGTGAGGTGTGCAGGAAGCTACGTCCTTCACATTGACTTTCACAAAGGGTTCGGGTTTGTCATTTTTGGCGACCAATCTGCTGCACTTTTTGCCATTGCAACAGCTCCAGAACATGGATTCGATATGATTCGATAAAGCATGAAAGCGGCAATTCTTTGAAGAGCTATTGCCTATGATTTTTCAACATGACATACGTGATGCCTGAAGGACACGATACACTTATATAATTGAGCACCTTGAGTTGCAAGAAACCTGGGATGATTCTGATGGAGATCTCCTGCAAAGCCATGTTTGTTTTAGTTTCTATTTTTGCCAATGTTTCTGTGTGACTTTTTTCCCTATCCAATTCTGGATAAAGTTAAAGAATTCATACCAACCTGGAAGCTATTTGGGAGTTGTTCACGCTACGAATAGCCAGTCGTCACTCATCTGCTGTCTGAGCAATGCACTCCTTGCCATAAAAGACCTTATTCAGGACCTTGGCAGTGGCAAATCCACAAAGCGCAGCAGAAAAGTTGGGAAAAGAAAGAGTTTCCAGAGGTAAACTATGGCGGAAAACCAAGAAAAGTGGTGTTTATCAGATCCAATTCTGAAAGCATGGAAAGAGATCATGGTGTAAAACTCCACCAAATATGCAGTGCTTCCATGCTCTTCCGTCCTCTCAAAATTGTCATTGCGCCGTGGTCCCGGCCTGTTTGAACGGCCGCTCTATGGCATAGATCATGGCTTCGTGAGCTCTAATGGTCACGGAAAATTCTTCAAAGGTACTGAGTGCCTGAAAGCTCTTTAGATGGTTCCCACCTATAGATAAACGATGAATCATATAATCAAATATATGTACTGTAAATATGTGAAGACACGTATGTATATGTATATTATATTTAGCCCTCAGTTGCTGCCCGTCTACTCTCATTTCAAGCGTACCAAGCGACAGAAACTCGTCCTCGTCGCTGCCAATTTCAAGGGGGGTTGCTGTTGCTGCGTGTCTGTTGAACCCTGCATGATGCAGCCCTCACATCACAGCATTCAGCTACAGTATTCAGCTGCAAGCCCACAGGTTGCATCTGTGTCAACATGGGACCTGTCTGAAAAACTCAGGGGAAAAAAATGACATGATCCATTTTGCGGGTATTGTGCCATTTTTAGGCACAACCGCACAAGGATCAACGCAAATCTTGCTAACTTTAACGTGACACCCAAAAACATCACTGGCGAAGAACTTTTCACAAAGTCGCAGAAATCTGACAGTCTGACATCTTTTGATCCCCTGATAATTGCTCCAAACGGAAACTCTGGTGAAATGCATTGGATTTGTTTTGGGACCCATATATATCCTGGGAAATTAAGTAAACAAATCATGTTGGGATGGTGGGGATGGGATGACAGACTGCCATCTCCAGGGCTGCACGCCTCCATTGCCCGACATATTGATCTCCATCACCATGAGCAAAGGAACCCATGCCAGTCCTGACTAGATGAGGGGCGCCTTCCATGGCAAGATCTGCGTTGTCGGCGAACATCTGAAAATGACTAGCTACTCCATGTGCATCACAAGCTATAAAGACAAACGGACAAACTTGATATATATGTTTACATAGAGAGAATTATAGTGATGTATACTGAAATATGTTGAAACCTACCATAGTGGTTGAGCCCACATCCCAACAGGAACTTCTTCCAAGACTTAAAATTCCGCACCGTCCCGGCACCGAAATGCTTCAAATTGAGCTCCAAGCACGACGTTGTTCTTCCATTCTCCAACATACTCGGCACCTCAAAACTGGCTTCCCCCCGAAGTTTCCCAAGAAGTGGGGCTGGTTTTTAGCCCTCAAAATCGCTCTTCTAATGGGGAAAATGAGGATTCACCACCATGCCTGGCTCCGCTCCCAAGCTTTGTTGGGGGGTTTGAATGAAATCAATGAAATCGGTTAAAAGACTTAGCACAATAGACTCCTCCCACATATATGACTTCATCCAATTTGGTGAAAATGCGATGGCCTGTTTTGGGTCGAAAATCCATGCTGCGGCGGCAATGCGCTGGGTTGAAGCACCGTCTGGCCAAGTCTGTCGTCCAAAACCGTCACGGGCATTGCCCAGCCATTGCCTTACAACAGAGGAGTTTGACCCTGGAAAGTTTGGACGTTGCCAGCGAAAATGTGGTTTTCAAACACCAAAATATGGACCTGAACCACAAAGAATTGTGATATTTCAGTGGGTGATCTCCTCCACAAAGTGCGGATTCACCGGAAAAGCACGGATGAGATCTCCAAATCAAGAACTCAAAATGAAGAAAGATCAAAATCGTGGTTAACCAATACCCTGATTCCTCTCATAGTAAACATCCCTTGTACGTTTAATAAGGAACCCCCGAAACTGAATAGATCCAACACATTGCACCTTCAGTTTGCGGCTCGCAAAAAGTGATGCTCTTTGAGTTCACGGCCCATCATAAACGGCTCCTGTCTTGAAGACGTGCTTCTTCCTCGCTCGCCTTGGAGTGTCTGAAAATGGGGTACACCAAAACCCTATCTGTCGACTGTGGACTTGACTAGAAAATGAGGTTCCTCACTAAAACAACAACTCGGGATGGTTTTGGGGACCTCCCCATTTTTTGCACCCCGAATCCTGTGGCTAAGCGAAGCACACCAAAGGACCTCCGCCAAAATGCTGGATGTTCTGTAGCTCAGCAGCCTCAATGTTTTCAGCCACGCAGGGCGGGCACAAAGGACAAGCTCTCTTTACAAAGGAAACAAAGAATCTTTCCAAGGATGAAAAATTCGTGAATCTTCCGCAAGACCTTATCCGAGGCTGAGTGGGTGCCTGCAGTAGGCCTGGTTACCCTCTAGTCATCCAGTCTAGACTTCCCATGTTGCCAACCATCCATTATCATTATCATCCATCCACATAGTAATTATTCCCACTATATAAGCCAATATCAATTTCCCATCTTGCCATCTGGTTTAGTATGAAAATAAAGGTACTCCAGGTTCAGCGGCCAGTGATCATTTTCCCTATCATTTGATGAATCCAACATTTTCAGACACTGCCAAATGTATCAGTTTCATATTGTTCGTTTTTTATCCAATCAAATATCCCATCAAATAATCATCCTATCAAATACACCATCAAATATCTCCCTTATATTCCCCTTATACCCCCATGTTTTCCTAGGGCTCCCCGTGGAAAACCCGCTTTTGACCTCCCATCCATCTCCGGCCTCTCGAAGGAAATAGTTGGCCGCAAGAGACTCAACAACCCCATCCTCGCCCTTGGGACGCAGCCGGCGCGGGCCACTGCACGGGCCACGGGCCAGGGAGAGATTTGTAACGTTGGTGTATAGCTGTATAGCTCATTGGATAATCCTTGATGGATCTATCTACAGTCTTTGTAGTTACACCTTGTACATGGGTGTATAACTCAGGATTGCAAGGTGGAGTCCCAATATGTTAGCCAAGTTGGTTGAAACAAAAATGATAACTGGGGCTTATGTATAGTGGTTATACGTATAACAAATTAATTATATAGATGGGTTTACAAACAAACTTATAACTGACGGTGCCCCACCTGATAAATAGCGATTTTGGACCTATGGTGGATGTGTATATATATATAATACGGTGTTTGATCTAAATTCCTTGATCTGCAAACGGCCATTCTTCGCGAATAAAACAATGACTTTCGCGAATCTTGCGCGAACCCCACGTTTATCTTTCGCGGGGGTCTCATGTTGGAACCCTGGCTGCCTTTGTACCGGGCAATCTCTACATGGACCTTTAGATCGACAATCATATATAGTATTCAAAAATATCTATAGTTACATGGCTTTATGAACCAACAGAATTTGTGACATTTTGGACCTGAAACTCATGGATTTAACAATTGATGGTTATTTGAATGGGGAAATAATGATCAACCAGGGGATGGAATGGGGTACAGAACCCTGTTGTCAGACAAACCCAAATCAAAAAGCCTTCGACTGTGTAAAAGAATGTACAGTATTATATACTAACCAAGGTGTCCGACAAGTTTCGAACATTAAGACTTGTGTATCCACCAAAAAGATAGAGTTGAAGATTAGAAAATGATGGGATAATTGAAAACCAAGTTTGGTGGTAGCTTATATCCCACTCTGAGGATGGCCGGCTGAAGAGTTGGGAGCGCCAGAGTCAAGGACCGGATCACCTTCCAGGTAGAAATTGACGTGAACCAATTCACCAACAAAAATGTGGGCCATGTTTTAGAACTAGTCACCTCTCGATCAGACAAACATGTCTTGCAAAATAAACCATGATAAACCATGAAATCTTGGGTGCTTCTATAAATTCTGAACCAAAGAACACATTCGCAGAGGTATTGTACCCTGCCTCTCATTGGCTCAACACCTTGGTTCCGGCCAGAGGCGGCCGAAACTTCTCTTGTGGGTTGAAAAATGGGTTTCACGTGCTGGTGCAGATTTTGACCCCATACCCCGCCCAAAAAGGCTCAAAATCCAGATCTCTATGGCTGCACTCCTTCCATCCACTAAGGTCACGGCTAAGTCCCTTGTTGCTGGCACCTTGCGGAGTCTGCCTCAGCAAGGGAACTCTGGGTGAGAAGCTGGGAAACTGGATAGGTCAGGGCCGGCCCAAGCAACCTGACACCCAACCACCATGAAATGATATGGTCCGCTTGCTGATTTTAACCTCCTGTAAAATATCTATTAGTCACGTTCCTTAAGTCATCAAGGATCATAGAATCACACTTTTCGAGGGCACAGACAGGGTCGAAGATGGTTGAGACTCGAAACCAGCAACGGAAAATCCGTTGTGCATCCAAGGATCTTCTCATCCTTCAAGCGAACAGAACTAGGCACCATGTCCTGGCTCTGAAGCCGCAAAATTCAGCTCCCAAAAATCTGGGATTGTCATAGGTATTGATCCATCCCCAAATAAACTTCCAAATAAAATTGGTGAACCATGATCAATCATGATTAACCATATGTTCTTCCCAAGTCGTTGCTGAATCCCCCCATGATAATCACGACGACAATTGTGCCAGCATTGCTGCACCATCCGTTCCATTGCCTCCAGCCTGGCCAAAGGTTGACCAAATGTGTGGCCTTTTTCTGGATCTCTATGGTGTTTTCCAATGATTCTCGATATCTGGGGATGGGGGTCAAAACCCGTTATTCCCATATTTGGAGGAATGGGTTTTGACTCATAGGCATCTATTCTTGCTCGTTTGATGGGAAATGCAGACCAAATTGGTGGTTGAAGGGACCAACAAGTTGGTCGGCAACAAACATCGGGTACCCCCTGGGTTTCCTGCCATGGTAGCCGTTTGAAGTGAACAAATGATTGAGATCCCGAAGTTGGCCAAAAGAAAAATGTTGATCTCAAGAATTGATCATTTTGATAGTGGCCTTTATACTCTTAGCATGAAGCAATCCGATTGTGGGAGTCGAAAAAAATTTGACCCCACCGACATTCCCAGAATTTTCCAGCGCCTTGGGAGTTCCAGACGTGTCGTACTGGTCTTTCCGTGAAGATCTGGGTCTCATTTCATTGTGCACTGAGGAACCTGTGGACCCCAGGTGGATTCAGAGAATTTCCCAAGAAAAGTTCTGATTAGACCCCTGTGGAGGATGCTATTTTCATGAGATTTGATCAAAGTTAGGCACGGTTTTGCTGGGGTCGCAGGCCTACCACCGCTGGTTCACGCAACGGTCATGTGAGGTTTCAAAAATCGGATGATTCGGATGGAACAGGTCAAAAATGCCCTACAATGTGCCATGGGTTTGCGGGAGGAAACCAGCGCCCCATTGATTGGTGTTGGTGCTTGTGGCGTTCAGTCATCATCACCCCATTTTTGTCCCCCACTGAATGAAGTGTATTCATCAGAAAGTGCTGGCCCCTTGTAGACAGATTTCTTCATTCCAAACCATTTCCATCCAATTTCTACCCCCGTCTTGATCATTCATGACGATAAATCCATTTCATTAGATATATTTAATCTATACATTCATCGTACAATTCAAACCCAGTACACCCCACTTCACACATTCATCACAACCCAGTTATGTTCCCATGTCAGAAAAAGGGTGTTTCTCAAATTGGTCTACCCCTTTTCACCACCGTGGAATCCGCGATATCAAAACTTCCAAGAAATGCCAACTTGGGGTGCCCCAGTTCTCAGAATCGCAAAGTAGGTCAACGACTTTATGCAAAATACATCCAAAATCGTCCGTGGAAACTTAAATCCACCAACTAGAAGCAACAATAACAGAAGTGGGGTACTACTTAGGAGGATCATCCCACTAAGTAAAAGTGCTTCGTACCTACAGTCCTTAAGCCATCGACTAAGCCACTGCGCAGCTGCACCTCCCAGGCCGCAGAAGGAATCTCCATGACAGACCGAAGCCTTGGTGCCAACCAAAAATCGGGACACTGGGGGATGGGTCGAGATTTTAAAGGTGAAACCACGCCAAAAGACCGGTGATATATTTTTTTGAGGTGCGAAAGAATGAAAGGTATGGAAAGATCGTGATTTTTGAAAGGGCCCAAGTTTGACCTTGAAGGGATGAAGACATGTGAAAAAAGCGTTGAAACCATCTAGAAATTCTGTCGAATCGCTGTTTGTTCGTGTCATGTAATTCCACTAAACCCCAGTTGTTTCTTGGTTCAATTCCACTTTGAGATGCAGACATTTTACACATCCTTTGAAGTTGACTCAAGAAATCTTCCCATCACATGTTGAGCTCATGACACCCATGGTGTTTCCGCCGTTGCGACAGATGCGACGTGCGGTGCGGGCTCGGTTCTTCAGCAACCACCGTTGCAAAACTGGTACTCTCTGTGGTGTTGATCAGGGTGTGTGATTCGTACGTGATGATGGTGTTGATGATAACTATACCCTCTGGTAAACATACAAAAAAACTATATGGAAAATCACAATTTTCAATGGGAAAATCCACGATAAATCTCCATGTTCAATAGTTATGTTAGTTTACGAGAGGGTAATGATGATGGTGATGGCGATGGTGATGGTGATGTAATGAGTGTGCTTGATGACCAATACTTGGCGATTGGGGCAATTGGTGAGTGGTGACGGATGATTGTGTGTGTGTGTGTGTACGCTCGCAGGATTTTGCAGGCCTGGTATGCTTCAAATGTGCAGCTGCGACATTGCCTTCCCTGTGCTTTCATGGCTTCATGGTGAACTGTTTACTGAACGAGCCGACAGTCGCATCGAGCAAACAAGGTTGACATTCCATTCTCAGTGTGGGTCAGTTCACCTGCCAATAGTACCCTGCTGTTTCACCCCAAAATAGCTGGTAGTTATGACTGTTGATCTCCCCTTCATCCATAACAACAGTTTTGAGCCATTGACTGTGGCAATAATCCCTCTACCAAGGTGACCACCCACTGATGCCGTGGGTTTTTGCTCGGTTTTTGCATCGGCACTTCAGCGCGATTCGCTCGACATTGCCGACTTCGTACCTCGGAGAACTGCGAATGATTTCCGGTGATTTCCAGTGTCTAGAAACAGGACTTGCAATACCCTCTGGTAAACCAACATAACTATGGGAAATCACCATTCTTAATGGGAAAATCCACTATTTCTATGGCCATTTTCAATAGTTATGTTAGTTTACCAGAGGGTAATATTGAAACCCTGATCTCAGTTTTTTTGTTGAACCAGACTTCTTTTTCTCAGTCTTACCCTTTAGTAAACTAACATTGCTATGGAAAATGGCCGCTGGATAATAAGGTAAATGGTGATTTTCCAGTTCGCAAACTCTTAGTTTACCAGAGTTACCAGAGGATATCAGCCAATATTCCGTCAATATCCCATTAATCTTCAATTAGATTTCCTGTATATCCCATTAATGTCCCATTGATATCCCATTAACACTAACATATAGACATGTATACATAATATAGTAGTTTTAGTAGTCAAACTACTCCTTATACTCCTAACATAGATTACAGTGTAACTTGTATTACTTTTAAGCATTTTTTCCATTCACTACTACTGACATATAGATAAAGATCTCAGATATACATCAGCTGGCTATCTCAGCTGCTGGCCGTCTTTCTGGCCCCAAGACTTGGCTTGCTCCTGGCCGCTCGCAGCTCGACCGCTGAGATGCTGATGTCCAGTGGAAGACCATGCCCAACAAAGGAAAATGTGTTAAAGGATACCCTCTGGTATTGCCTAACATAACCATGGAAAATCACAATTTTTAATGGGAAAATCCACTATAAATGGCAATTTTCAATAGCTATGTTAGTTTACCAGAGGGTAGATAGTATAACCGCGAAATCCCAAAATTGGATCATATAAAATCCCTCTAAGCTTTGTGGAGATCTTGCTGATGTTGACGGATTTTCAGAGGTTCTAGCACCTTTTAACTTAAGATTAGGGAACCACTATTTAACCACCACAATTTGTCGTATAGTTGTTGTTCAAGATTCCATAAGAAGTTTGTCTGAAAGTTGTGTACCCCAGAAGTTGATGGTTTAGAAAGTCATGTTCCCTATTTTTTGATGGCCACGGGGCTAGATTCCCCATTTTCAGACGCGCCCAAATATCATGTCCTGTCCTCCTCGGGGAGAGATTTTTCCACTAACAATGGCGAAATATACTAGTATTTACTGTGTTTCGCGATGAAAATTCACTTCCCCCACGGGAAACCGCTCTCAAACAAATATGATGTAAATAGGTTTTTTATCTATGTAATCATATATACAATCCCCTTTTGTACAAGATCTTCACCATCTTCAGACACCAAATGATGTACGTATCGTGAAAGCCCCACTCCTCCAGTTCCACCAAGCCTGGGATCGATGGCGCGCGTTTCGTGAACGATGGGTTGACCGGTTTTGATCATGGCGGTTTTCCATAGCTCGATGAAATTACCAGGAGGTATATATAATACATATACATACAGATTATATAGATGCTGTGCTAAGTTATGTTAAACGACCAGAGGGTAACCCCCGGTAAAACCATGGGTTTAGAAGCTCTTGCCACGAATGGATTCGAGATTCATTGAATATAAAATTTGAGCTTGCCGAATTCCACAACCTTTCTTGCCGTTTTGGGGGGAATGCTTACCAGAGTGACAAAACCAGCTGAGCAGTGCCCAAAATCTTTCCGCCATCGCCACACCTAAACGTCTGTTGACAATCCATATTCCCAACTAAAACCTGTGAGGATGATCCAGGACCCCATTTAAGATCATCCACGTGAAGTTTAGAGGCGGTTGTGAAGTAGGGGGTGGTGAAGTAGGGGGGGTGGGCGAACGTAGGGTTTGGCGCCAACATGGTTATTCATTGGCAATTCACATGCAGTTAACATCTGAAAGAGGACATGTCTCGTATCATTTGCCGAAGTTTCCCCAAGTCACGGTCCAGCCCGACACCCAAAAGACATCCAAAAAAGGAATGGGGAACGGAAAGTCATGGTGAAAAGAGGCACCCACCATTTTCAGAAATGGCTATTTATTAGATGCATCACTATTCGTTGACAGGTCCCCAAAAACTTGCTGCTTGCGTTTCACCGACTCGTTGACTTTGATTCATGAGACAGTTATTGCTGTTGTTATATAAGAAACACCAAGGTTTCCTGGTTGTTCTGCCAGCAAATGCTGGCGCTGAATTTTGCTAAACTTAGGTGAATCTGGCTGTTTTTATAATCATTCAACAACCTGAAAGAAAATGATTTGGGGTGATTCAACAGTTGGTTTGGCTTCTAGCCAGATTAATCCATGAATCTTCATGGAAAGTTTGAGTGACACCCTCTGGGCTTGATGGGCTTTAGAACCAAGCAATAGTCTGAAAACCGTGCCCACATTAGTCATCATAGAATATCATAGGTCACCGCATCACTCATTGATATAATTGAGCAATTTTCAAGACCCTACTGGTTGGTGGAGAACGGGATTCCCCTAATGGAGTGTGAGGTTCTTCAATATAGAACAGGTAATATACTCCCGGAACTCATCATCAACCAACCGGCCAAAGCCACGCGCGCGCTCTTCACGCGTCTGGTCTTCCAACTCGGCAATCCTTGCAGCATCCTGCGACGCTGAGGCACCTGAAAGTACTCTACCACGGTGGATAAAGACGCAACCCGCATTTAGAAATGCCGAAAAGCAAAATCCGAGCAAAATACTGGTAAATTATATACTGTTCTATCTTTTGGGTGGTACTATAGACCTATGGATTTTCCGTATCGTCAATTTCAGGGTTCAGCCAACCACCCCCGTATCGTATTCACCTCTAGTGCGACAGAAGTTAGGATTCCGACGGACGGAAATTTGGAATGTGTCATGGTGTGGCATTCGAAGTTTGAGGGCTAGAACATAGGAGGACCGCATTCTATCTTCATTTGGGAAAACTCTATCTACTTAGAAGTGTTTGTCATTTTTAAGGTCCAAGAAAAAACTCAAATGGGGATACAACCACCACCAGGGATATGGTCATTAGACATGTTTGGTCCATGTTCAAACCCAAAGATTTCGCAGATATTCCCTGGCTCCATGGATCAAAACCACGGAAGATCGAGTTGAACCATTGAAAATGCCCCGTATTCCCATCTCAATGTACTACATGGTTGATAGGTTTGCCAATTTCTTGTAATAATCCAAAATAACCAGGGAGTACAACTCCTTATAATAACCAATCAACCATCATTTCTCAACTATATCCCCATATTTCTGGTTCCAAAACCTTACAAACCATGTTTTTTTTAATTCATGATAGAGACTCTCCATATGGTGGTTAAAATCCTAGTAAAACCACAAAAAAAAAATGATGATTAGTTCCCATAAATTCATCCCATGAAATCCCAATTAATCTCATTTTTTCAATAGCTGGAATGGTTAAATCCCATTTTGAGTGGTTAAATCCCTCCTACTTTCACTTGCAATTTTCATAACCAATCCACCAGGCTTTCAGCACGAGGACCACACCCAGGCCAGTTGGGCTTCAGCTCGCTCGGCTTCCGCCTCAAACCGTTTTCGAGCCACCATCCGCCAGGCGACGTTTTGAATGGGGAGTTCGAACTTAATGGTTATTAGATGTTATTAGCCTAATTGTCAGGGCTTATTTAGTGTTTTTAGTGCTTTTTAAGTGGTTATTAGGTGGTTGTTTGTGGTTATTTAGTGGTTGCTATACATATAATCTAATGGCTATTAGTTGTTGTCATGACGGCTATTGTATAGTGCTTAGAATGATGGATACTATAGCATACAACCACTACATAATATCACCATGGTTGTTATAACCATTGGTGTACAACTACAATACATGACAAGCACTAAAAATGTATCAATATATTTCATACCATTAGGTCTGACTTATATGATATGACCATTGTTACCATTTGCCACTATTATCATATATATTTAATAACTATTTTTTGGTTCCGAATGGTTCTTTGTGGCTATTAGTATTATATAATGGTTCTTATACTCGTTATAATGACGGTTATATACAACTGTCAACTGACCACTATTAAATCATTTGTGGCAAAAAAAGATAAAAAAAAGAACGTCCGAAATGAGCTTCGGACCAAGGCTTTCTCGGCCTGGCAGTTTTCCAGACTTTCGCTAGGATGGGAGGAGTTCGCCATCGAAAAGGAGGGATTTCACCCACCAAAAAAATGCAAGAAATCGGGATTTCACCATCAAACATGGGGATTTGTCTCCCGCACTACAGTGGTGTCGCCTCCTGCTCATCCTGCAGGCGCTGTTCTTCAGAGATTGCTGCAGCCACTAAGGAGGCCTGCAGCCACGGGAATCTACCTATTGACCTATTGGTTGCTGAATGGGGAGAACCCTCTATTGATCAACCAAGCAGGGGGCAAATGTCATTTTTGGAACCATTTATGAGTTACAACCAGTGATAACGTTTGATAACCGTTAAGAGAGTCTAAGAGAGTACTAGTCACTGGAAACCCGCCAGTATATAATAAACCCTTGGATGAACCTTATGATATGATGATGGGAAGGGAGCGCTGGTTTTTAAAATGGCTATTTTAGTGCCAACCTTTTTGTATGAAACCTGATGAAACATGATAAAACCAGATACCAGCTGTTGTGACTGTTTGCTCGCTTGATGACGTTGAGCGCCGACAATGAAATGAGACAATGACTATATTTTTCATGAAAGTCAACTAGAAAATTGCTTCTCTGGCGCGAAAAAAAAACTGAAGTTCTTTTTTTCATTGGATTGCTTCAAGGGAAAATCTGAAATACCGACTTTTTTCCATGGTTTAAACACCATCAAATCTTAAGGGTTTTCCTGCATTTTTCTTCCCTTAAACCCATCCAATGATCGATGCTACCCAGGGGCACCTCCGAGGGAATGAGGCATAAACCCACGATCACGGCCACGGTAATGACCAGGCGTCCCTGGGGCCTTAGGCATCGAAGTTTCGAGAGAGGGTCTACCAAGGTCAGATTGGTTGGAAGACTGGAGAAATGATAAGAGTTCGCCATGGAAAACCACCATTTAAGAGGTAAATCACCATGTTTCTCATCATGGGCCATGGCTTCCATGGCTATGTTAAAGTAACCAGAGGGTAAAGGTCCACACAGTTTTTAAAACTTTTCTTGGAAGAGGGGATGGTTTGTGTCTACAAAGTTGTTGTTTAAAAAATATCTGGAAAGATGGAGAATGTATGATGCTTTGAGATGTTCACGTGGATAAGGTCGAGATGTTCTTCTGACAAGTTTCTCTTTCATCATGAACTACCAAACAGCAATCCAACCAGCTCATTTCAGCAGAATCTGTCAACTGTTTTGATCCAACCACTGGATCTTTGGATGTTTCACCCGTTTCTTGTCTTCGAAAATGGCCCCACCCCATGGCGTCCGCACGTCATGGGGGCGATGTCGCCAAAGCCCACCGTGGAGAGAGCGATGGTGCTGAAGTAAAAGGAGGAAAAGATGTCGCCGAACCTCGGCTCGGACGCCGTTGACTCAATGTGGTAAAGCGGCCTAGATAAGCGCGTTTGGTTGCGAATTATAAATCATGAACTACTAAATACAATAATAGTATGGTTTGGTGATAAAAACCCGAAATTCTGATGAAAAAAGCAAAAAAATAAGCTGCTGATGCGGGGGTCGGGTTATAGATTAAAAGCATTGAAAACCTTCTGTGTGGTTTCCCATATGTTGGGGGGGGATCGACATCCACAACTACCAGCTATTTTGATGTGTTATTTCATTTTTCTTTCGGACCTTTTAACATCGCCGAAGGATTCCAGCTGATGCTGATTTTTGAATCATTTCGGCACCTCAAATACAGCTGGGAAGTGGATGTATTTGGTCCAAAGGCACCAGCATTGCTGGTCAGTTGGGTGATGTTGGCTGTGGACAAGTTCACCCAACAGTATCCTGGTGTTCACAAAATATCTGGTAGCTATGGATGTTCATCCAAAAAAAAATGGTCCCAGCTAGGATAGTGATCATGATCGACAGTGACTAGTGACTATTTCTCCAGTGGAAGTATCATAGTCATGATGATCATGACCATCTTGAATGTTTTGTCGTCATTCACAATTCTCCAGTAGGTCCCAATATTTGTTGGCTAAGTTCCCTTGAATATCTATGAATCCCATTTTGCCGCCATGATATCCCTCCCTGTGTTACAGTACTGAAATTCCCGAACGTGTTTCAATTACTTTGCCAGTAAAACTGTTGGCTTCCAAAATAGGGTATATATGGTAAAATCCCATTAAATAGCAATAAATATGTAATAAATCTATTTGTGGGGGGGTGACTATACCTATCTTAACCCGGTGGAAAATCTGGCCATGTTTCCCATTAAGAATGACCATGTAGACCTGGGGACACCGAACTGAGGATTCACCACTTGCTCGGCCTCGTAGAACAGCCTGGGGCTCAAGGCTGTAAGGCTTGAGACGGGGCTTGAAGCACAAAAAACATAGGATTAATTGGGATTCTTCTATTCTGCTTAATACCATGGAGAACATAGTACTAGTTGAATAGTATGGCATGATATGGTTAATACTATGGAAACTATGGTTACCATTGATTGTACATTGTAATTAATAACAGATTGCAAAGTTGTCCACCATACATGTTCATTACCATTCTTTTATGCCCATCATATTTCCTGTTGGTGTTTCCCTCAAAACAACCAGTGACCAATATCATGATTGTGACATGATTTGTTTGCAAGGTCAACACCAAGAGGTCTCCAGATTTTACCGAACAACCCAGCGATGTCTCTGGCGATCAACTTGGGCCACTTGGGGCCCCTGGCGCTGCAGTGATGAAGAGCAACGTGAAGACCACGCCGAAAGTCCGCAGAACCTGCTGGGGACATCAAAATTGCTGGTTGGTGTTAATTGATGTCGATCCGTACAGTATAGTCTTTAATGGGTTTTTTCCAATTTAGAACCCATCATCAGCAGTTGTTGTCTTCGATATTTGGGATTGATCCATAACATGGTCCATAGCCATTTGGCAATTGCCCATCCCACTGCCAGTCCAAAAATATGGCTCTGTCTCAAAACGGAGCAGTACCCTGCAGTTCACACCTTAGAATGCTGGTAAACGGATGCTCAGTCCCCAAAAAGGAATGGTTATATATTAGCCTTCCATCGGATGTACAATGTACAGTAGTTCATCCCCATGTGATTCTACAAGCCCCCCCAGGAGGCCTGCAGCTGGTAGGGTCGTACTTCCTGCAGTCCATCTTCATATGGTTGAGCCTGGTCGGGGCCCAGCAGAATGCGCAGGATGCTCTTGAAGGCCTCCGGTGCTTGGCTGGTGCTTGACTGCAACATCCCGCAACAAACATCAGGGGGGTGATGGCCAGCATTCACTTCATGGGAGCTTCATGTTGATTGCCGGAAACCGTTCGTCCCACTGTCCCCATATGTTTGATGATCTGAACCAGTTGCATCAGTCCGAATCAACCCAAAGCCCTGCCAGTGCCTTTGGTCGGAAGAATCCTAGAAGCGCAAATGAATGATTGCTCATGTTTGGAGGGAAATCTTACAGGAAACCCATGCCTGCTTACTATCCAAAACCTCTCGAAAATTCTCAAGATTTCCTGCGATTCTCCCTAAACATGGCCAAACTTAGATATTCTATGATATTCTTAGATATCCTGCATGTTTGTTGCTGGCTGCTAAAAAAATCCTTCTTTGCCGAATCATGCTGCCTCGTGCTGCCGAGCATCGGTAGATTCTCTGGACCCGGATGAGTTTCAGAAACGTCAACTCCAACTCCGAGAACTCCGGAACCTCAGCTCCCGCTCCCAAAGCTCGCACCCGAGATAACAAGAGGCCGAGCGATTGGCTTGGATATGCCTTTGATATTGCAATAGATATGAGTAGGTATATCTATATATAGATATGTTTAGATGAAAAATCGCATAAATTGTATCATAGGAAGTTTTTAAATGTTATCAAGGGATTAGTGGTGGTTCCCAACCCTTTGCTGCTGCCTTGTGCGGCCTCAAAACACCTCTGTTTCTGCCGCTTGTGGCCGTTCCGAGCTTCCAACCCATGGCCGCAATAAGAAGGGCAAGATGCTCAACAAGTCAGCGATCCTTGGATCCAAGATGAGCCAAGATGAGCCAACGCCATGGGTTCCGATGGGTCAAAAATCATGACTGGGAAAAACCATGGGAGATCACAAGATTGATGTCTTAAGGTGTTTTAAATGGTTTTAGATGATAATCCATTTCTTGCGGGGTAGCCCGAAAAAAAATGGAACCCATCACCCCAACGGAAGCGGTGCAGTTGAACCTCGCTGCAGGTTGATGTGCCAAGCATCATGATGGGGTTCAGCAAATAGTTCAAGCGCAAGCCGTGACACCACCAACCTAGAAATTGTGGCAATAGGAGGCTCAGAAGTTTTTGGGCCGTTCAGCTCAAATGGATTGGTCTGAAAATGGAGCACCACAAAATCCTATGGTCTGAATATTGGTGTAGCATCATTTTCTTCAACATCGCTTAAAATGGCAATGCATGCAACTTTAAGTCATTTCGGGACCAGCTCAATGAGCTCAGCACGTGCCAGGTAGTCAATGGTGAAGAGCGCATTGATGGAAGAAGTGGACCTTAGCAGCCAGTTCTTTGATGGAAAGGCCCGGCCCTTCACCTATTGAGGGCTTGTGGTTGGCGCAAAGATGGCTATCATTGGACCCACGACACATCGATTTCACATGATTTTACCATCTATCTTTTTGGAGGGGTGGGCAATTATGTTTGAGCCTTTCCCATTCACACCTACAGTGACCTACAGGAGCAGTTGTGTATCCCTTTGGGCATTCATCAAGTGGGTTGATTCACAAATTTAAGAGGGAGAATGACAAAGTATGGAGTATAGATACAACTGACATGGGGATCAAGTAGTAGTGAAGGATGCTATGGGTCAGAATTCTGCAGACAATTCTATGGAAAACGATCTTTGGTCAGCTGGGCTATCTATCCAATTGAAGAATTGAAGAAAAGAAGACATGCTTTGGTGGCCGGTCCTGTCCCGCATTGGACCGGCCATGAAATAACCCAATGGATATAGGTTTTGGGGTTCTGTACTGCAAAATTCCCATGGCCCTGCACATCCCATTGCGTTCACGGTATATCCCAAGTACATCCCCGTTTTGTCAAAATACTTGTTGATTTCATCCTTTTCCAAGATGTTCCCCCACTAAGATTGCCGTGAAATGGTTACCATGAGTAATCCCTTTCGAAAACAAAGATTCGGTATACCCCCAATCATCCCCAATCGAAAGCCTGGTCTAGTGGTGGTATGTTATGTTCCATGATCTTGTTTAATGGGATCATCTCAGGATATCACGAGCTTATAGATGCTTATAGTATAACTAATTATCTTCAAAGATAAAAGTTTGCCCCATCTAATTACAGATACCAACTTGGCAATTGTAACCAATCCCATCTATTTGGCCCCATCTATAGAATCCCAATCCCATCTAATTATCGTTAAACAAAAAAACTACTAACCAAAACCCAGAAGGGCTTGGCTACTATTACTCATCATCGATTTAAAGAAGGAAACACAACAAAAACCCTGATACCATCTGTTCCTCTTTCCCCTTGGCCAAGGGGAACCCCACGCTTCCAGCACTCGAAAGGTGCCTTCCGAAATGCCGGGCCTCACTGCAGAAGGGACGAAACACGAAATGGCAAAAGCGGGGAAGATTACACAAAAATGGTCTAGTTGTAGAAGGGATTACACAACCCACAACTGAGGCACTTCACATAACTTTGGGGGATTGAATCATTATAGTATGTCAGTATGTATTTAGATAAGTATAAAATTATGTAGTTACATTATGTATACCTTGCCCGAGAGTCCTCAGTAATCCACTAGACGATGAGAAGAGGATGGCAGCAGGTTTGCAGAGAAGGGAAAACTTACATGTCCACCAGTCAGGTGTACCTATTGTCTTCAGCTTTGCAGATCAGCATGTGTATACCAAGTTTGTTTTCCTTTTGGAAAATGGCTATACTCATAAAATGGCGATTTCGCTCGGAAAACATGATGATAAACCATCAAAGTTCAGGGTACCCCTTCTCTTTTTCATCAACCCAAATGTTTGCCATCTGGGCAAAGCGCGAACGGGCAAAGACATAGACCATGAGCGCCAGACCTTGATTCACCAAGGGGGAAATGAGGCGATGTCGGACAGATTTTTCCTAGGAAAACATCATACGGGGGTTTCTTAAAATGGTGGATCCCCAAAACCATGGGTTTCAATACTAAAATATGCGAAAATTGTGAAATTATAGATGATTTGGGGGTCCCCCATTTTAGGAAACCTCCATATAAGTGGCCAATCAAAGATTGGGTTTCAGGACACTTGAGTTGTTAAAATTCTGCAGAGTAGACGAATCCATTCCCGGATCACATCAAATACCCCCACCCCAATTCATGAATAGATCGAATACATTTCACCAGGATTAAAAACGAAGCGAATCTCACAGAATGTCCAGTTGTTACAACTAATATTAGATATTTGGATGATGATGGTCATCAAAAAAACAATTGAGGCTGCAGCCCACCAGTAGAGCGCTGGAAACTTCTGACAGCGGAGCATGCTGAAAGCGATCAATCTCGGCCTCCAGAGGAAAGTCGCTGGCTCGATTCATTGGATTGGTTTAAGGGCAAATTTACAGTAAAACATGGATTTTCCCATGATATATAGAGGTTTCCTGGGAACTTTTGATTAGTGATCATCAATGGATTGGTTCATGGGAAATTTTACAGGAAACCTCTATATTTGATAGGAAAATCCCATGGGTTTCCGGTTAAAATTGTCCCATGAACCAATCCAGTGATCGATGGGTGTCCTACTTTAGACATAGGGGATTTCATATGAATTCGCTGGGTGGGTTTTTGAAGGGAAAATTGGCAGGGAAACAAACAGTTTGAGACATGGTCTTGCCAGCCAAAATGGTGTGTCTGCCAAGGTTCCTTGAAACTAAGCAACTATGTTGGTGTTCATTGTATTTCTCCCTAAAAACTCACCCACAACTCAATCCAAAAATCCCAAGCTGCCCACTCCATAGGGCAAGGGAGTGAAGCCTTCTTCCTCTGCCAGCCTGGCAGCAGCTTTCTGGAGGAGAATCCAATTGATTTAGAGAAAGGTGTTGGAAGAAATGGTGGTGTTTACCATCTTACTGCACGATATTGATGTGTGTGTGTACATATATATATATAATATGTATATATATATATATACATAATATGTATATATATAATATGTATATATATATATATATATATAATATGTATATATATATATATAATATGTATATATATATATATATATAATATGTATATATATATATATATCGTGTGTGCGTGCGTGTCTGTGTTTGTGTGTGTGTGTGTCTGTGTCTGTGTTTAGTGTATTTATGTATTCTTTTGTCTATATAACGACTCTGAGGAAAGTAAGCCCAGGTGGTATCCCCAACAGCAAAGGTGGAAGGGCTGCTGCCAGTGAACCTCCACACTGAAACCTCTGAAACTACCAGACCGAAACCTGTCGGAACCGGAACCTCCCTGAACCTGCTCGGAAACCGCACCGGAACCTCCCCGAACCTTTATTTGGGTTGAGACACTGAACTTGGGGAAACATGAGTTACACTACCCTGCGTTGCACCGCATTACACTACATTACATACATATTATTGTAAATGCTGTGTCGCAATGATACATGGCATTCCATGGATATCTCAATACTGTGCCTCATTGTGTACATATGTATATGGGCTCATATAATATATTATACAAATGCATGTATATGCCACCGGGTCGAAAACCACACGTGTAGGCGTGCACATTTTCTATTTTCTGGGTTTTGCACATTGATTCTCGACCAGGTGGTTTGTTGATGCAGCTGATGTGATGTTGTTTTTGGCACAAGTGGGATGGGGTGGGGTGGGTGGGGGCGGGGGCTAATAATAACGTCTCTTCGCCTGCGTCTCAACATGCTCTTGATGTACGCTACAACCTTTCCTCAAATAACCTTTGACACACTCTTTACATCTCTTTACGTTACGCTATGGACTTTCCTCAAGTAACCTTTGACACGCTCTTGATGTTGCCGGTCTTGATGTTACGCTACAACCGTTCTTCAAGTAACCTCTTTGTGACTGCTGGTAGCGAACTGAAGCATCTCAGGTGAAGAAGGACGAAGAAATTGGCGCGAGTTTCCACGTCAATCACTTGAAATAAATATCATTGTGCAAAAAAAATGTCTGTTGTGGAACCTCCAAAAACATTAAGAAATGCAATTTTACCTGAGAAAACAGGCAATCAAGATTCACGCGCTCTCGGGTGACTCACCTGTTGTAGTTGCTGGAACCGAACTCAAGAGACAGAGGTGAAAAATGAAAAAGCAATTCGCGCGAGTTGAAATGCCAAAAAACTGAGGTAAAATTGCATTTAAAAGAAATGCGCGTTTTTCGGACAAAAAGACTGTAAATACCACGTTTCTCAAAGTTGATGAATTCATTCAATCGCAACATACACGTTCAGTTCCCGACCTGGCGGGATGTATATGATCCTGTATACAGATATTGAATCCTGATTTGCTTCCGCGAATCAATCCTGGGATAACATCAACATCACCATTTGTGGGTCCCACCGACTATCGAACATACCACCATTTCACATCATTTCACGTGATGTTTCAACCCCCTGGTGAAGGGTCTCGAACCTGCCTTAGATATTCGTCGTTCACGGACCTGTCGATCATGGCCTGAAAACGCGGGGTCATCGGGAAATGGCCAGAATGGCCATCAAACAGTGGATTTTCAAACAGTGTTTCAGCATTCTTGTTGAATCTCCAAATTGGAAACATACCAGCCTGCGGAGCACTGCATAGCCTTTGGGAGTGACTACGGATTTTACATGCAAGACTACCCCCCAGTAAACTAACATACCTATGGCAAATGGCCCCTTTACAAATGATTTACCTATTATCATTCAAAATAGTGATTTGCTTAGTAAACTGTTAGTTTGCCAGAGGCTAATCCAAGCCCATGTATCATCATGTATCCCATGTCGTCTCACCTCCGTCTCACCCTTGGATGTGTTGCTCTCCTCAACAACTCGCCGACGTTGTCCTTCAACTGGCGTTGTCGCCGGCTTCGCTTTCCGCTTCATCAGCGCTGCAAGGGGTTGCGTCGCAGCATCCACCTGGGTATGGGCTACCTCTCTGGAGCCACAACCAAATCAAACAAATCAACATCATTGTTTTTGCTCCATGTTTCTTGGGAAATACTTCCCCACCCAACTTCTTTCCAGGGGGAGTAGTGTAAAAAAGATTAAAATAGTGTAATAAAACCATAAAACCAAAATTGCAATCTTTTCCCCACCTCCTCCTTCACCAGGAAGCCCACACAGGTGTTCTCCAGCGCTTCCAGCAGCGATCCATCACGCCCCAAGGACGAGGTCTCCATGCACGAGATGCCCACGCCGGTGTCCGCGAACTCCTTCCGCAGGCCGTTCGCCAAGGTCCGGATGAAGGCCATGGACCCCGCGAAGGCGCTGGCCCCAGCCACACCCAAGGAGGCACCCTGCGGGGCGCCAATCAGAAGGATCCGGCCGCGCCCCGCCTTCAACATATCTTCCCCAAAGAGGCGGCACAGGACCGTGGTGGCGCCAACGTTTAGGGCCAGCATCTTGTCCAAATTATCCACCTTCTGCTCCAGGAAGTTGCCGGTGTAGGAATATTGATCCGAGCACACGAAGAGAATGCACACATCCAAGCCTTCCTCCTTAATTTGGCTGTGCAAGAGAGCCACTCCCCCAGAGGGATCCGCAAGATTCATTGGCATTTGCAGAATTCGATCTGCAGATACTCCCAGAGTCTTGTAGGAGTCCTCCAAACCCTGTAGAGATGCAGCTTGATCCGTCAGAATCAGGCCATATCCAGCATTTGCACAGGCCCGTGCCAGCTTCCACCCCAGCCCTGTGGCAGCTCCTGTGACTAAGGCCCAAGAATTTTCTGCCGCTGGCAGAGGAGAATAGTCCATGTACTCCATCTCCAAATGATGAGCTCGGCAGATGTACCGCTTTTCCCACGAACCACGGCACCGGGATCGTTTTGATGACCGGTGTTTCCACAGCATCACCAGGCAGCCCGCCACGACTTTGGCAGCGGGCCGTGTTTCCGCCCGCGCCCGGGCGAGCTTTGCGCGCCAGGCGGGTGGGGCGGTGCATGATGTCCAGGGTGGAGCCCTTTGCCTGGCGGAAAGCTGGGAAGCTGAAACAAATCTGACCAGCGATTTTCTTGGGGAAACATAGACGAACATGGACCATGGCGGCCATTGGCCATTGCTTATGTGGGCTCCAAGTGGAAAAGGCAAGGACAAAACCAGACAGCGCACAACTGGGCCTCGGCCTCTCAGTTGGAGAATATGCCACCCGCATCTCCATGGTCAAAAGCCATAGAATCGACAGGGATATTTCAGCTCTGTCCCCTCAATGGGTCTTTTGCATCTATTTGCCAACTTAGAGGAAACCCTGGGTTTCCTGTGGATCACTGCGGATGTTCCCTCAAAATTCGCCAGTGATCATTACATTTTATGTTGGAAGAGTAAAGGGAGACTATCCAGTCACTAAGAATCTTCAAATGTTGAAAATGGGACGGGTTCAGTTGAGTCCATATCCATGAACCGGATACCTTTGCCATCGTTTAGGGCGTGAAAAATCATTGCCCTCTTTTCTGCGAAAGGAACTCGAAACTTGGCCGGTAGCCGCGGAACAGCGAAACGACGGCTCTGAGCAATAAATAAGCTCTGGGGCTCCAGAGGTGACCAATAAGCATTCTCAAGCACAGCTCAGGCCTCCGGTATGAAGCCAAAATCGAAGGCTCCACAGACTTTGGTCAGCCCAGTTTGACAGTTTGATATCAAAATGTTTCAGTCACCCCCTGCGACAAGTTACGACCCTCCCGCTTTTTTGTCCAAAAAGAAAGGCAGAATGAGCAGCAGCATCAACCAATGGCGGAGCCCAATCCCACCTTAGTAGCGAACCATCTGCAGCAGTCCCAAGCCATCACAAGTGGGAAAATCTTCTTTGGTGTCTCCCTATGAAAGGGTCCCCAAAAAGATGGAAAAGTGAAGCATCATTGAAATAGATAGCTTTTCTTGGTGACCCCTTTCGCTGCAGAGTCTTGAGATGTCCACGATCGCGCTTCCCACTCCTGATCAAAGACCCATCAAACCAACATTTGGGGTTTGGGTCAAATCTCAAGACCGGGGGTACCAAGGCAATAGAAAACCCTACAATTCATGTGAAATCTTGAAATCTGGTTGATTTTTTGCAGAAAGACTCAGCAAACCATCCCATTTTTCCAGCTCCTCAGCTTCTGATGAGGATCGCAAGACGCCCACCACAGCCGGCCTCAGTGCGGGTGGGGAAATCCGTCTGGCCGTCTGGCTACCGTGGGTTGATGTACCTGGGTACTTGGTTATACCCTCTGGTAAACTAACATAGCTATGGAGAATCACCATCTTTAATAAGTAAGTCAACTATAAATGGTCCATTTTCAATAGCTATGTTAGTTTACTGGAAGGTAACTGGAGATTTTACCACAAAAGGAATGGAAATAACTGGATTCTAATGGAAGAATAACAAAGATGAAGCACTGTTGGAATTACTCGTGGGTATGACCATGGTGTTATAACCCACAGAAATTGGCATATGGGACCCTTATAATTATGGCCATGTACTCAAACTAAAGCGGAACTGCAGTCCCCCCAAGTATGGGTCGGTCAAGGCACTTTGAAGATGTCAAGGACTTTCCTGCTGGGATGAAACCTGTCAGCAGGGCTGTTGATGAAATCCCTCCCGTTGTTACATCCCCGGTATTGTTGGTTGAATCTTGGAAAACCCATGCTTAAAGAAAAAGACACTCATATGTTCCTCAAGTCCCCAATGTCATTGGTACCCTCCGGTAATTTCACATAGCTATCGAAAAAATAACCAAGAAAATGTTTTAATAGGTAAATCGTCTATAGATGGGCCATGTTTGCTATGATATAAGTTACCGGAGGGTCAATTCATTGCCATGGGATCCACATCTCAGATAGCCCCACCTTGAACCTGCCGATACCTGGGCCCGTATTGCACACCAGCCACCTCAGCGTGGAGGGGATGGTGGCTATCCCTCAGGAAATGTAGATACCCTTTGGCACTCAAACGTGGCAATTGGAAATCCCGGATCAAACAGAGGCTTGAATTGGAAAATCATCGAACTAAATGGTGGAATGTCCAGCAAGCCATGGAGCTGATTACCAGGTGACTGACTTGGTTTACTCATGGGATGGTTCCGATTGCAAGGTTAAACTTCCAGAGGGTGGGAGCTTCAGGAAAAGCTCCCCACCCAGATGCACGTCCAGTCCGGGCTTTCTCTGAGAATGGTGGGAAAACTTGGGAAAACCAAAAAACTGGCTATTATAATCATTGTTTTGCCCATTCAAACCACCATATGTTGTTGGAATTATATACATATAGCACATGACATCCCTATTCAAATGGTTGGGTTGAATCCCAAAAAAGTCTTTGATGCTTAAACGCAAAACCTCCGCGTTTTGGGTCTCCATGAGGAACGGACTCGAACATCACGGTACAGCTGCTCCCTGGTCACTTCAACCATCCTTGGAGAGAGACCCATGGGATCCATCGTGATGATCTACGGAGATTAAAAAAAGCCTCTTAAAGTCACCAGTTGGTGGATGATCTTAATGATCAGACACTATTTCAGGGCATGTTGTCAAGTTTCTTCTGTGTATGAGTAAGTGACGCCGAAAAACAGTAGTTCATCATCATTTTCGTCATCCAATTGGACATGAATTGTAGTAGTCTTGATGGTTTAATCTATATTTTTGAACCACCATGTTTGGTGCTTAAATCCCTACAAAAATCCCCATATCCATGATGTTTGATAGTTCCATATTCCCTTCCCCCCAAGTAACAGAGACCCTGTCAACCCCTGCCCGCTGGGCCCGCCAGCGAGAGCCGCGGTCCTTTGATGTCTCCGTTCTTCGCACCTTTGGCCGCCGATCAAGTCAGGATCATCCCAGGTATCTATGTATGTATATATATATATATATATTATGGGGTATTGATTCATGGGAATATAAATGTAATGGGGATATCTTGGATGGAAAATAAGCCGCCTGACTATGGTTTCGCAAATTTCATGATTGTTTTTTGATGTTTTGTTAGTGTTTGCAATGCTAATTGTGGGAATCCTACCGCCAGGCTCTGGTCTGGGTCCTGGACCTGTGAAGGAAATCAAAACTGAAGGCACCTGGACAACATTGGTGTCCAAAACAGTGAGATGAAGCCAATTTGAGTTTGCCTGAAAAAGATGGGGAAATCCTAAATCACACGCTTCTTCTTCATTCTCCTCTTGATAAATTGCCATGTTTGGCCTACCGCCAGGACGGGGACGCTATATGGTTGAGCCACTTGCATCCTCTGGATGCGGACTGGGGAAAGACCAACAATTGGGGCGGTGAATGAACCCATACAAAAATGGGGAGGTTCCAGCCCATGATTTCTCTGTGGAAACTGGTGATTTGTTAAGTTTGCCTTCGCTTCGGCCAGGGCTGTCTCCCACCAGTCAGCTTTGGACCTTGGCTGAGATCAATAAGGAGAGGACTGGGATTATTCTGAAGGGTTGCAACCCGCTTGAAGATCGGTTTAAAGGGGGTTGTAGCCCACTTTACAACTGATTAATCGCTTCCCTCCAATATTAAACACCCCCAAGAAACCATAGTATAATAGGGGATTTACACGTGTTTGGGACTGTTTCGGGGGTGTTTAACAGTAGGGGAATGGGATTTTGACCTACTTTTTAAGGAATGTTAGTTATAACGGCTACAACCCAGTCGCTACCCATGTTGCCTTCACAGATCATTCGACTCTAGAGCTGATTCGCTCCAGACGCTAAGTTCAGTGCTCGATGGCAGACATGGCCTGATAGCCAGCTGACTACGCCAGTGCATCTAAATGGAAGCAACTCGCAGCGCTCAATTTTTAAAATCCATCAGCAATATATAGCAATATAGACCATCAAGATAGGCCAATTATGTAATCCCATCAATTTTGCAATCCATTTCTTCTTTCCTAGGCAGCAACAAAAAGACCATCAACCATCATAGACTATCAACCATGGAGCCGTTCCATCTCTCTTCTGGCGTTGGCCTCACGAATATCTGCAGGCGCCAGAAGTTCATCCACCTTGTGGAGTGAATCATCCCATCCCGCGACAGAAGAAATCCCCCTAAGGGGACACCAATTAATATGAAGAAATCCAGCACCCAAATCAAGGTTTCGGGGGATGGTTGGAAAAATGGGAAAGGATTTCGTCACAAATGAATTCATCATTTCAGAAGAAATACCTGTTGAGTAAATGTCCAAATTCGTCATTTCTAAAAAAAAACAGCTTGATTCCCTTCAAAGCGTCGAGGGGCTTCAACCCACCCAGCAGCTGGCTGCTGGTCCCAACCTGGTACCCGGCATCGTCCATCGCTTGCAGCGCCTCCAACAAAGGCAGCAGCTGCTGCAGCCGATTCGACTCGGCAGCCGCTGCACCTGGGAACGCGCGTAGCGGTGGGACCCAAGCACTGCAGCGAGTCGGAACAAGGGGGGCCTCGGGGGTCATGGAAATGTCTTGTTGGGTGAATTGCTATAGATTGATATGGAGATGAGTGAAAATAAGACTCAGGGGACCGCAGATCTGCGTGTATTTTTATTAATTTTAGCCTACTCTGGGGCTACCGGCTACCGAATTTGCCCCATATCCAGATGAAGATTGTTGGGGTTGTAATTTCCGCGAACAATGTATATAAATTTGGTAATCCCAAATTGCCTGAAGCCCCCTTCACCCTACTCACCGACTTGTCCACTCTCTGCGTCCTCTGAGTCCCAACTTAGCTGTGCTGAAACGCTGCTTCGCAAATTCGAGCCTTGGCACAGAAAGAACAACTGGGAGTGTCTGAGATTCGCCAGAAGTGACCCATTTTCATTGGGGAACCAATAATAGCAATAATAGTAATAATAATGAATAACAAAGATAAAAATAACATAAAATAACAATAATAAAACTATTGGACTCGGGGGTCCCCTATTTTCACACAAACCCATGAAAGCCCATATCTGAATGGTTAAACACCCATTCTACATGCTCAAACCATGTATAGTCCTAGTTTTCGCTGCTTGATTTGCCTTTTTTTCTGACAAAAACCACTAAAAATCTACACCATGAACAAACCAAGAGGCGAGGAGGCTGCAACCCGATCTTCAGGTGCAGCTCCGTCAATAACTGCAGGGCAGCCACCTTTTTGGCAGTTTCTTTGAAGGGAAAACCACATCATTTCAAGCGATTTTCCATGATCGTCCGCAATTTTCCATGATCTTCCATGGTGTTCCATGATTTTCCATGATTGAGCTTCCCTACCAATCCATTGAAGATGGGTATCGCTCAAAATTAGGGTATTTATTAGTTGTGTAGTACTACAACCAGTTTGGGGAATCATTGGTGGCTTCACCACCACCAACAGTCCTCAAGTTTGGCACTTCGGTTTACTGTACTTTGCGCTGAAGAAAGTCGATCCATTTTTGCAAAAGTGAAAAAAATGGTTCGCCCTCACTTAGCATCACTTAGCGACTTATTACTTTTCGTCCCTTTTTGCGCCTCCGATATGAAATCTTGACGAGCACGTGCGAGAGATAACGCCTGCTGAAGATATGCCGTCGCCTTGTCCCAAGTCTCCAACTCCAGATCAGTTTCATCTCGATCGAATCCCTTCCCCATTGATTTCCAATACTTCGCAGCCATGAAAGCCACCTCCATCCGTGCTCCCTCCGCTTCCCTGCCCAACGTCCGCAGCCGCGCCAGGGCTTCCTCCACCCTTGGGAGCTGGGCGGCCGCCAGGGCAGTGATGGCCGCCACCTCGAGCGCCCAACACCTGGCAGCCCGAGAACTGCCCAGCTCCCGTCGTGCCAAGGCTGCGGCATCTCGGCCCTGCAGCGCCAGAGCCTGGCAGAGCCGCAGCAGGGCCGTGCCGCGCAGGGAGATCTGCAACGAAGTTCGGGAGGACCAGCTGCCCGAGAGCTGCCAGGCGCGCTCAGCAGATGCAGCAGCTTGCTGCAAAGCGCTGCCGCGCTGGAGAAGCTGCACATGCTGCAGCTTCATTGAGATTTGGGTAGAGATAAGGGCTGGCTCAGCACGAGCCAGAGCCGCACTTGCAACGAGAATCTCACCACATGCTTCCAGCTCAGACTGCCCATGCTCCTTTCCCAACTGCACAAGTTTCCGCGCGGCCTCCGTGGAGTCTTCAAAATCACCACTCAGTCGATAGCTCACGGAAGTGAGACAATGAGCCTGTGCCAGGCACTCCAAATTGTCAGGCTCTGGACCAGATGGCCCAAGCACGAGAGCATCTGCCAACATTCCTTGGTGGTTTGATGATTTCTTGCAAAATGGCTAACTTGTCGCAGGGGATTATGGATACCCACCTTTTCGACAAACAAAAACAGAGTCCAAGCTGAAAAATTGCTGTGGCTACTGTGGATGGAAGAAATCCTGCGTCACCTTGGATGGTAAAAACGCCCATAAATAATGGGATAAAACACCTGACCTATCCAGTGGTATCAATTCCATCCAGCTTCTGCTTTCTTTGGCAAAATGTAGGGCACCTGAGAGTTGCCTCCTCATCACTGCAGTCAGGGCCTTCAGCTGCAACAGCTGGATCTTCACTTTGGATCCTGCAGAAGACAAAGGCTCAAAATGGGTCGAAACCTCAAGGCCTTTGTTTACCTTCCACTGGTTTCACCTGGCAATTAAATTCACCAGGTGGAGGTACAAAAACATCTACATTAATGTGGTTTTTCCATTGCCACGTTTGTTTACCAGAGAGAGTAAACCCACTCAAATGTGACAGCTCAAAAGGTGAGGTTATTGTTTGACATCAAACATTAAAGCATGAGGATTCAACTACCCCTTTCAAAGGTGACCTCAGAAATAATGGATGGTTCATTTCTGCCTTTTCTGGTGGTTGTTGGTAACTAACAAGCTCTCAATGAACCCCTGCCAGTGAGGATGCCAACTTTCGTGTCTGGTCCTTCCGCTTGCGTCACATCTTGCACAGACGCAGACTCAGCCTGAACCACAAGAACTGGAGGGTACCGCCAAAGCTTGGAAATATCACCAGCAAATGGGGGTAGGTCACCTGCTACCCATTGGAAATCGACCCGAACGGTCCCAAAAAATCAAACAGCAGCCACTGTGGACAACTGGTCATTCCAGAGCTCTTCAACATCCAGAAAATCGATCAGAATTGATTTCAATGAGTCTTTTCCCAGAAATCCAAAGATCTAAAACAAGATCTTTTCATGGCAAAAACCCAACCTTTCCCTGTGTGGTTCTTCTAACATCCATCCCGGACACGATTGCGCCTCGTCCAATGCTGCCTTAAACATCTCTCCCGGGCCAAACGCCAGGAGCTTCGCCTGCCAACTGATGTGCAACTGATGTTCTAGTTCGTGGTCCGAAAGCCATATATAAGCCATATATAACTGGTGGTTTTTGGACCCACTAAGTGGGGTGCACCCATTCTTCCCGGTCTAATATGACTTCTATCCCATTCGCAGCCTCTGCCAGAACCAAGCATTTCTTCGCCTGCAAATCCCAAGAAATGGATTCAGGATGGTCATGCAGAAAATCCTTCGCAAAATGGTGAAAGCCCTTAGTAAAACCAACAGAATCTTCAGCCAAATCTCAATCATTTAAATACATTTACGGGGTACGCTCTGGTAACCAGGGCTGAAAAAATCCTTCCTTGTCATTGACCTCTTCAAAATGGGAACGTCCGTGGATTTTCCCCATGTTGATTGGTGCGGCTTCCGCGTATTTTGGCTGTGCTTTGGAGCCTTCTCTTCTGCGGTCTCATTTGGCACTTCGGCAGGATATGCCTTCTGGGATGACACGCAGCGACGAAGCAAGTAGCTCCACGGCTCATAATCATAGCCACCCACGGGCATTAATGAGATATCGAGCAGCTACGGAATATACGAACCATGGGGCGTTCTAATCTAATTGATTTGACCTCCACTTCTTGGTTCAGGGCCATCAAACTTCCTTTCCAAGGTCCAGACCCTTGCTCTCAGAAGTGCATCTTTGGGTGAGATCTGCTCCTGGACCATTGGCAGCATCACAGCAGGAAGCCAAAAACCGTCAGCAAAACTCCAAGTCCTTCAGCAAGTAGAGGTCGGCAACGGCTGATCTCACCTGGCCGAGATCGAAAGTGGAACATCATTTGAATCCTGTTTTGGATCAAGGAGAACTACAAAACGACCACCCATATTTTTCGATGGTTTACACCACCCATTTATGGTAAAAAATTGGGGATGGTGGATCCTATTGCTTTACCAACATGATGTGAATGTGATGATAGTTCCATAGTGTCAACTCCTGCAGATGTTCCTCCAACCCAGCGTCAACTCAGTTCAACTCCCTTCACTTCGATCCTGCTCTGGGGCACATCTCATAGTGCCATGGCTCTACCATGCTCTACCAACCCCTCTGACATGGCTCTTGGATATCTGACGTCCCCACAAAATGACGTGTTCAAGTGGCATGCATACATATTAGATTGCCTTGAGAAATCGCCGAATGACCCACTAACCTACAAAAAAACGAGGTTTACACAGACTAACAAGGCCTGTCACACCACTGGCTCCCCAAGAGCTTGATCACCTGTGCGATTGAAGCCTCACTCCGGCGTCTAAGAACCGCCTAAAGCTGGTTCCAAGATCTCAACAGGATGAAGACATGAAGCACTTACTCATGCCCATCATGCAAGGCTCAGGCAACTAGCCGGCTGCAACGCACAGGTGACCAGATCTCTTTTTCCGCTTGTGAAACTCTGCTGGGAGGGCACTTTGGACCCTTACATACTTACATATTGCATTGCTAAGTGGTCCGTGGTTTCATTCAACCCCTGAAAAATCTGCTTGTCAGTTGGAATATGTTGGAATCCTCATCCCAAATATGATCGAAAATATCTCAATGAAACCCCATGAAACCACTAAGCAGCTAACCAATATTCTTCAACTTCATCTCCAGTTCTCGCGAACTGCATAGGAGATATCTCTAAAGTATCCACTTGGGCAAGAAGTGGTCCAACAATCCGCTGTACATGAAGGTTGCGCCTATGGTCAGCACCGTCCCGGCCGCGAACATGATATCCAACGTGATATCCTGCAGCACCAAGGCCGAAAGTGCCGTGGTCAAGATCACCGAAATGGCAGTACCTGATGGCCACGGCGAAGGGCCAAGAGATGAATGAACCTATGTAAAAGAAAAAGAAACGATGTACAAAATTACCTGGAGACAGAAATTGTATAGTAATTAAGACTACTGAATATGATCAATATGAGCATGGATTAAGAATTTTGATCATTGTTGCTACTGAGCAATCCGTTCTCAATCATATCGTCACAACTTTGCGAACTCAGCGTCTGAATTGTCGCAAGATGTTGTCAGCATACTTCAAGACAGCAGCCACCAACAAACCACCAGAGGCCACAGTAAATGCCATGAGCCATACCCAGGGAGTATATCCACGCATGAGGTTCACCTCACCCTCTTGTAAAACGACCCATGTCGCAGTGGAGGCGCCAAAAATGGCCAGCTGAGCATTTCGAAGCCAAATTGAGGTTGAAGAACCTTTCAGAACCATTTCCATGTAGACCTGAAATTTGGGTCCAACATGGCCCACCCGCTGCTGTAGATATGTTTTTCATGGATGTTCCCAAAGAAAGCCTTTAAGCTTACTCCCAAATACCACTGGCTATGCTCCGTTGAGAGCAGAGCATCACCAAAATCATCATGGCCCCAACCCAGAGATTTGGCTGCCTAAACTTGTCCACATTTGCTGTGCCCCATCCACTTGTACCAAGGGACACCGCCGAAGCCGCTGGCAAAGCAGGCACCCAGTGCTGCCAAAAAGCCAACCAAAGCTCGGCCCATCTGAGGAGAGCCTTCCTCGATGGCCAACGCATGTTGGTTGATGGATTTAATTCTATGTGTACAGTATATCATGGATATAATCATACATATCACATAGCCATAGTTCATGAGAAGATTCAGCAGCCCAACATGTGGGGATGGTACTTGCAAAAATGATGATATACCTGCAGAAATGGTAGATAATGCCTGAGGTTGTACAGGTAGGTTTCATTCGAATGCAGGTGAATCCATGACAGGAATCCCAACCGGAACGAACCCAGTTTTAAAAATGCCCCAGTACGTGTGATGGGATGAAAACGGAACCTGAAGCAATAACACAGTTTAATGTGTCCAATAACACTTGGGAGCAACCAACAACGATCAGATTATTGTAGTGATACGGGTTGCTTTTCTGAATGGGTCGTCCCAAATCCCAAGAATGGGAGGATTCTCTGGTCGTGGATTTACTTCTCAGTGGCACAGTGCCGCAATGGTTTGGGAACCCACAACACCATCCTTTCCGGATTTTCAGACGACCATACCGCATAGTTTTCAGCACGGCACCCAACTTGTCGGCAAGTCTCCAGTGGGCCATCAGCGTTCCGGGGCAGTTGAACCAACATGACTCCAGCCACCAAAATGCAGAGTGCCAGCCACCGCTTACGACCCACGGTCCTTTTCAGCATCAAGACACTGAGCAATGCAGCGGTCAAGATCCTGGGTCGCGTGGCGTGGCCAATAGGAAGCAGCGGGCTGCGGAGGAACACCATAGATCTCTCTTCAAACACGCACTAAAACAGATTCGTACATATAGCTGACTGACACCCAAACAGCAGGACTTCAGACAGCAGTTCTAGTGGCAAGAAGAGCCTTCGTCAACTCGGGTTATCTTCCCTAGGTTGGCATTGGAAGTCATAAAGATTACCCTCTGATAAACTAACATAACTATGGAAAATCACCATTTTTAATGGAAAAATCCACTATAAATGGCCATATTCAATAGCTATGTTAGTTCACCAGAGGGTACAACATAGTGTTTCAACCCATGGAAAGTCCAAATATCTGAGACCACCATCTGAGCAATGTTCACAACCCGAAATGTCGTCCCTTTTGATTTTGGTTGGTTGAGAAAGGAATTCCCCCTCATGGATTGTGATTCTCCCAGTATGTATATAAAGACATACCATACCATACCATACCATACCATACCATACCATTACAGTACATTACATTACATTACCATACCATACCATTACATCACATCACATCACATTACATCACATTACATCACATTACATCACATTACATTACATTACATTACATACACAAATGACATGACATGACATTACATACACACAATAGGTTAGTATAATCCCCGAACTAATCATGCACCAACAGGGTTTTTTTCAACTCTATCCCCAAATGTTTCATCATGAAACCCCCAACTAAAAGGGTTAAAGCCGCATATTGATGAGGCTTCATGGTTCAGTTCCCATTAAATCACTATAATCATCAACCAACCATGGTTTATGAATTTTATCATTACCCTCTGGTAAACTAACATAGCTATTGAAAATGGCCATTGAAATAGTTGATGTTCCCATTTAAAATGGTGATGTTCCATAGTTATGTTAGTTTACCAGAGGGTATATCCACTATGTTTTGATGGTTCGAATCCTAATAGAATCACTATCATCATCAACCAATAGCCAAAGCTTTACGAACTCAGCTGGCTTGGACTGGTTGCTTCAGCTGGTAGGTCACCTGCTGGACCGCCGCGCTTAAGAGATCCACGGAGAGGAAGATCAAGTTGTTTTGAATGGTGTAAGCCAATCCTCAGGGTTTGGGGAAAATAAAAAAAATAGCAAAACTAGGAGTCAAGTCATCCGGAAAGATTTGTGTTTCAACTTTTTGGCCCATTAAAACACAATTTTCACTTTCTAAAAGCCCAAAGCATTTGTGCATGTTTTGGATGAAACAGGATTTGTTTATATAGATCTAGCTGAAACCAGTTTTGATGCAAGCCCATCCTGGAACACCCAGCTTCAGCATTCCCAATGGATTGTAGCGGCATTCGATCCAAAAGCTTCGAGCCGCCAGAAAAGGGCTCTTCGTTTCCAGCGAGAGAAAGAAGAAGCCTCAGAGCTATGGACCAATTCAGTTGGATGATTTCCGATTTCCCAAAAAATGGCGATTTTCCAGTTCCCAAACTGTTTAAAAAAGAAACCCCAAAAATTGTGGGTAAAAACAATGCTTTCCGATGAAGATGTTCCCTGAAATCCATCCATAGTAGTGAAATCTTTCATTAAAACCATCCAACTGAGGAAAAGTTCATCTCCGCCAGAATGATGCTCCGGGTCGGAAAATGCAAAACGTAGCCTCTGGTAATTCAACACAACTTGCCATGGAATAGATGGCCCATTGACTTCGATGATTTATTGGCAAAGTGTTCATCATTACCAGCGGGTAGTTTCTTGGTCCGCGAGAAACTAAATGTAAGTTTGAACAGCTCTGTAAACAGCACGACTGAACTGTTGAGGTATTCTTTGCTGCTCGCCCGAGCTAGCTTGATGGCAAAGATGGTCCAAGTCGTCACAAAGGTCAGTAAGACCAATGATGCCCATTTCACGGGCAGGCCGTAAATTCTTAGCTCTGCCTCAGTGAAAGCAGTTCGGATTTCTCAGCCATGTCAAATTACCAGAGGGTAATATCCACACGTCGCGCCTGAGTGCCATTCTTCCCAGTGGCTGACATCTTTCTTCGCGGCGTCACCTGCTCAGTGTTTCCCTCCACAAAGTCTCCGTGCGATTCACCTTTTTGCCATCAAGTGTGTCTCTGAATGTCTATATCAGTGACTTATATGATGTGATTGTCTATATGTGACATATATGACTTGTATGTGATTGTAAATCATCTGTTAACATGATACGAGGATGCGTCATTTCTCAAAGTACTCATCATCCCAGTTTTGTTTCTCCACGGATTTCTGTGGTGAAGTCGCCCATGTTTGGACGCGAAGGCCTTTCGGGAGCAGCCGCTCAACCCATGGTGTAAATTGGCATTGAAAGATTGACGTTGGCACTTGGAGATGGATCAAGTTAGTTTGTAATTTCCAAAAAACAAACATGTGGAGGTCTACAAAAGAGTGGAGGTTTTATAAGTTTCATACTCAGTTTCGCAGTGAAATTTCTGCTTCTCGATCTTAAATGTTCAATAGATCCTACATTGAGGTGCTGTACACAACTTGTCTGGTGCAGGATCATCTGACGAAGGATTGATCAGTAGTCTTCCAGAGTAGAGGGGGTGCACTGTGTCCTGGGGGGCGCATCTTCAAGTGACGAAGCTTGAGACATCAAGCAGCCGGAAACCTCTCAAAGCTGCATAAATCTACAAGTATCTTGTAGTTTGCAAAAAATAGGAGAGAGGGGTAGAGAAACATGCTGAGACGCAGGACATGTTCTTTTTGATTCTCGGTGTCTCAAATCACGTCCTCACGGTCGAACATTGTCGAAATGATTCACTAAATCTACGGAAAGATGGTGTGTGCAGTGCCACCCAAGAAGGATCACGCCGCAGTCACAGCTGGTGTGGAGACAAGAATCATGTCGATTGACTCAAACTGTTCACAAATGGAGGTGGATCTCAATGCTGAAAAGCTCAGACTGCATTGTCCAATGATGGGCCCTGCAAGTTCCTTGATGTGAACAAATTTCTACCCGTGTTCCTGGAAGACGGTTGCCAATTGCACTTGTTGCATAGACTTCTGATGTTCGTTGGTTTATAATATTTCCCCACAAGCTCATATTAACGCATATAAACTATAGATGTATCTACCACAAATCCAACAGTTTGCGGGGCCCATCATCACCTTTCAGACCGGCTGGGGCTTGGAGTCTCGCGAAGACATGGGAGCGGCGTCTGAGGTGGCCGATGGGTCACTCATGGGAATTTGGAGCAAATGGTTTGATGCATAGTCATGGCAATCAGAATCATAATAGTAATCATTAAATGATGATGTTGATAATGATCTTAATAGTAATAGTAATCATTTATGATGGTAACAGGAGCAGCAGCAGTAGACGTAGTTGTAGTCGTACTAGCAATATGTTTTTAAGAAAAAGGTAGTAGCAGTAGTTGTGGTAGCAGCAGCGGCAGTAGGAGTGGCAGCAGCTACAGCAATAGTACGCAATACTACTAAATAATAGTAGTAGCAGTAGCAACCGTAGTAGTACCACTTATAGTAACAAAAAACGTTTATATTACCATCAGTACGCGCTGACACCATCATTTGCCCAAGAATTTAAAGGGCAGTAGGATAGTTATGGTTCGAGGGACATAACATGTTACTATGTGTTTCCAAAACTATGATAGCATATCGATCACACTATCTTCGTGATTATCCAGGATCTTCAACCGTCGAAATTATGAGAATTGTACCATGACTGTACCATGATTGTACAAGTTCTACCACATATAATTATATAACCATAAAATTCTGTTCTAACAACAAACTGATCATGCTGATTCAACGTGCATCCATATTTTCTGTTCAGTGCAACACTGACATTATACATATCATTACCATTTGGGTTGGGGGCGGTTTGGGGGGTATCCTGATTGTTGATCATCCTTACATGAGAGATTCTTCAACAAACTACCTTCACTAATCATTACCATTTAGGTTGGGGGGGTTGGGGAGTATCCTGCTTGCTGATCATCATTACATGACAGAATCTAGTAACTACCTGGACCAGACATGGAAGAATGACGCTCCATGACCATGCGCTCCATGACCCCGGAAAGATGATGATGATGATGATGATGATGATGATGATGATGATGACGATGACGATGACGATGACGATGACGATGACGATGACGATGACGATGACGATGACGATNACGATGACGATGATGATGATGATGATGATGATGATGATGATGATGATGATGATGATGATGATGATGATGATGATGATGATGATGATGATGATGATGATGTTGATGATCCTTCCGGGTCCGGGCAAACGATGGCGTTTGACCGTATTAGTACTATTGGCGTGCTATTACTTTGTATTACTAAGAATGAGTACTACCAATAGCAACAATAATTAGTACTATTAATAAGAATGATACCTACAAACTGTTTGTCCATCTTTGCAAACTCGGTCCCATCCTGGCGGCTCTCAGATTCCAGCCTATGTACATGTGCGTTTCCACCCTCCATGGGATGCACAAATGTCAATCAAATTGTCGCGACGACTCGGAAACAAAGCCACGGCTGGTGCCGTCAAAAAAAAACATCTCCTTCAGCAGCTCCCTGTGTCATTGATCTCATTTGTAATTTCATGGAGAGAAATGAAACTGACATCATGCTTGCAAGAGTGCCATCATTCTTGTTTCCAATCTATTTCCTCATCTAAACAGTTCTTCTCAACATCCAAGTACAACATACAGATCTTACATGGATCTTACATGATCTTACGTCGTCTTTTCGGTTTGCAGCTGAGGTTTTCGCAAAGTTCCAGGCCATTGAACTTCACTCAGCACATGCAAAGGCGCGCTTGCACCAGCATTTGTTCCAGTGAGAGGATCCGAGAGGTTTTCACGTCACCTGATCACTGGCCTACCATGCCGTAGCCTACCATGCCCTAGCCAATAGCCTATCTGCCTCAGCCAATTAAGAGCCTCTGTCCTGCAATCAGAGAAAGACAGAGAGATGACAGAACCAAATGAATGACATGTGGCAATGGGTGAAAAATTGGGTACCCTCCGGTAATTCAATAAGGCAATGGAGAATCCCCCATTGATATCCTAAAGTTCCGGCTGCGATCGCGCAGACTTTCAAGCCTGTCATGGCTGATTAGCAGAAAGTCCTGCACTGCACCAGTTGGAGGCGCACCATCCTGGCAGCACTGGAAAGGTTGAAACCGTCACAACTGAACCTGGTTCTGGGGCTCAATTTACCCTCTGGCAAACTAACATAGCTATGGAAAATCACCAGTTTTACTAGGTCACTCAGCTATCAAATTACCAGAGGGTAAGAGTTTTGACCTACCGATTTCTGGGGATCATGCCATGCTGTTGGCCCTCAAAATGTGTGAGTTCACATCTCAACAAAGCAGCAAGACCAAGCTGGGGAGTCTGCAAACCGCAGTTGGGTGAAGCATCAAAAATGACAATCTTTCACCAACGATTGGCGACCCACAAATGGCAGTTCTGTTGTTTTTTTAAGCAAAAAAAAGTGGGGACTCGGTTATCCCTATCTTCAACCCGCCAATCTTTTGGATAAACCGATAAACCCAATAACACAAATTTGGCTGCGATATCTTCAACCATAGAATTTGATCTCCATCTTGTTGCCAATACTACCAAATTTTGAGCCAACGGAGTCCTTGTCCTTCCTATTGTTTACATCACTTTACATTCTAAGAATCACCTAGAGGCCGAAAGAGTTTCTTGGAATGAACATGGTGAAGCACCGAAAGAACCACCAAAGGCATTTCAACTCCTTTTTTGCATTCTTCATTTGGAGGTGTCCAATCCATGGGGGTACCCTAAATCATCCATTTTTGGGTGATTTTCCATGAAATAAACCATCCATTAAATGGGGTATCCGAGTATCCCCAGCCACTAGGAAACCTTCATTTCTGACCGCCAAAAAGGAAGGAGTGGAACACTGCGACATCAGCTCTCCTCACATTCCTCGCCACTCACATCTTCGCAGCTGTCAGTGACGATGGCTGCACTTTCCTGACGCTTGTTGAGAAGAAAACTGCGATGTCAATGGATTCATTTGCGGAAAAATCTCCCGGAAACCATGGTTTTTACCATCAAACATAGAGGTTTCCTGTAAGTTTTCACTTAAACCAATCCAATGATTGGGGAAAGTATCGGAAACTGAAACGAGTTCCTGTGAATCTTTCCACCCCTAGAGCCAGTATTTCACAACTCGTTGGGAATTTCCTGGGGACTACTGGCCCTTTGGGGATACGGTAATCCAACGTGGCTGGAGAATTCCTCCTTCAGTTCGATGATTTTCATGTGATCACTGGATTGGTTTAAGGGAAAATTTACAGGAAACCCCTATATTTGATGGGAAAATCCATGGTTTCCTGTAAATTTTCCCATTAACCAATCCATTGAGTTTGATTCCTAGATGGTCTATCCTACTATATAGTCACTGCCGTTAATCGTGAATCACCCATCGTAGCCAGTTCCGGTCAAGAGCTGGAGATGTCAATCGAAGCAGTTGCTGGATTATTCCGTACTTCACAGATCATCCAATATCCCAAATGCCTTCATCATCCCCTTCTAATCATTCTTGGGTTTATCGTGATTCCCAGTTCGTGAGATTCTAGTCTCCACCAAACCAGTGTCCCGTGTCCCCCATTCTCTCTCCATTACTGTATATCAACAGGGTTTTTAATCTGTGTCCCCGTGGTTTCTCGTGAAAATCACCATGTTTCATCACTGTGAAAAACAACCAACTGGGGTCAACCAGCAGGGCATCCAACGTGGTATCCCCCAACAAAAATCCAGTCGCCACCAGGCATCCTGAGTGGACAACCCAAGCTATATCCACATTTATTGCTGGTGGATCCTCAAAAAGATATTAGGAACTCGTCCTTGTTGCTAATCACAATTCCAAGCACAATTTCTTGTTAGACTTATCCAACTGTATTTTAGATAGTTCCAAAGCAATACTAGGCACCTAGGTTGGCATTCTTTGACTATAAGATGATCCAAAAACTATCCATATCTTTCGATTTACATCCCTTGGTTTTTCCCAATTATACATGGCTTATCCCAAGGCATTTCCCAAAATTATGAGCCAGTCATAAATGGTAGTCGAATACCCAAGGAATACTATTGTTGGCAGAGTAGCGTCTTATATCCCCATTGTATTCCCACTACTGGTTGGGAAAGAGGTCCCCTATCTTTTGGATTAATTTCCCTCTAAATCCCCATTAATTGTTGGCAAAAAAAACGCGATTGGTGGCATGGTTTAAAATCTATATTGTTGCGAAAAGATGATGAGCCATCAATTTGGAGGTTGTCCCCTAAAGTTTCATACGAAGCTATTAGGAACCTTTGTTGGCATCGTGGAGAACCCGGTGGTATTGAATATGACTATTCATATCCATGGATTGATGCATCCATTATCCTAGTTTTTTTCCAGTTACACATCGGGTTATCCCCATCCTATTGGGTCTGGGCACATTTTTTGGTGAATGGATGTTTATGCATGGTTTACAGTTCTCGGGTAATGGTTAATGATGAATCACTGGATGAGCTTCCCAAGCTGGGAAAGGCATCCGACAAAAATTCAAAAAAAAAAAATGAAAAAAAAAAAAGGAATACCTTTCGACTTTTCAACTCTTCGGAATTAAAAACAAAACCATTCTACATTTCGATTTTTCGATTTTCCGACCTTTTTTTCCTCTCTCAATTATTCTTGCCATTTCTACTTTTCGCACGTCGTTCTTAGATCTGTATGCCTTCGCAATGAAAGACTGCACTTTCTTCAAGATAGACACGTCCAACCAAAATTCAATTTCAAAATGACCCCTGTTCACTTTTCGACTTTTCGAAATTGAAACTGCAACCTTTCCACTTTTCAATTTTTCGACTTTTCGACTTTTCAAATTCAAAATGAAATTTGTTGTTTTTGGACTTTCCGAAATTGATTTTGCATATTTTCGGACTGGAAGCATGCGGCACATCTTGCCTGATTAATGGATGATTGCCCAAGGGTAAATCAACATAGATGTGGAAAATCACCCTTTCTAACAATTAATTCATCCATTCATGGGCCATGTTCCACATCTATGGTAGTTTACTAGAGGGTAGTCATGCATTAATCCTCAGATATGGGTGGGATTCCAACCACCCCCAAATGCTAGTTGTTTATGGCATTGGGTTGCCAACCAACATTAATCATGATTACTGGATGATGAATAAGTTGGTCAATAAACCTCATTAAGTATAGATATATCACCTTTTTGAAACCAAGTAGTTATTGTTTGTGGGCACCACCTTGTCATGGAGTATGCATATATAATATATAAATGTGCCATTTTCAACAGTTCGGTCGGTTTACCCTAGGGTATTACCGTCATGCATGGCGGCAGTCACCGAGCGCCTCTGCTTCTTCTGCTGAAGAGCCGTCTGCATCTGCCGCGTCCAAATCTTCGGCCAAGGCCTCAGTTTTTTCACTCCGACTGGGAGTTGCAAAAAAAATAGATGGGATATGATATCACCAACGTTAAATGATGGTATTTACTTGATCCAATATACTTGTGATTACTTCTGTATACATATATATATATAATATACCAGTAGTACCGCACAAGCCTTTGGCGGAGGTTTCAAAGATGGGAAACCTATAGGAGAGATTGGTCGTTGTGATTCATGGATGGCAGAAAGAACTGATGGACCGAAAAATGGTTGAGGCTCTGAGTTTCTTTCTCTCACTCTCTCTGTGTCTCCTTCTCTCTCTCTCTCTCTCTCTATCTATCTATCTACCTATCTATCTTTCTAACTATCTATCTGTCTGTGTGTCTATCTGTCTATCAATCTATCCATCTATCTATCTATCTATTTATCTATCTATCTACCTATCTGTCTGTCTATCTGCCTGTCTCTTTGTCTATCTATCTGTCTATCCCTCTATCTACTTTCTATCCATCTACCTATCTATCTGTCTATCTATCTAACTATCTAACTATCTAACTATTTAACTATCTAACTGTCTTACTAGCTAACTATCTAACTATCTAACTATCTAACTATCTAACTATTTAACTATCTAACTGTCTTACTATCTAACTGTCTAACTATCTAACTATCTAACTATCTAACTATCTAACTATCTAACTATCTAACTATCTGTCTATCTATCTATCTATCTATCTATCTATCTATCTATCGAAATATCTATCGAACTATCTATCTATCTGTCTATCTATCTGCCTGTCTCTCTGTCTATCTATCTGTCTATCCGTCTATCTACTACCTATCTATCTATCTATCTACCTACCAACCTACCTATCTCTCTCTCTCTCTCTCTCTTTCACTATCTATCTAATTATCTATCTGTCTGTGTGTCTATCTGTCTATCCGTCTATCGGTCTTTCTGTCTATCCATCTAGCTATCTATCATCTATCTGTCTATCTGTAAAACTGTCTATCATATCATACCTGTCTATCTATCTATCTATCTATCTATCTGTCTATCTATCTGTCTATCTATCTGTCTATCTGCAACCAGATCCTAACTTCCAAAGGTGGCCCAACACTGTCAGGTCAGGTTTTAATACTTTTGACTTGCGAGCGTGCTTCGCGCCACAATGGCGTGCATTTTTTTGACATCGTCCAACCGTCAGTTTTTCACACTTTGACTTCAAAATGTGCTTCGCGCTACAACAGCGTGCACTTTTTGAACATCTCGACTTCCAAAAGTGCTCCGAAGCCGAGGTGCATTTTACATTTTGACTCCGAAATGTGCTTCGCATCACAGCACCGTGCACTTTTTCGACACCTCAACTCCCAAAAGTGCTCCGAAGCCAAGTGCCTTGCACATCTTGACTTCGAAGTGTGCTTCGCGCCACTGCTTCAGCCACAACGGCGTGCACTTTTGGATCTCTCATCTCCCCTATAGCTCCGCACCCACCGCTTTAGGGAGCCTACTGTTCAACCCTCCGGAGCCATAAAACATTGAAAAAAGACAGTGTTTTGCGACTTTTCTACCTTTTGGTGCATGTTGATCTTCTTTCTTCCTACTTTCTCCTCTCTGATCTTCTTTCTTCTTCCTTTCTCTTCTCTGATCTTCTTTCTTCTGTCTTTCTCTTCTTCGCCTCTTCCCACCTTTGCTTTTCCATCTGTCCAGATTATCGGAAGTTTGACTTCTGAACTTCCTTCGAACATGATATGACCCACAGTATATAATCTTTTGATCAGAAAGGGGGATGAAAAAAGAACTGTGACCAACAATAAAATGGGAAGGAAAGTTGTGTTATTCCTCCACCCATTGGGTCAGTGGATATGAACAGTTTTTTGGTGCATCAGTGTATGGGCCAAGATCTTTGCTGTTGAAACATCACCCTCTGTATAAGGGGTGAACCACTGCGAATGATGACTTCCTAGCAGACCGCACCATACCAGTCATACAACATCACCATCATCATCACAAACAACAAAACACAACCCCAAGCACACCACAGCAACAACAACAACAACATCATCATCATCATCAACATCATCATCATCATCATCATCATCATCATCATCATCAACAACATCATCGTCATCATCATCATCATCATCATCATCATCATCATCATCATCGTCATCATCATCATCATCATCATAATAATAACCACCACCCCTATCTTTGGATCTCGCAATCCTCCCCTGAGGCTTAAGACGGCCCGCTCCGGAGTGTCCTGGACGGCTCACTGTGTCTTGCTCAAAAATGTGGGTTTCAATGGCCCCGAACACATGGCCGAGGCTGGGTGAAAGGTTGATAATACCATGCGGATGTAAGAGAATCTTAGACAAATGGGGCTTTCTTAAATCCTGGGGGATCCCGGGTCGTCACCATGGGTTTCCATACTAAGTCATGGTCATCCATGGTTTAATGACTTTGGAAGAAACCTATGGGCCTATGGGTACCTCCGTGACTTCAGGCAAACCTCCAAAGCTTCCCGCCATTTTTCGAGCCAATCCCAGCTTATTCAGACAGTCCTCGTCGGCCTCGGCTTCAATTTCCTCATCCTCATCATCCTTGGGCAGCGGCCCGCTGCTTGGAGACTGCATCGAATCCCTTCTGCCCCCAGAAACCATGGTGGATGGGGCAGTGGATGGGGATGAAACAGCCGTAGGCCATGGGCTGTTGGAATGGGGGAATGGGATTAGTTACATTGGACCGGTCAATTTTCTCAAGCCATCTTTGAAGCAACAAAAACATCCAGCCAAACCCGAAGATGGTAAAGTTGTCGTTGGCTTTTGACCCTGTCACTTGCTGGATATACATCCTTTCCCCTCCAAGTCCTAATCATCGTTGATTCTCATCAATCACTATGAACTATGAACCAATCCAGTATCATGAACATGCCATGTAACCACAAAACGTTATAAGACGTTGCAGTTATCAATAATTAGTCCAGTATAATCAGAGAAAATACCCGCCGGTAATCAAACGTGGCAATGAAAAACCTCCATCTAGTCCGATGATCCAGCTATAGACCTCCATTTTAGTTCACGGATTTCCCAGCCAGCCCCGTTTGATTTCTGGAGGCTAACAAACATTCTTTACAGAAAATGGTCCGTTTATTTGTAGATGATTTATCCTTGAAACATCGTGATTTGCCATAGCAAACTGTCAAGCTACCAGAGGCTAAACATAAACCCACCAGATCCCATCGTCGCATCTCCCTGCAACTAGGCAACTCGTTGACGATCGCCTCTGCCGGTCAGCAAGTCGTGAATGATGGCCATGCGACGCCTCGAAACAAAAAGATCTGGGGATGAGGTTATAATGAGGATAAAACCAGGGTCAAGTGTGGATATAAAGATGTAGAAACCTGTACCGGCCCCCAAACCACGGACCAGGGATTGAACCTGGGCCTTCCATAAGCCTGAAAGTTTCAGGGAATCCAACGGTCCTGCTGCCTGCCTATTCGTTGCTAAAGCAAAAGCAACTTCAGCTAGCACAAGCTAGCTTTCGTGATTACATCCCGGCAAAATGGTTGGCTTAATCACAATTTCTAGATGATTAACCCATTTAACCGCCGCAAAAACACCCACTCAAGTCCATTTAGTTCCAGTTCTTTGTGGATATCTATTCATGACAAAATATGGTTGATTTTACCCCCCGTTCTTGTTGGGTAAATCCCAGATAGGCCAACTTTCGATGCTTACCCTCTGGTAATCAAACATGGCATGCTGGGAAAATCCTCCAATTAGTTCGATAATTTTTCCATAGTTAGCCAGATAGACAGACAGACAGACAGACAGATGCTATTTAGTTCTGGGATCTTCCAGTCAGCCACGTTTGATCGTTGGAAGGTAATTCCATGCATCACCATTATCAACCATTGTGAATAATACAGTATCTGAATATCTCGATTAATATTAAATCCTATTATCAACCATCAAATCAACATCAAATCTGAAATCAGCACCATGAATGACCATTACTATATAACCATAGTATTGCTGATCATTGGTAAAAGGCCCCCCAGTATGTCAAAGGTTAGACAGTTACACCCTTCTGGGCAGCCCAGCAGTTGTTGTCGTCGTCCCTCCTGTGGAGATTCGCCACCGTAGGACTCGCTCATCTCCTTGGTGTGACACTGCTGAAGAGGAGTGCGATGTCAAGCAACAATTGGTCTTTTTATCTATATTATGCATATATATATATATGTATATATATACGTATACATATGATAACATATGTATCAACCAAACAAAACATATAGAACAAGTTCAATTGATCACTATATTTTGTCAGATGTTACTATTTGTTTTGTACCCTTCGGGGGATTACTATGCTGTATATTAATGTGTATATCTGTGCATGTCTGTGGATATATGACCAACCGACCAAGATCATGGGATGTGGAACAGGATGCCAACAAGAGTTGGAGATATCATGAACCGAATCATTGGATGCAACCCCATCTGGAAGAGAGTTGTGGGATGTGAACTGAGGGATGTTCTCCGGTAATTTGACAGTTTGCCTGAAGAATTGCTGTTTTAGTTCGATGATTTACCTGTCAAAAATGGTGAAATTCCATGGCTATGTTAGATTGCCAGAGGGTATATCAACATATCTGGAGGGGGTGAAAAGGAATATCCACCAACAAAATGACGAGGGAAAATTTGCATCAACCCGCAATGATGAGGAAGATCGACCAACAGAAATTCGACCACCGCCGCAAATGGGTGATGGAGGCAGCAAAAATACTGATCAACCAACCAATAGTGAATAGTGGATGAAGTGGTGTCTTGTCAAGAAGTTTTGGGAAAGAAGCACGGGCTTCACTATTTGGAAACTCTATAGGGAAGTCTGGATACAACCATAGCTCCCTTCACCGCTCCCATTCACCACTGGATAGTTGGAGATCATTTCCCTCCTCATCATCTTGTTGCTTATTCCAGACGATTTCCCCATTCCCCACAAGCAGTTGGCTGTATCCCCATCTCGATTCATCCCCTGCCAAGCGTCGCTCTTGGGCGCGAACACGAGCCGCGGATAAACAGCTTGCCAGACCTAAGGCACAGGCTGCGGGCGTCAAAGAATGGTTCCATTTCATCCCAGCCCCAAGAAAGTGAAATTTGGGCTACTTGTAGCAGTCCCAAAAAAAGATATAGAACAACAGTAAAACCCCACTGTAAAAGAGTGATAAATTGAACCTGTTCTACCCTCTGGTAAACTAACATAACTATGGAAAATCACCGTTTTTCATGGCAAAATCCACTATTTCTATAGCAATTTTCAATAGCTATGTTAGTTTACCAGAGGGTATCTTTTTTTGAGAGGCTCCTATACTTCAGCGCATGATCGCTTCATCGCGCCTCATCAGGACGCTGGGAGACGACATCTTGGGTGTTCGCTTTGCAAAGCCCCCAGCTGCCTCGCGGATTGAAACACATCCCTGGGATTGAAAAAAAAATGAAACCACCAATCAGCTTCTGTCTAGAGGTTTAAAACAATATGGTTCTAGCTGTTCTAACCATAACTTTCCCCTTCAACCAATCTTGGACCGAAATAACTTGAAGCCTACCCATATCATCCCATGTTAGTTGGCGCATCCCCATGTGATTGGCTGGTTCAACTGAAACTCCACCGGCTGCAGCGCCTCGCGCGATTTCTCCCATCAATTGGCATCGGCTCCTCCCCATGTGGCTCTGGTACCAATGGACCCAGTGACTGGTCGCTCTTTCAGTGGATTGGTTTGAGGGAAAATCCAATACGGGTACTATGGTTTTTACATGTTTTTACCATCAAATATAGGGCTTTAACTGATTAAACCAATCAATTCTTTGGTTTTGGTAAAATGCACTATCCATTTTTGTAGTGAAAGCCATTGCCATGTTGATGACAACTCTGGATCAATAAACCCAGGTGTCGGACGGCCCAGACGGCCCTACAGGGATGACATTGCCTTAGCATGGCACCACAAGCCAGGTTTCAACTGCCGTCGCAGACAACCTGAGCACCGCAAACTGCAAATGATTGGTTCCAAGTAATGTGGGTAAAACAATAATAAACCACCTATATTTTGATGGTTTATGACACCTATTTATGGTGATTTTGGGGATGGTTTATTATTGTTTTACCAACATATTTGTATACCCAACTGCTTATGAACTTTAACACCGGTACCGTTCCCAATGTCAGCTCAGCCATCCGAAACCCACCCCTCTCACACCCCCGGTGTCGCTCCATCCAGCGTAGCCCCAGTAGACAAAGACCCGCACTGGACCCGAGTGGTTCGCATCGGTGCTCCCATCGTTCGCATCGTTGGGACGTCCGTTTTGTCCGGAGGCCTGCGGCTGCGACCCTGCAGGGGTGAGGAATATGTTGGATGTTGGTGGTTCTTAATGGTTTGTGGAGAATCTGACATGATGTTGGATGATGGATCATGGATAATCTTAAATGATGCTGGATGATGTTGGATGTTCTTTGATGTTCTGCATATTTTGGATAGTTTTGGATATAGCAAGCCCAAAAAGACGCATATGATCTAAAATGATGTGGGATGATGGATGATTTTGAACGAGCCGTTTCCAAAACCTTCATAACTTTTGTTCTATCCGGTTTCTCGTTCACAGTCCCTTTCTCGAAACTTCTGCGGTGTCCGTTGTTCTTTCGCGGCATCCACGTGTCTAAAATTTACTTTCGCGGAGCTTTTGTAGAGTAGTATTTATACGGTTTTCATGTGTGTTTGCCTTTGGCGGAGCTTTCGTGAAAGCAATTCTTTGCGAGGAAGTGTTTTGGAGAATCTTTCGCGACTGTATCTTTGGCTTTCGCGGAGCTAGTTACTTTAACGCCCCTTCAAATTATCAATTGGAGGGTTTTGGCGGCTGTTCAAATGATGTTGGAAGATGTTGGATGCTGGATACGAATCAATGTCTGTTGTATATTTTGTTCCGCTGCTCCGTGGTGACACTTTTTCTGCCTATGGCGCCAGTCTCTCCCTCCAGCCACCCTGGACACGACCAGATTCGCTCTCCTCCAGATTGATTCGGCGGCGCTTTGTCCCAGTAGGCGTCTGCAGGGGCAGAGCAAAAAGTCACACATCAAAGTCACCAACACCTCACCTCGAAACAGATAAAAAGCACCAAAGCTCAACAGTTGAGTCCCCACATTTGGAGTTTCTGAGTACCCAAATGGGTGGTGAAAAATAGTGGGATTCACCCCAACAGTTGGGGTGCCCTCTCGCCTCCTTTCCATCCGACTCAGCGCTTGCACTGGTGGAGATTGAGGAGATTCCACTGGATTCCGTAGCCTTGGAGGAACATCCCAGAAATCACGACGTCTTCGAAGCGTCATTGAGAAAAAACACAGTTGCCATGCTGTAAACCTTGCCATAGATCTAGAAAAGCCACTATTTGTAGATCATTTTCCTACGGAAACCTTGGGCTTTCCACATCTATGCTATGTTGCTTTACCCTAGGGTACCCTATGTCAAAACTCTACAAAACGTCTAGTTGCATGTTACATAAGTGATAAGAAAACAAACCATCATTGGGTTTTACCAAAGTGATAACAACCACCACTGGTTTATCATTGGTTCTATCTTGAAATCCCAATGAACCTTGGTTTATTCCCTTTAAACTAGTTCGATAAACCATAAACCATAGAATTCACATACTTGCCCTAGGGTAAACTAACATAGATGTGGAAAGCCCATGGTGAAACCCATGGAAAATGATTTACAGATCGTGGATTTTCCACATCTATGGCTAGGGCAATCCACCAACTTAGCTATCATAAATCAGCTATACATCCCATTAAATCATCATTTTTTTTGCTTATAATATTGGATAAGATATAGTCCCCAAGCTAATCATCAACCAACAGGGGTTTCAGTAAACACTGCTCACATTCGTTTACCATTCCTCACCTCCCAACATTTCGTCGCAGAAACCGACAGCCGCAAGGCTGCGGCAGCGCCTTCCGCGGCGCTGTCGCTCAGGGAGCACGAGATCTCCTCGGCAGCCGAAAAAAAGGGGGGGAGAGTAGCAGTTTCAAGCCACCAAAACTCGTCGTTTATAGATTTGATTGAAAATATTACAGTCTAAAAGTAGTACATGAAAACGATTTTATTTGATTTGTGATGTTTTTTGTGAAATGGACCTTTGCAAATTAAAGTGGTCTAAACTGGGGCTGTGACACAAAAATCAGACTGCTACCCCCCATAAAACCTCGTCATCTATACTACAATTTCTCACAAATCTATAAAAACGAATTAAGTATCGACTTATAATTCTCACAGACTGCTACCCCCATAAAATCTATAAAAACGAATTCTCTCGACTTTTGACCCATACCCATTTGAAGTATCGCGATGTTGAGCGCGACATGCCAAATGCGCACCCCCTGTGGTACATGGGCTACAGAGCCAGTAACTTGGCCACCATTGCGCCGGCATTTCAAGCGAGTAAACTCCAACTATAGTTTTCTGGTTGTATCACTTGCAACCACTTAGAACCAACAACAAGCCAACTATGTGATACCATTTATCAACCATTTGTTTTATCCGACATATGCACACATATATTCTCTATATATCAGTGTTTTGCACTGCATACATATGAATCTAGATCTAGCGCAAAAAAAGAGAGAAAAGTTGGAAACCTGGAAATGATGGTGAAAACATCATCGAACCACCATCCTGGAAATATGCTTCTATTTTTGGGGGTCTTACTATACATCTAATTTTTCAGCCATGTGTGTAGCCGTAGCCACCACGAGGTGGGAAAAACGCCCCTCCTCTGCAGCCGTCAGAGCCGCCAGAAGGCAGGCATCGTCCTGGGCGAAAAAATCCATGACACTGCCCACGGAGACGATCCGCAAACTACAAAAAGGGTTGGCTTTTCATCTCGATTTGTTCAGAGGATGGTAGAAGCACTGAAAAATGGTGATGAAAAGCGATTTAGACGAATAAAGTACAAGTAGGCAACTAGAATTGCCTAAAGAAGTGCTTTTCCTTGCAGATACTGCTTGAAAAATGTTTAATTTGCTGGGGATACTATACCATAACATACCTACTTTTAAATGTTGTTAAGCTGGATTTAACTAAATCAATGACTTTCTACGTCAATGTGAATCTTGATGGGGACAGCCAGTAGTTTCTTAAAATGGATGATATAAGTTGGCACAACTAGTGGAAAGTGGGAGTTCGATGGAGCACCAGCAAGTCGCATGTCGTTCTGCTGGCTAGTTAATTTCACAATCCATCATGTTCAGATCCCTCACACCCTCTAGTAAACCAGCATAGTTCGCTAAGGAACATCCCCATTTTTATAGCTGAGAATCATTTACAAATGTAAATGGACCATTTTCCATAGGAAACTGTTAAATCAACAAAGGGTAGCTAGTGCACTCTGTTACCCATCGAAAGACCCAGGTTGTAGGGGACTGCTCATCCCCAAGCCCCATCATCCCATGCTCTTGAAAACCATTGCCACTGTCCCATTCAAAAGTGGCAAGTTTGGGATATTCCACGTGGTGTTTGTCTTAAAATCTTAAAATAGGATACCTCCAAATCGAATGGTTCATTGTTTTTCTCTATTTTTCCTATCAAAATGGTTTGAAAAGTCCACAACTGGTGGATATGAACGCAAGTTTTTCCATATTATGTTCCTATAGAAATTGCCATAACTGGAGCCTATCCCCCATTTTCAGACAGAACCACGTTGTGAAAAACCCACCTCAGGCCCTCCTCTCACCTGAACGATGCTGTAGCCCGAAGCCGATGCCACCACACAACAGGCAACCTTCTCTTCTTCACATGGTCCGCCAATGAAGTGAGTCACCTCAAATACCGGACATCCAGGGTTTTAAGGCAACCCACTTGGAGATATGGTGACAATGATGAACATGGTCATAACAAAGTAATCAAAGCTGAATACTAAGAGTTGGATGGGCATCCCAGAATGGGAATTGCAATCTCACAAATAAATTATATGTATAATATCATAATATCTTTTAATCCAAGTCCCAAAATACGGAATAGATCCAATACTAGACCAACGTTCTGGGTGCTGATCTTGGTGGGAAGGGATTGATCCATTCCGCCAGAAATTGGCCGGAGCACATCATTTCGTTGGATGATTTTCCCATCGAACGAACATCGATGGTTCGGGGATTTCCGAGCCATGTGACTGATGACACTGAAGAGTAACCCTAGTACATCCCTACAAAGTCCCCATTAAATCACCTTTTTTGTTACTTACATATAATATAATAATATACTGTATACATATATATATATATACTATCTATATTTATATTTATATTCCCCATGAAATCCGCGTAAAATCTGCTGAACATCTCAAACCGGAGCCGCCTGGCATCGCAATTCTTGCTGTCCACGAAGACTGAGAACCCTGTCAGCTCGACGGGATCTTCAGACTTTTGTGGTTTTATGGTGATTCTATTGGGGATACCCTCTGGTAAACTAACAGTTTGCTACTGAAAATGGCCATAGAAATGTCGTGGATTTTCCCATTAATAGCATGGTGATTGTCCATAGCTATGTTAGTTTACCAGAGGCGGGTAATTGAATGGGATTTCGGTGTCAAACATAGCTAGCCGGGAAATCCCAGAGCTACACGGGCATCTACGGGAGACTCATGGAACCAAATAAGGGAGTTTTAAGCAATCCAGGGCAAACGATAGTGTCTAAAAATGGAGCATACCCCAACCTGGCGACACGGGGAATGGCCGTTGACTTGACCCGTATGGGACACACCCCAACAAACTTGCTCCCCTGCAACCATTATATTATTATTGCTTTGTTGATAGGATTCCCGTACTGGATGATAATCCCCAATATACAGAAAGTGTAGGTCAGACCTACCCCCGAGAAAAAAAAACAACCCTGCTAGGGGTGGAAAAAAGCCACTCACCTGGATTCTGCATTGTGGTATGCCGCTCTTTGCCGCGCCCTCAACCTCGTCATGGGCGGGTCACACGAGGAAACTCGATCAGCCGAAAGCAACACACTTCATGCGGGATGGGCATCCCAGTGAATAAATCATAGAAAATATGATAGTAAGATATAGTAAGCCGTATTCAAGTTATGGATCTCCAATTTATCCACTTGCGATAGTTTTCGATGCACATCCAACCACTGAGAGCAGTACACTGTTCGTCCGGAACTCGCCAGATCGAAGGGGCGCGCCCTCAGTTTTGTAGGTCTCAGGTCTATGGGTGGGTCTCAAAACTACACCAAGCAGGTAGCAATTTCAATGCGAAAGCTGGTGATAGACCAGGGCATTTTGGGGGGGTCCAGCAACCTCAAACGACTCTGACTTTCTGGAAAGGCGTAAGCTCCTCACAGGTTCACTGCCACAATGCCATCTTCACCTCACGAAGGCTGGATCAAAACCCCCCCGGTTTTCACACGCAAATAGCTGGCAAATGGGTGTTCATGCGCCCAAAAAAATGGACCACCTGACCACGGTGGTGCCTCTTTTTACTGAGCTCTTGACCGCAATCCACTGGGTCCGGTCGCAGTCGAATAGACACCGGAGTGCGCACCTGAAGCTGTGAAGCTGAGGCCAGGAGCAAAGGATGGTGCACGGTTGCTGCTGGAAATCGAGCTCCTGACCGAGCGCATCAGTTCGCGTCTCACCTGTGAATCACTGGAGCTGCCCACCATATCATTGCGCATCAGCTCAGGTGGCTCTGAAAATCGTGTAGCCCGAAATCCGCTGGCTTTATCATGCTTTATCATCATGCGTCCGACATTTCACTACGGCCTTTGTGGGCCCAGCCACCACCCCGTTCGTTGAGCCCCCCAGCCGCAGGAGGGTCTTGCTCCGTCAGATTCTTCAACGGCCCTTGCCTCGCCGCGACGCGAGGGCTCCGATGCTCCCGGCTGAGTTTGCTCCACTGAGGTGCCGGGCGGGAGAACCTGGTACCGACGTCCACGCAGGTGGAAGGTCCTGATTTTTGTCGGATGTTCATGGGATGTTCTTGGGAAATATGCTGGAAATCAATGGGAATATACTTCCACCGGATTTCCCCTGCAAAAATTGATCTTCACTGGTATTCCCTGATGTTTGTCGTGTCAGTGAGCAGTGGAATACCTGAAAGTCCGGAGGATGAAAATCCTACCACTCTGGGATTTCCAGAGAATCGAAAAGAAAGAAAACATGCGGATCCCGGCAGCGCAGGCAATTTTCAAACACAGCGCTGGAGTCTGGTTGACAGCGACGTCTCGGTTCTATGCGACAACTTTGGGGCCATCAGTCTGTAGAGCCATAGCACATTGATCCCTTTCACCTGGGTACAGCCAAAAATTGCGTACTAGTGGACCCACCTAATTGGCCAAGCGTCGTATTTCACTGTCAATTCTTAGGGGATCTTGGGTGTGAGTCATTCTGATCTGTTTTGTCGGAGTCGACTTCAGAACAACCATCAGACAGATTGACTTTTGGTAAAGTGACGCAGCAAAGAAAATCACGGATCTCAACCAGAAGGTCATCTCCGTTTGCGCTGGAATTGGCAGTGATGCTGGCATGCCGGGAGGGTAAACTCCAAACATGTGGATAGACGGGTGGGTAAAAATACGAACAACAACAGTCGGAATATAAACCAACAGAAAGGTCAGCACTATACTACTATACAACTTATCTAACCAATGACCATATAGCCATGGGTTCATTTTGAGACCCAGAAAACGGCAGGCTTTTGCTCATCCCGATGGCACCTCTTCACTTAGAGCGTTGACGCATCTTGCGGCGCTTCTTTTGCAACCTGCGCGTGCGCTTCTTCTTCCACTTCCAACGAAACTTGGAGCGCGCCTGCGATGTTCTCAGTGGATCTCAAATGGGATGTGTCTGATCAAACCGGTGACCCAAAAATCAAAAATCATCCAAGATTGGTCATGTTAATGGGAAAACAAAGGGTGAAAAGTGTCTCCTAATTTTGGGAAAGACAAAGTGGGGTTATCCGATTGTACTGACTGAAGTTAAGCTCTCAACCCAAGTAAAACTGATAAGGGGCATTGTTGTGCCAGAACATGCTGGACACAGGGCAGTGACAGAATGGAATCGGCCAGACTCAATCGTAAACGTTTCTACAAGCGATGTTCACCACTTACGCTTCCCGGCATTGACTATGGGAGGTTAGTTAATTTACCATTAAAGATGTGGATTTAACATCATATATACATAACCAAGCTCTTTGGAAAAAATCGTCCCCAATCAAACCCATGGAGATGTTGTTTGTATGCATTGAGGGTCCATTCAGTTGGATTCCATTGATCCAAAGGGGGGTTGAACAAACCATCCATTGAACCATAGTTGAACCATATGAAACCCCTGTTGTTCATATGTAAGTTCCATTCTGGCGGGTGATAAAACATATAACTAAACCACTGAAAGCCAATTTTTGATCATTGGACACCCGTTTTTTTTCGGGTGATAAAACATGGGGATTTTCATGGAAAAAATCGCATTCCAGCTGTCTTAGCCCACCTTTTTGTACGGATTGGATTTGTGCGCCATGGCACCCCGAAGCCAGCTCGAGCTTATAAACCGCAGACAGTGTGGGGCGGCAGCCCGAAAAGATAGACAAAGATCTATAGTGATCAATGATCAACATATCTAATGGTTGTAGTGATAGAAAAAAGTGATAGAAAATATATAAATGACCACTATAGTGATAGAAAAAGTGATTTAGGGCACCACTATTTCACTTTAAGACACCGAGACGACCTACTTGGGGGTCTGCGACCACGGTGCAAAAATATGCCATCCCTGACAGCAGAACTGCAGCAGCAAACCTGACACATCCTGACAGCCCTGACAGATTGTGCACCCGCTGGTTATTTAACAGTTTGCTGTGGGAAATGGCCCATTGATAGATGATTTCTGATGATTTACCTATTCATGGTGATTTTCCAGTTAGCTACCGCAAACAACCAGAGGGTATCTGTTTCAGGGTGCGTGGGAAAGGCATTTGAGCACACTTTCTGCATCAAACGTGACAACAGAAAAAGCTGCACGCCAAGCATTGCAGTCATTGGCAGGTCTTCTGCCAAGGCCATCTCTGATTTGAGACGGGATGCAATGCAAGAGTTCTTTTGTACACAGAATTTGGATGGCATTTTGTACACGTGTTCTTGTAAACGTATCATTTCATCATCTTTCAATCTTTATACACATGACCATAATTTCCCCATGTTCAGATCAAAAAAATCATGTCTTATCTCATCTTCTTCTGCAGGGCGTTGAGCATCATATCCACCCGTGGCGCTCCACGCTTTCGGCTCCAATGCTTTCGGATCGATGCAAAGAGCTGCAGCAAAAACGTGTTGATGCGACTGCTCAGCGGAGTAAAGGGATCCGGGAATTTGTAGGCGGCCACTGCCACCAAACCATCCTTGGATTCGCCGTTGCAGCCACCCGGCCACCTATGATTTTGGCTGCAGTGAACTCTCAGAGTTTTTCTTAACTTACATCCAGGAATTATCTGATAATTATCTTAATGATTGGCTGTATCATCAAAGTGTTTCTCCCAATTTGAACCAGGAATCAGTGGATTATCCCAAGAATTTTGCCAAAAAAAAACAAATCCAGGCATCCAAGAACTCTGAGAAGGACATCTCCTCGTCATCATCCACACCCTCAACCTTGGAGGGGACCAAGAAGAATCCGAAGACATCTTTTTACCACTTGGCTTGGACTGGAAAATAGGGGATACTCGCAAATAGCCATTTTCATAGGGAAAGTATGAGGTTTATATCCATTGGAATTGGGGATATCCTATCTTCAGACAAACCCACTTAGAATCTGGAGACCCTCACCTGGCAGGTGGGGAAAGATCTTACCAGCAAACTTCCAGGCTTTTGGGAGGATTCACCTAAGAAAAAAAACTCCTCAACTCCAGGTCACATCCGCTGCTTCCTCCGCTCCGTCGTCATTGGCTGTAGCATTTTGCTGGATACCCTGGAAAATCTGTTGGACCGCCACTTCAGTCAAGGTCAGGTCCAAAAAGCCACAATCTTCCAGTAACATCCTGTAGGATTTGAGGGGAGATAGTAGGAAAGCCATTGATAAATGTGGATGTGATGGGTACCATATGACATACTTGCCTGGAGTTGCTGTCCAGGGGGCCATTTTTTTTATGGTCGAATAGTCCCAGTCGATTCCCCCGAGTTTCTGAAGGATTGACCAACTAATGTAAAAACAACAAAAAGTCATCGACGCAAATCCAGGCATCTGAAATTCCGTGATGTTCATGGTATTCTCCTTCTGCATAGCTTCAGTGGTTGACATGTCCAAAAAAGCATAGAGCTGGAAGATGTAGAACAACTCCTTTTGATGTTGATCCAACACCTGAATTTCTGCTTGAAACAAATGCAACCCTGATTTCACTGGATTATCATGTCTCACTGTCTCATCATGTTTCCTGTCTTCCCCCATAGATGTTCATTAAAGTAGCATATTGAAATAGCCATCAGTTGTGGGTTCGCAAGGTATATCTGTTCATTGACAGCCATGTTTTGGGATTGTGGATGGCCATTGGTCAGTGGTGAACCCCACCTGTCGCACCGGGCTGCTGTAAGCCATCTTTTGAAACATACTTTCCGCATCATTGCAGGCATTTGGCTTCAGGTGCAGATCAATCAGCAGCAGCATCTGCTCACTCAAGGAGGTGGCAGCTTGACGGAACTTGGTGAAGGCGCACAGGATCAAGACCTCAATGAACTCGTGAGGAGCCAAGGATCGGTCATCTCCACTCCTGGACTTATCCTCCAGATGGTTGTTGAAGATGGTTTCCTGATTGGTGAAGCTCCCCGGAAGCTTGAACTTTGTAGTGCTTGTGTATAAATTGCCCTTATATTAACTTATAATTACCTCAAAAAAAAAACAAGGAAAAGGCTGGGAATCGCCATGTTTCCAGATGAAACGGAGCAAATTCCTTGGAGCGGAGCTTACACTCCTGGAAAAGCTTCAGCAAACCCTTTAGGTCCACACCATTGGTGCCACCAGATTTCGAGGTGCTGTAGTGCTTGAAGATCTCTCTCAACAGTCGGAAGTGACGCCTCAAGATGTCTTCCACCTTGTCCACGGTCAGTTTATCCAGAATCAATTCCTGGTCGTTGAGCCCCCTGAGAAATATGACAGTGACTGGGGATCACCCCCCCAAATAGGATCGAAAACACCAACAAAAACATCTGCAAATGCAGAGTGGCTGTCCATTGCCAGGTTTGATTGCTGGAGGGTATCAAAAAAAATTGAAACCACCAACCTCAATTGATTGGTTCAAGGGAAAATCTGCAGGATACAGTTGGTTAAAACGGTGGTTTCCATTGGTTTCCTGTAAATTTTAACTCAACTATAACCTCCAATATTCACCACCCAGATTCTTTGTTCATGGCTATAAGCCTCTCAGAATTCAAGGAGGTGTAGAAGAGGAATTCCCTCGACTCTTTGGCGTCCAGCATGGTCTTTGGCTGTCCCCTCGCTCGATGTGACAAGGTCTCACCCAGAAAGGCGTGCACGCGCTCCTTGATCCCAGCAATGCACTTGGTGGAATCCTGCACCGCCTGTGCGGCCAGCTTGAATTTCGTCCAACATTCCTCCAGCTGCAAGCAGATTTTCATGGTCGTGGAGGGATGTGGATAGGTCAAATTCATCAAGCCTTCCTTGGAGCAAAGCGCTTTTGAGGAACCAAAACAAAAATAGAACCAGAAAAAAATCCCCCAAACGGTAGGTGATAGCGAGCCCCAAGAAGATAGAACAGGAAAATCCAATCCCAAAATACTGACGAATTACCGTTCCATCTACTATAAACAAAGGGAAAATGCACGAAAATCATCGACTTAGCCCAGGTGTCACTACAAACCTCTTCCAAGCTTTGTAGGTGCATGGACAACAGCGAGTCAGGCTGCGCAGCCAGGTTAGGCCGAACCAACATCAGCTGGGCCAGGAAACAGGCCAACATGTCCTGATGGGCTCACGGGTCAAAAATATGGCAAGCTGGGAAAATCCCCGAACTCAATGAAGGTTTGAATGGAAAATCATTGAACTAAATTTCTAGCAGGCCATTATTAATTACTGAAGGGTGAAAATCCAAACCGCTGTGCCACGAAGCGGGGGCCCCCTTTGCAGAGAAACTTAGAGTCACTCCCAAAAACCTCATCTCAACTGCTGAGGGGGTATGGTTGAAATAGAGTGGCATGCTGTAAACCCCAAATGTAAATTATAATCCTCACTTTTTGGATATGGTTCTAGAATTAAGCCCCAAACGGATCCGAACTATTTATGCTCGGGTTTGCTTTTTTTAATGCCTCCCCCCTTCTATAATCTGAAATACCCTGCTAAGAACCATGGCTCCTGGCACATTTATTCACTCAACAGAACTCATATTGATGTGTATTCAGCATCACATCTGCTACATATTCCCATGTCAGGATGGTTGAACCGCGTGACAACATACCAAACCCACCATCTTTGATGGCTAAAGCCCCCATTTTTGTTTCTAAATTTCTGGTGGTTGAACCTCCACAGTCAATGGTAAAACCCCACTCTCGATTGTTAAGCCTCCAATGCTTGATGCTCAATTCCCCTCAAATGTCCTAGTAAGATCACCATTTTTTTTGGTTGAATCCCATATTCACACGCATATTTTCATGGTTAACCCCAACCTTTCTCGAGATTTCCCCAGTTTTCCATCCCTTTGTTCCAGGTCTCCGACTGACCCTCCACCACCGCATTCACCGTGAGCAGCTCGTAGTCGCTGCATCGCCCCGCCACCACGATGATCTGCTCAAGACGCTCCTCGCGATTCTCGGAGAACTCGCCGGCACAAGCCTGGCTACCGTTGAATGGGGATCATATGGATATACTCTGTATAATATATGGAGGTTTCCTAAAATAGGGGTACCCCCAAATATGTTCATAGGATTTTCCATTGTTAATCATCCATTTTTGGGTACCCCTATTTTAGGAAACCCCCATATATATATATTATACATGTCGTATAGGGGTCACCACCAAACAAAGGATAAGAAATGTCATTCGCCACTATTTTGGGATTGGATGTTGCTTTTCTGTCCCTTTTTTTGGCAGTGACTGTATATGCGCTGCTCCTTTGGAGCATGTACGCATCATTCCTCCGTCTCGATGCGGCTCCAAGACCTACAAAACCTCTCATGACTAAACAACATGTCTTCCAATGGTTGTACAAAGGAAAACCCAAGAACAACATCGAGTTTTTTTTCCATGTTGATTTATACAATTTTCTACAACCTCCCAACAAAAACGGGTGAAACTACCCTTGGGAACGCTATGACTATCATTGGCTTTGCGAAGGATTTGTCGTCCCGCCGGCCTCGGGCGCGATGACTGTAAGGAGCTTTGCGAGTGCAACGCCATCCTGACAAAAGCCATAAGTCAATGATAGGCTTACTGGTGCGAAACGTAAGTAAGTAGGAGATCATGGCTTACGCAACCTATTTTGGAGGGATGGGTGTACCTTTTCCTCCCTTTTCCTCGAAGTTTCTCGCGCGCCCAGAAATGTGCTCGCACAGGCTGGTTTTCTGAAACCTGCTTTAAACCTGCCTTACAACAGTTGACTGAGCCTTCAAATGAGGAGATCAAGGCATATTTGGACAGCCTCCTGTGAAGAGGAAAGATTGATGGTGGTATCGGTGACACCCCATCTTGTGGCTGGAAGCCAATTAAGCCATATTATTATATAAGGGCTATTAGTGAGATATATGTTGCCTTGGAAATAGTCCTTATGAAGGCTTCACAAGGACTAATCTAAGTCAAGGTGAGGGCGAGGGGGTTAGCTTGGGGGGGTAGTCAGACATACCCATGAATGGCTTTAGGTCAAGTCCTTCTGGGTACCAAAAAACATCAATCAATCAATCTACAAATGGGGATGTTCCATTATCATAAGAATGGTTGCCCACAGGGCCATTCTCATCTCCACCCCAATTGATCTTCCTGGGGTTCATTGGGCTATTGGGACATCAAACCAACCGGATTCCTCCATCAATTTGACGCTAAAAAGTTGTCCGCTTCAGATGTGAACCCTTCAACCAATCCGTTGAGAACAACCAAGAAGAGGAATTTCCCTTTGTCACCAATCATTTAAAAAAAAAAACAACCAACAACCAACCAACCAATCCATGGTTGTGAAACCAGGCTGAAATTGTATGCAACCAACAACCGCGTCCCAACCGCCCGCGGTCCTGCAAATCTGACCCGAAATTCTCCACCGGCCTGGCGGCTCGAATGGCTAGCTGCTGATTGTGGTCATTGGATTGGTTTAAGGGATTTGTTTACAGGAAACCTCTATATTTGATGGTAAAAACGGGTAAAAAAAACATGGTTTCCGGTGAAGATGTTCCCAACCAAACCAATCCAATGAGAATGATGATTCGTGATTCCATGATGGCTATGAGTGGTTGTGAATGGTGACTAGTTGTGATCATATTGTGGTTATTACTGGTGATTACTGGTGATGAATGATGACCAATGGATATTGATTTTGATGAATGGGGTTGCCTGCAACGGTGTCATCACTCACATGGCAGTCCGCTGGTAAATTCCCGAGCTCGATGGAGTCTTTTCATGGGAAAACCATCTATAAATGAGGATATACCCTCTGGTAAATTAACATAATTATTGAAAATGGCCATTTATGGTTGATTTTCCCATTTTAATGGTGATATTCCATAGTTATGTTAGTTTACCAGTAGTACCGCACAAGGCGGTGGCGGAAGTTTCAGGAATAGCAAACCTATAGGAGAGGTTCGTTGCTGTGAGTCATGGATNTACCGCACAAGGCGGTGGCGGAAGTTTCAGGAATAGCAAACCTATAGGAGAGGTTCGTTGCTGTGAGTCATGGATGGCAGAGCAGATCCACTGATGGATTAAAACGTGGTTGGAGCGTCGGCCTATCTATCTGTCTGTCTATCTGCCTGCCTAACTGACTAACTGACTGACTGACTGACTAACTGACTAACTGACTAACTGACTAACTGACTAACTGACTAACTGACTAACTGACTAACTGACTAACTGACTACATGACTACATGACAAACTGACTAACTGACTAACCGACTAACTGACTAACTGACTAACTGACTAACTGACTAACTGACTAACTGACTAACTGACTAACTGACTAACTAANTACTTCCAAATGTGCTTCGCGCCACAGCGCCGTACACTTTTTCCACATCTCAACTTCCAAAAGTGGTCCGAGCATGTGGTGTTTTTAACATTTTTACTTTCAAATGTGCTTCGCGCCACAGCGCCGTGCACTTTTTCCACATCGCAACTTCCAAAAGTGGTCCGAAGCTGAGGTGCTTTAACACTTTTTACTACCAAATGTGCTTCGCGCCACAACGGCGTGCAATTTTTCATCTCTCATGCCCAGATGTCTCCGCACCCGCCGCTTTAGCGAGCCTACTTTTCGACCCTCCGGAGCCACAAAACATTGGAAAAACACAGTGTTTCGCGACTTTCCTANCTCTTCTGACTTTCTTCATCTTCTGACTTTCTTCATGGCTGTGCTTTTCCATCTGTCCATATTGTCGGAAGGTTTAGCTTCTAAACTTCCTTCGATCAGAGGGTAATTATCAATAATGGACTACGAATGGACTATTGCTTAATACCATCTGGTCAACTAAGCCATGTTTGATTGCCAGAGGGTGTGGGTGACAAAAAAAGCGGACCATGGGGACTGCAGCTTTCATCCTTTAGTACCAACTATCAAACCATTGGGGTGTACCCAATTTTCACCCGTACCCAAAATAAGCTACAATAAGATATGGGACATAATGGGGATATCACAAAAAACTAATGGAAAAAACATGGGTGTTTCTTCTACCCTCCAGAAATTGTAACAAATCGATATGGAAAACAACTTTGGGACAAGCGTTGGAGCAGGATATATGTATCTTCTTTGGAATAGTGGGAATTCATGGGATCTGAATATTGATGGGATATACCATCAATTGGTAATGGGAATACCCCAGCATCAAATTTGGGGTTCCACCCAGATCGCCATCCTGTTCCAATGCACCGGCCTGCTATGTGTGGCACTGTCCAAAGCAAGCTGTGCATTGACCCACCTGGGTACAACACGCAAAGTTTTGGAGAAGTGCAGGCATCAAAGATCTTGCAAGATGATATCATTCAAGCAAACTTTCATAATTCACCAGCCTAAGAAAGCTTCATCTTGGGAAGACTTGGTTTATGTGGTGAGGTCTTCATCATTTCCCCAGCCGGATTGGAAACTGAGCATCAGCCACTCAAAGCGACGGCCATCCATTCACACGTGGAGTTCGTCAGTGAGTAAGAACCACCGGACTTGACCCAGTTATACATGGGTCAGGTTCCCTTTGAAATGTATGGCTTACAGTATATATATATATATTATATACTATGTTACATATATTGGTATAAACTCTCATATGAGTACCATATGGGTATATCGAGATGGGTCAAAACCTATGAAATTACCATATTTGGGGTTTATTCACATCCATTAACCAGCTATTTTGTTGGGTACCTAGAATACCAGGGTTTTGACCTATAACCATATTGTATATATATATATACACCATCTGGTAAATTAACATAGACCTGCCAGATAGGGGTTGGAAGATTAGTTTCCACTAAAAATGGGTGATTTTCAGGGTCTATGATAATTTACCAGAGGGTATATATATATATATATACATGTTTTATAATCCACTAGTGAGTCGATCCATGCTGAGTCTGATGCCGCAGCAAAATCTGTTCAACGGAGATGGTTGCCAAGGCCTGGACGGAGACATCCGAGACACTTGGGCGGTAGGAACATCTCAAAGGAATGGGTGATGTACCCTCTGGTAAACTAACATAACTATGGGAAATCACCTATTTTTCGTGGGAAAATCCACGAAATTTCTCTGGCCAGAGGGTAAGTTAAATTGGATATCAATTGGATATAGTGGGGATGTAATGGAATAGTAGTGGAATAATACATAACGGAATACCGGTTAATACCATCTGGTCATTCAACAATTTTGCGATAGAAAACTGCCAGTTTTAACAGGGAAATAATCCATTCATGGGCCATTTTCTATAACTATGCTAAACTGGGGGGTGTTCCGGGAATTGCAATCCCATGAAGAAACTGGTTTATTTCATATGGTCATCAGCCACTTACGAGTCCTGGGATGCACATCCAAAAGGACTTGCTGGAAAATCCCCAATTTCGTTGGATGTTTTTCCCACTTAGATGCCCACTGATAAAGAGGATTTGCCATTGCCATGTTTGATTGTCCCAGGGTAATGTTAAAGACCCAAAAATTGACCTTTTTCTGAGGTGATGTAAGCAAAAAAAACTTTCCTGAGGCATTGTCGGACACTTTTAACATCCTGTATATTTAAAGAAAAACATATGTCAAATACATGTATGTATATATATATATACAATCAAAACATCATGTTTGGGCTTGAAATTTGGGGAAAAAAATGCATGGTGCTTTGCAAGACCTCGCCAGAAAAGCGTCCGAGCCAAGATAGTTGGCGATTTTGAATGTCTGACAACGGGTTACCCACAATTCCAATGGATTCTCATTGTGTTCCCGATCGATTTGGGTCTATTTGGGTGTTATACTCCAATGATCCCCATAGGGTTCGCCTGAGTCTCTTCCCCTCCATGCAGCAACGGAGTGGGGTCCTCGCGAGGACCCAACGTGCACAGAGTTTTTCTAGTCAACCCGAGTCAACCAAAAAAAACCGTGAGCAGTTGATGTTCAGAAACCCCCCCTGGACATACGAGAGAGACACCCCCCCTAAATAGGTAAGTTGGTTTACTGCTGATGTGATTGGGATTTATGGTGGATACTGGATGCATGGGTATGGTGAAAAAAAACGCCAACCGGATGTCCACCCCAAAATATCTGCTAGTTATGGATGCTCATCCCTCCAAATACTGTATCACAGGTACAGGTTCTAACCGATTCCTAAAAGGGTAACAGATTAAAATAGGGTACCAAAAGTTTGCTGGTTGATCATGACCTTCCCAAAATTAAGATTGACATAAATTGGTGGGTGTACCAAAAAATATCGTACTCCTCGAATTAATCCCCCTCAATGCGTGCTTAAATTCCCATATATATATATATACATATGTGTGTATATATAGATGTATAATATACATGTATATATATATATATGATTTTTCCATTTAAACACCCATCAATGGTTGGTTGTATCTCCCAGATTGATTATATCATATGGATGGGATTGTCTCCCAATTAACCCATGTATAAAATGATTGTTGCTTCTGCTGGTTCATCCAGGAACGCGCATGGAAACAACAGGTAAGTTGGTTTATCACCAGGCTAGCTATGGTTTGTTTCCTGGATATACCGAACTAGTTAGATGGGGTTACAAACCAACAAACCATCACCGGAGGGGGGGCCCTTCCTGTTCCCATTAACCAAGCTCTAAAATATATCACCCCAAAAAGATCCCTAGTTCTTCATCCCCATTCTGTCCCCATTTCTGAAAGTAGATCCGCATTAAATACCATGAAATCTCCATTAATGGTTATTTACAGATGTAAAAACTCATGGAATCTCATGAATCATCATCATTCTTCCATATGTTTCCATCTTTCTCCAGACTTTTCCACATGAAAAAGTGCTATAGTTTTACATGGTGTTTTCTCATTTTAGCACCATACATCCCTTTCTGAACAGTTCTGTGGCCTGGTTTCAGTCCAAACTCTTCAACAGGTCCCTCCTCCAAGGCATCCTTATTGGCACTTCCCGCAAAGTCCTCACTTTTCCCGAGCCGCCCACGGCCGACAGCCCCACAGCAGGTGCGTCCCAATCAAATCATCACAAATCATCGAACCAAATAGGGCCATGTGCCATAGCTATGTTGCAAAAACAGATGATATATCTATACATGTATAGTGGGATATGAATGGGACTTCAATGGGATATAGTGGGGATCTAATGGAATATTGATGGTATATCAATGGAATATTGGTTCATACCCTCTGGTTATTCGACATAGCTATCGAAAAGCACCATTTTTGTTGGTAAATTACAATCATCCATATATGGACCATTTTCCATAGCGCGGGTAAATTCACCTGGATGTGGAAACTCCATTGTTTCCCAAGGAGAATGATCTACGAATGGTGGGTTTTCCACATCTCTGGACACCGGATCCGTAAGAACTGATCCTCTCCATGGGTCTGGGTCCAAATTCTTCGACCCCCAAGTTATGGATGGTGAAGTTTCTGAAAATGACCAGCTTCGGGTCCAAACCCTACCCCGGATTCGATCGATACTCAAGTGGCTTTGTCCAAAAATATAGCACCTCAAAATCCAGCGGTTGATCATCATCATTTTCTGCACGTTTAACGCACATAGCGTAGTATAAAATCCAACCCTTTTCTGAACATCTCGTGCTCTTCAAAAATTGCCAAATCAGCCAAATGGCTCCACCATTTCCCTCAACCTCTTCCTGGTTTCTTGTGATTATCCCACAAAGGGCCAGCCAATTTTGGTCCAGTTGACCCCCCATACCCCCCCGCGCGTCCTCCATCTTGTCCAAAACCTCGTACAAGACTTTCTGCAACTCCATAGCCTTCGAGTTGCAACCGAGGAAATGGGGATGTACCAGGCAGAAATCATGGGGTGAAAGTTAAAGTCTTCTCACTGCGTATCCATAACTCAGTTCGTGACTAGGAATTGGTTGTGGTTGCAAGATTTTACTCCTAGTAGTAGGGGTACATTGCTATCTACCTTCTTCACCGATGGCCTTCCGGCGCGTCCAAATCTCCCAAGAAAGTCATACCCTCTGTATCCCTCTGTGGTAATTTGACAAATGGCCATGAGTCAAGACCCTGGAATCACCATTTTTGACGGGTATATAGTATATAATATAAATCATCGCTAGATCAGCAGCAAACCGTCAAATTAAAGGGGGTAGGCACTGGATTTCTCGCGATTTTCCCACCTGTATGTTGTTCATCGCCACAGGCAAGTCCTGTATTGCTCGAAACATGTCAGCTTCAAACACCCAAAACCACGCTCTTAAAAGCAGCCTTGAATGGTTCATGGTTGGTGGTTAAATGGCTGTATGGTTAAGATATGCTTGAATTATGCTTGGTACATGCAACGCCTTCTCGATATCTCCTCAACCCAGGATGAGACCACCCCCCGGTCTCCGGAAGCATGGGATGCATCGCAAAAACCGCGGCCAAAAAGGGCTGCAACTTCTCCGTGTCGCCTTCGGACCGTTGATGATTCAACCAAGAGCCAAAACCCAGGAGTTGGACGAACCAAAATGGGAATTTCCCCAGCAACTCCAGCAAGGAGAAGTTGCACCCAAACAACATGAGGGCCAATGAAGATTAAGAGTATGACAGTGGCTGAGGACATGTTCTCCTTGAAACATGACCCAGAAAACCGACACTGAAAATGCCTCGCCTTGAGCAATTTCATGCGGTACCAGCAGGCACTTTGCCCTGCAGCGATGATGGCGGCTCGGCACTTGGATGGGCATCTCAGTTCGCAAAGTGGCCGTTCCGAGTTGGTAAATCCCCAAAAATAGGAATTTGCCCTAGACTAGTTGCGAATGGGTTATGACATGATATGATTTACTTAGGTAAAATCAGAAATATTATCCATTTGTCCATTGATCGATGTAGCTACACTTAATTCATGCGCCCTACTGGATTATCCGCCATTGAACTTAACCATGACACAAACTCTCCAGGACCCAGCACCCCTGTCACAGCCCCCACCTTTCAGAAGGTGCAATCTCCAGCAGGCAATAGCAGAGCTGTACAGATCGCAACTCCAGGTCCACTTCACTCAGGGCGATCAAGTCCTGGAGAGCTGGGGTGTTCGCTGGGAAAATCATCGAACGAAACAAGAGCAACCAACCAACCCGAATGCAGTCACGTAGAAGACTTTTGTGAGACGTCATCTGAACAATTTTGTACTTTTTCCCTTGCTTCCGTACCAATGTACACTGTGGAGTGTGGAATCAGATGGACTACGGAGTGAGGAGTGTAAAGTGTAAAGTGTTGACTGTGGAGTGTAAAGTGTGGAGTGTGGAGTGTGACGTGTGACGTGTGAAGTGTAGAGTGCGGAGTGTGAAGTGTAGAGTGTGGAGTGTAAAGTGTAAGGTGTAGAGTGTGGAGTGTGGAGTGTAAAGTGTGGAGTGTAAAGTGTAGGGTGTGGGGTGTGGAGTGTGGAGTGTGAAGTGTAGAGTGTGAAGTGCAGAGTGTGAAGTGTAAAGTGTAGAGTGTGGAGTGTGAAATGTGACGTGTAGAGCGTTGAGGGTAAAGTGTAGAGTGTAGAGTGGGCGTGTAAAGTGTGAAGTGTAGTGTAGGGTTCGGAGTGTAAAGTGTAGAGTGTGTAAAGTGTAAAATGTGAAGTGTGAAGTGTAGAGAGTGTGAGTAAAAAGCGTGAAGTGTTAAATTGTAGAGTGTGGAGTGGAAAGTGTGAAGTGTGGAGTGTCACGTGTCAAGTGTAAAGTGCAAGGGTGTAGAGTGTGAAGTGTAAAGTGTAACTTGTAGAGTGTGGAGTGTAGAGTGTAAAGTGTACAATAGAGACTGCGCCGCTTCAAAGAAATTGCTCCCACCAAGAAATGTTGCCTATGCCCAAGTTGCGCACAACCACCACTACTTCTTTTGTTTTAGGCAGAACCGATGGGCCGAAGTTTGCTGCACCACTTCAAAAAAGTGCTCCCACCAAGAAATGTTGCCTTTGCCCAAGTTGCGCACAACCACCACTGCCTTTTTGGTTATAGGCAGAACCGATGGGAAGAAACTTGCTGCACCGCTTCAAAGAAATTGCTCCCACCAAAAAAAGTTGCCTTTACCCAAGTTGCGCAAAACCACCACTGCCTTTTTGGTTTTAGGCAAAACCGATGGGAAGAAACTTGCTGCACCGCTTCAAAGAAATTGCTCCGCAAAAAACAGTTATTGCCTGTACCCAAGTTGCGCACAACCACCACTGCCTCTCTGGCTGTAGGCAGAACCGATGGGAAGAAACTTGCTGCACCGCTTCACAGAAATTGCTCCCACTAAGACATGGTGCCTTTGCCCAAGTTGCGCACAACCACCACTGCCTCTCTGGTTAAAGGCAAAACGGATGAGAAAAAAATATCTAAATCACTGCAAAGAAAGTGCTCCCACCAAGAAATGTTGCCTTTGCCCAAGTTGCACACAACCACCACTACCTCTTTTGTTCTAGGCAGGATCGATGGGAAGAAACTTGCTGCACTGCTTCTAAGAAATTGTTCCCACCAAGAAATGTTGCCTTTGCCCAAGTTGCGCACAACCACCACTGCCTCTTTGATTAAAGGCAAAACCAATGGGAAGAAACTTGCTGCACCGCTTCAAAGAAATTGCTCCCCAAAAAAAATGATTGCCTTTACCCAAGTTGCGCACAACCACCACTGCCTCTCTGGTTATAGGCAAAACGGATGAGAAAAAAACTTGCTAAATCACTGCAAAGAAAGTGCTCCCACCAAGACAGGTTGCCTTTACCCAAGTTGCGCACAACCACCACTGCCTCTCTGGCTGTAGGCAGAACCGATGGGAAGAAACTTGCTGCACCGCTTCACAGAAATTGCCCTCACTAAGACATGGTGCCTTTGCCCAAGTTGCGCACAACCACCACTGCCTTTTTGGTTATAGGCAAAACCGATGGGAAGAAACTTGCTGCACCGCTTCAAAGAAATTGCTCCCCGAAAAACAGTTATTGCCTTTACCCAAGTTGCACACAACCACCACTACCTCTTTTGTTCTAGGCAGAACCGATGGGAAGAAACTTGCTGCACCGCTTCAAAGAAATTGCTCCCACCAAAAAAAGTTGCCTTTACCCAAGTTGCGCACAACCACCACTGCCTTTTCGGCTAGAGGCAAAACAGATGGAAAGAAACTGCTTGCGACATGGTATTAAATACTACCTTCATCCAAACTGCGCACAACCATCACTGCCTCTTGGATTATACACAGACTCGCTGCCGGCAACTTGGCATCTCCCGCGCTTCTTCAGACCTGCCACAAACGAAGTGACTCGTGTCACAAGTCACACAGCAGAACAATGACGCCCCGCTTACCTTCCGTCAACTGCATGACGGCACCTTTTACCAAACCAGCATACTGTACACTTGCCCAACCACAAGTGAAACCAGGGGCTTGCCGCTTAAAATAGTTACTCCAAACAGACCGCCGCGACTAACAAAAAATAAATCACAAGCAGTCAGTGAACAGCGAACATATTTTACAAAAAGGCGTCTTTGCACCATAGGCACGGCCATACGGCGGCCACTCGGACGTCAAGAGGACGTCGAGACGGCGTGAAACGAACACAGCTCAACCCCCAGACCCCCAAGGTAAAACGAGAACCTTTTGCTACGCTTCGGGGAAAATGAAGGAGAACTCCCTAAAAGAAGATAGAAGTTGGTAAACTCCAACCCTAAAATAGTGGTGTGCTGGTTAAAAATGGTGGTAAAGTGAGGTTTCTGGTCTTTTTAGGGGGTTGCTATATATATATATATATATATATATTTCATGAACGGGCAACTGTCCAAAGTTGGGGCCATTGAGCCCACTAGTCCTCCGTTCTTCACTGTCAGTGCCCAACTTCTGACCCTTGTAATTACCCTATATATATATATATATGTATGTATGTATGTATGTATGTATGTATGTATGTATGTATGTATGTATGTATGTATATACATATATCCACTAAATCGAAACAAGAGCAGCCAACGAACCCGAATGCAGTCACGTAACAACCTTTTGTGAAACACGTCATCTGAACAATCTCGTACATTCTTCCCTTGCTTCCGTACCAGTACACACTGGAGTGTGGAAAGAGATGGACTACAGAGTCAGGAGTGTGAAGTGTAAAGTGTAGACTGTGGAGTGTAAAGTGCAGGGTGTGGAGTGTGACGTGTGAAGTGTCGAGTGTAAAGTGTGAAGTGTTGAGTGTGGTGTGTTACGTGTGAAGTATAAATTGTAGAGTGTGAAGTGTAAAGTGCAGAGTGTAAAGTCTGAAGTGTTGAGTGTTGAGTGTAAAGTGTAGAGTGTAAAGTGTGAAGTATGGAGTGTAAAGTGTAGAGTGGGGAGTGGGGAGAGGGGAGTGTAAGGTGTGAAGTGTAGAGTGCTGAGTGTACACTGTACAGTGGAGCGTAAAGTGTAGAGTGTGGAGTGTGGAGTTTAAAGTGTAGAGTGTGGGGTGTGGAGTGTGAAGTGTAGAGTGTGGAGTATGAAGTGTGGAGTGTAAATTGTAGAGTATGGGGTGTGAGGTGTGGAGTGTAAAGTTTAGAGTGTGGGGTGTGGAGTGTGGAGTGTGAAGTGTGGAGTGTCAAGTGCAAAGTGTGGAGTGTAAAGTGTAGAGTGTGAAGTGCCAACTGGGAAGTGTAAAGTGTAGACTGTGGAGTATGGAGTGTGATGTGTAGAGTGTGAAGCGTCGAGTGTACAGTGTGAAGTGCGGAGTGGAGTGTAAAATGTAGAGTGTAAAGTGTAGAGTGCGGAGTGTAAAGTGTGAAGTGTAAAGTGTAGAGTGTGGAGTGTGGAGTGTAAAGCGTAGAGTGTGGAATGTGAAGTGCAGACTGCTGAGTGTAAAGTGTAGAGTGGGGAGTGGGGAGTGTAAAGTGTGAAGCCTAGAGTGTTGAGCGCAACGTGCAGAGTGGAGTGTAAAGTGTAGAGTGTGGAGTGTGAAGTGTGGAGTGGAAAGTGTAGAGTGTGGGGTGTGGAGTGTGGAGTTTGCAGTGTAGAGTGTGGGATGTGAAGTGTGGAGCGTAAAAGGGCAAGTGTAAAGTGTAGCGTGTGGAGTGTAAAGTGTAGAGTGTGGAGTGTAAAGTGTAGAGTGTGAAGTGTGGAGTGTTGAGTTTCAAGTGTAGTGTGTGGGGTGTTGAGTGTGGAGTTTGAAGTGTGGAGTGTTGAGTGCGAAATGTAGAGTGTAAAGTGTGAAGTGTGGAGTGTCAAGTGTAAATTGTAGAGTCTGGGTTGTAGAGTGTAAAGTGTGGTGTGTGGAGTGTGGAGTGTGAAGTGTGGAGTGTTGAGTGTAAAGTGTACAATGGGGAGTGGGGAGTGTAAAGTGTCAAGTGTAGAGTGTTGAGTGTAAAGTGTAGAGTGGAGTGTAAAGTGTACAGTGTGGAGTGTGAAGTGTGGAGTGTAAAGTGTAGAGTGTGGGTTGTGGAGTGTGGAGTGTGAAGTGGGGAGTGTAAGGTGTAGAGTGTTGAGTGTAAAGTGTGAAGTGGAGTGTAAAGTGTAGAGTGTGGGGTCCGGAGTGTGGAGTGTGAAGTGTAGAGTGCGGGATGTGAAGTGTGGAGTGTAAGAGGGCAAGTGTAAAGTGTAGAGTGTGAAGTTTACAGTGTGGAGTGTAAAGTGTGAATTTTGGAGTGTGGAGTGTGAAGTGTAGAGTGTGGGGCGTGGAGTGTGGAGTGTGGAGTGTGAAGTGTGGAGTGTTGAGTGCAAAGTGTAGAGTGTAAAGTGTGAAGTGTGGAGTGTCAAGTGTGAAGTGTAAAGTGTAGAGTGTAGAGTGTGAAGTGTACAGTGTGAATTGTAGAGTGTGGAGTGTAGAGTGTAAAGTGGGGAGTGTAAAGTGTGAAGTGTCAAGTGTAAAGTGTCCAGTTCGAGTGTGAGGATGTGTGAAGTGTAAAGTCATAAGTGCAAAGTGTAGAGTGTAAAGTGTTGACCGTCAAGTGTGTAGTTTAGTGCAAAGTCTAGAATAGAGACTGGAGGGGGGTCAAGTCTAAAGTGGTGAGATGCAACTGCACCAAATACTGCGCTTGCCACGCATTCCATCACACTCGACGGATCTGCACCAATTGCTGCGCCTGCCACGCAAAATGAGACTTTGCGAATGCCCCACGCCTGCCACACGATTTGCACGTTCTCACCACTGACGCTGCCCTGACAATGCGATTTGCAAAAAAACGCAAGACGACACGTTTAAAGTGCTGCGCCTGCCACGAAAAATGACGGCGGAGGTCTCCAAAGTGCTGCGCCTGCCACGAAAAATGGAACTCAACTTTTGAAAAACGACGCAGAAGTATTGCGCCTGCCACACAAAACGACTTTCGACACTTTTTCCAGACACGTGAGAGTCTCACGAAGTGCCACGCCTGCCACACAAAACGACGTTACAACCGCTTCGAGAACCTCCATAAACGAGAGGTTTTGGAGCTTTTCCCCATTAGCATGGCGACTCCACAAGAAAGCCAGAGAATTTAGAGAAAACATGTTGGAAAGCTGAAAACGAGCATTTAGTACGAGGCTTCCGTCAATTTTTGTCACATCTCAAATGATGGAATTTCACGAAGTGCCACACCTGCCACACAAAACCACGTTACGACCTTTTTGCAAAGCTCCAAAAAGAGCATGTCGTACGAGGCGTCCGTCAATTTTCAGCACATCTCACAACAAAATGCCATCCCTGCCACACGATTTGCACATTCTCACCACTTGACGCAGCCCTGACAATGCGATTCGCAAAAAACACGACACGTCTAAAGTGCTGCGCCTGCCACGAAAAATGACGATGGGGGTCTCCAAAGTGCTGCGCCTGCCGCGAAAAATGCAACTCAACTTTTGGAAACGACGCAAAAGTATTGCGCCTGCCACACAAAATGACTTTCGACGCGTTATGGAACACGTTGGAATGTGACGAAGTGCCACGACTGCCACGCGAAACGACCTTTCGACACGTTTGAAACCTCCAAAAATGACCGACCACCTTTGCAGCTTTCCCCATAGGCACGGACATACGGCGGCCACGCGGTCGTCAAGACGGCGTCAAACGAACACAGCTCAACCCCCAGACCCCCAAGGTAAAACGAGAACCCTTCGCTACGCATTCGGGAAAAAAAATGTGTCTGTTGGTTGATCCCCATTAAACCCCATATGTTTATCCCTTTATCCCATTGTCCATCCATTTTGGATGGGAAGTCCACAACTTTTAATGGAAAATGCATCGTGTTTGTTGCTTCATCCCCATTTGATTCCTCAAGAAGAAACACCCGCAGCTACGCAGCTGCTCCTTCACCGAAAAACCTTTCTGTTCTCGCTCCGCCTGCCAAGGCTCGCTCCCCAAGTCCAGCTCAATCCAGCTCATTCAAACTTCATGCGCCAACAAACTTCCGCAGCTTGAGACACATTTTCTGACGATTTTTCTGGTGGATAGCCATGTCTTCCAAGGTGTTTCTTCATTTTCTGACGATTAAAATCTCCATCAGTTGGGGCGGTTTCAGCTCCCAGCAGCTGCACCTTGATCATGGCATAGAGGGCACTGAGAGCCACGCAATCCGACAAGTCTGCATCCAAATTTTGGATCTCCTGAAAGCACGAAATGGAAGAATTCACAGACCTAATATGGGTGATTCATCAGTTGATGAAGTTGATGACAGGTAAATCCAGGTAAGTTGGCTTCTACATCCCCTGGTTTAACATTTCTCACCCCAATTTTACGGTCTTTGGAACTACATTTTAGTGGATATTGCTATTTTTGGGGTTCCATGTTAAATCTGAAATTCTTGAGGGTGTAACCAGGCTACCTGTTGGATTAGTGGTGGATAGATGGGGGAAAACTAAATGACATTGAATGGTTTCTTGGGTGTGTCAGACATCATGTCTTGGATGTGCCACTTCTTTCTGGGGTATCCCAAGTTATATATGGCTTATCCTGCTACTAAGTGGGATGCACATCCCTGGGCAAAAATGGTCATGAGACCTTTTTGATCCAAAGAAAATGGAAAACTGGCCTCCCAAAGACCGGTTGGTCCATGAGGATTCCAAAGATCACACGAGTTTGTCTGAAAAATCACCAAAAATCCCATCCGATTATACAGCTTGGTTACAGCAAAAGGTATCCCGTTGATCACGGGTTTTCGACAGTCTCCAATTTGGTATACTACCTACTACAACACCCCTATTTCAGAACCAATTACTTTAACAATGGCCCCAAAAACCAGAGGTTTAAACCCTCATATTCCCCCAGTTACAGCCTCCTGTCTGGCCACCAGAATCAGCGCATCTTGATTCTCTACCTGCACGGCAAGAAGAGAATGGAGCCAGTTGTGACTTACTAAGTCAAACGGCTTGGTTCAATCCAGCAAGAATTGGGATCTGACAACGAAATCGGCCATTGAAGCACCTGAAAAAATGACATATCATTGAGATGAGTTTAGCCATCAAAAACTTTTTGAGAATCCCAGGTTTTCATGGGATCAACTGTGATAAATTCCACGTCCCCCCCTCCCAAAGGCCCCCCAAACGCCCGCGGCCGCCCGCCTTTGACATGTCCTCCAACAACCCTTCGCAATGGCCACGGGCTTTCGTCACCGCAACGTTGATCCACCTGGGGATCAGGAGAGGCTGGATTTCATGGGATTAACCTAGGGACTTACCACGGAATTTATGGGAGTTAGTGGGAATTTAATGGGACTTGATGGGATTTACAGCAATGGTATTTAATGGGATCTTTAACCCACAATAGTGGGGATATGAATGGGAGTTTTTAAGGAATCCACGAACTACATGGAGGTTTTAATGGGCAAACCATCTATAAAGCGGGATATGAGGGGGATACAATGATATGCCAATGGAATGTGAATGGAATCATATTGATTAATGCCCTCTGGCAATCTACGGTAACAATTTGCTACGGTATAGATACCCATGTAGTTTGATGGTTTCCATATCAAAAACGGTGTTTTTGCATAGCTATTCCCAGAGAGAAACAATAGGTCATTTGGGAGAAACCCAATGGAAATTCAGTCAACACGCTGCACGATCCCATATCAACTTCTTGGTTGGTTGTATATCCCAGTAGGTCCCCTTGGTGATATTGGGGTCCGAGTTTTTGTCACATCGCTTTTGGGGGTTAATACAGTTATACAATGTTACACAAGCATTTATTTTTACACTCCATCTACAAAAACCAAGACTCTTAGATGGTGTAATCCCCCCCTTTCTTCAAAGCGAAATCCCTATCCATGGCCAAAATCTCAGCCCAACTGAGCCTGATCAGGACGATCTCGGCCTCATCTGCTGTGGAAGGATCTTCCAGAAGTGGACGGATGTCTTTCTTCGCCAGGCGATGTTTGACCTCCAAAAATGCCGGGCATTTTTGGAATTTCGCCTCCACTAAACATGCAAAAAGATCAGATATGGAAAAAAACCATGTTTTACCTTGGAAAATGATCCAAGTAGGAAAACGGTCCACTTTCATTGTGGAAATTGGATTTGATTTTTTGGGTTCCCCAACAGAAAGAGGGACAGAAATAGGGACTTTTCTTGGTCTTTACCCTAAGCTAAACTTACATGGAAAAACAGTGCTTTCCCTTGCAAAATCATGTTACTTTCTGGGGTAAATCGGCATTGGGCTCGCCAAACTCAGGTAGCAAATGGGCTTGCAGAATGCAACCAACCACGGGATATCACCTTGGGGAACATGAAACCGGCATCCAAGATGCAGGGATCAAAACAGCCAAACGACAGCTTAAAGCAGAATGTGGTAAAGCCACTGACAGTACCCCATTTACTCAAGTTTATAAACATCCCAGGATGAAAGGAATTCGAGTTTCTCATTGGGTTTACAAGCCAGAAGAAGGGCATATGTGATCACGCATCAAGTGGTGCTGGAGCATCTCCCAATGGATAATCTCACATCGGTGAGATGGTGACAAATCATGTGTTCATCATTTTTCCGTTGATTTTCTAAGCATCAATCACCCAAAGAACGATGAGTACTCTCCATCCTTTGCTGGTGACTTCATCATTTTCACCCGAAAAAATCCCTAAGTCGCGCTTGATCACCGATCCACCAAGCGCTTCAAACGCGACGCGGTTCGTCGCGTCGCTTGCATCGCCTCCAAATGATGAAGCCCCGCTTGTCGTACCACCAGCGAAAAGAAAAGCTCCAGGCTTTGGGCTAGGACCTGCAAAAGCCTTGGTTTCGATGAGATTTACCATCCCCAAACGTTGGGACGATCATGGTAAGATCATGGGAATATCATGGCATATCATGGGTAAATCACAAATATGGGCTTCTGAACCATCTATGATTGGGGATGGAGTTTCAGCAGAACAATCCTCATCTGTATAAATCCGATAGATGATGGGTGTCAGCCACAAAAATTGGCGCCCCGCGAGGAATCTGCAGGAAAGCATTGTTGGGGTCAAAAACCAGGGGCTTCCGAGTTCCCGGTAGATTTTCCCTGGAAAACCAATCCATTGATGGTGGAACAATCAACTGGGACAACCTTCACATGACGGCGATCAGTGCAGGAACTGGCCATCTACTATACCTGAGAAGAATGAAAACGAAAGGCAGTGTTCACCATTCATAACTCGGTGTTTTTCACCATTCATGACTGGGCGTTTTTCACCATTCATTACTGGGC
>BGPT01000080.1:343297-356479 GCA_003297045.1 Symbiodinium sp. clade C Y103
CTGGGTGTTTTTCACTATTCATTACTGGGTGTTTTTCACCATTCATAACTGGGTGTTTTTCACCATTCATTACTGTGCTCTTTTCACCATTCATTACTGTGTGTTTTTCACCATTCATTACTAGGCGTTTTTCACCACTCATTACTGGGTGGAGAAAAGTGGTAAGTAATGACCCACAAAAAGTGGTAAGTAATGACCCCTCTTTTTCCCGCGCCCCCCAAGAATTGTCACAGCAATGCATGAACCGGCCCAACCGGAACACGGACCAGGGGAGAATCGATACCCCACCGTCATCAAATTGCGACACGGTACATGCCCCGCTCCTCCAGAACACCCTAATCACCACCTAATTTCGAGATTTTGGCCTCAAAAACGACGCTCTCCCCCCAGACCCCCTATTCTCCCTTCGGTCGCAAAAAGCAACGAGTCAGCCCTCTGGCTGCCTTTCGTAATTCTGCAACTATTGCTTTCTGGTCTGTAAGTTCTACCAAATTGTGGAGCTTGGAAATCGTCACTTGATCAAGATGCTGAAGTAGAAAATGCATCGCAGGAAAGCTTGACTGAAATCTGTGATCGGTGGACTGGATTGAACCACCCTCACATGCTAGGTAGCAAAATCTTATGACTAGTGGGAGGTCATCAAAAGTGATTGGGATCTCATTCGTCAGTAGTCCTCTCTATGTAACTTGCGAAAAAACATGGTCTTTGGTCGACTCTTGGTTCCGTTTTAGAGTTTACACCTCAAGAATACAAGGATGAAGCCACAAAAAATCATGCTCATCAGAAAAAACCTCTTCCGGGCCCACCTGTCAGTTTTTGTTTGACGGGGTACATCACGTTTTCCCCTGTTTTATTTCCTTCCGAATCAGAGGCCTTGACAGAGTCACTCTGTGCAGGGATCTCCTGGAGTACGTCAAAAACATTGAAAACCTATTAGTAACTGATCTGCCTGAACCGCGCTCAGTCTAAATGCGCAGAGTTGCGCGTGCCTTGAACAGCCACAGTACCCCATCAAAACCTCCTCAATTGGTTCTTAATTGCGCTCATCTTCAAATGTGAATCTGTCGATTGAGCTTGTCACACAAGGGTCCTCCTGTCAGCAATAGACTCATTCACAAAATCTGAAAGGGGTTCCATACCCAACGTCAACATCAAAGCCTTCCCACCATTGAGCTGAACGATCCCTTACTTTGTGTTCATCTAGAAATCGCCAAGCAACCATCCGTAAATGTTGCATAATCTACATGAGAAGTAATGATTGAATTGCTACACATGCCTGTGTATACTATAGATACATGTATGTCAATACATATAATTTGTATAGATATAATACTAGTAGATAAAAAAAATATGTGTACATATGAATGCGTAGGCGAATATGTATCATGTTTATCATTTATAGTGTATCATACATAGTATATCCTATGTATGTGTATATATATATATACACAAATGAACAGTAGATAACCTATCATCACCATCCATCCCCTAAAGCCACTGACCTCACGGAGCCATTTCCCCGGTCCTCAGGTGGAGCAAGCGTCCGCAAAATGTGCGCGCGCAGGTCCAGTTTCACCTGCAAGACGATATCACCGAAAGGGGAAGATTTGGGTGGTATATACATATGCATATTAAGCATATAATACATATATATATATATATTATATATACAGATACATATTATTATTATTATTGTTAATTTTATTTTTATTTTTATTTTTATTATCATTTTTATTATTAGTATTATTATTATTATTATTATTATTATTATTATTATTATTATTATTATTATTATTATTATTATTATTATTATTATATATGTGGTATACGGTATACGTATATAATATTATATAATTGTATATTTATATGACCAGCCACTATGAAAATACAATGGAAACATACAACGTACATCATCACCAATCAGTACCTACAATTTGCCATCAAGAAAACAGTTGGACATGCCATGCCCTGTTCCTTTTCGCACCTGCGCCAAATGTTCAGCCTCATCCAAGCGCGGTAGCTGCTTCATGCCCTGATCAAAGGCAGATCTGTTTCTTGAGCCATCCCAAAAATTTGAGTCACTTGGGAATCATAAGAGATCGAAGGGGAACATAGCTGGGAAACAACCAACAGCAACCAGCAAGTGTTGTATTCCCCATAGTTTCAGGCTATAAAGAAACATGGTACACCTGCGGGATCCAAACAGAGTCAGCATGAAGCATACGCGAAAGAAGCACTGGGTACTGCTTTGGAATTAAATGCAACAGCCAGCCGATGAAGTCTCCAGAAAACATCTCCTTTCAGATCCACAGCTGCGCTCAAACTGACCGTGTGTTTGAACAACACAGCCTTTCATTCCCAACCTGATCGTAGAAGGCAGCTGGCTGCTGCATCAAGCAAGGCATTCCTGACAAACTGGATCATCGTCCCAAAGCCCGCCAGCCGTTCGCCAAATTTGATATCATTTGATATCATTTGATGTACTATCATTTGGCCATATATTTCGCAGCATTTTCACCCAATTTCCAACCACTCCCTCGTTCGACCGAACTCGCAGCGCCTCGCTCCATGGCCGGAGTCAGATCTGCCGTCTGTGGGATGAAGCCCCGCATGGCCAGGTCCAGCAGTCCCGTCTGCAAATCCACTGGTGCCACCATGAAACACATCAAAAAAACAAAAAATGTGGTAATTAAATGAAATTAAGAAGAAAGACATCAAAGACGCCTCAATGAATGCCGGAGCAGATCTTGAACATCAAGAGTTTAGGATAGCGGCTCAATTAGAATGTAGGCTCACCATGGCAAGAACACAAGTACAATCAGCATCTTGTATTCGCACGTCCACACAACAGCACCTCCAGGTCAGACTCAGTCAACGCAGGTGGGTCTGCTAAGGGATCCAAGCGATTCATCTGCACAAGTGCGATGAATCCGCTGAACTGGGGGATGGGTGCAACACAAAAATCTTGGCCATTTTGAGGGCCTAAGCATCACCTGAATTCAATTTGTGGTATCGGCGCCATGATTTTGGCTCATACGGGCAAAGCATGGAACTTAATCATGACATATCATTGATTCATGACAATGTGTAGCGTGATTGAATATAGATAAACACGTGACTTCAAACAAACACTTTGAAGGCGAGTGACGATGACGGTTCATCCTGTTGTGAAGCCCCGTGAAAGCATGTAAGTCTAGAGAATAGCAAACATCATGAATCTACTTATAGCACTGCCATAATCTATGATAATGTAATGACCACACGCAAGTGGAATGCCAACAGCTGCGACCATGAAGAGGGTCCACAAAATTTGAGCTGCTCTGGGCAAAACAACCATGAAATGCTTGGCCTTGGGTAGCAATCGCTTGCGATTCGTCCTGGGCGGCTGCAGCTGCCGATGCCGGGGAACCCAGGAACAATAAAAACACCATGGGGCCATATCATCGAGGCGGTAGTTCAATGATGTCGTAGGGGTTCAAACCACAACAATCCAGTTCCAGGTTGGCTGGAACAGTTGAGCAACTTTTCTGAACGGTAGTGGTGGGGGCAGCATCATATCGATTTGATCAAATTACTGATCATAAGCAAGTTGGAAAGGCCTGAGCCTCCTCGATTTATTCTCAGCTTCAACCCTGGATGACCAAATTCAAGACTGGGAGTTCCCACGTCTTGGCGGACATTTGATGACCTCCTGTAGGCTGTCTCACAGGTCTTCTCCTTTGGCCCTTGGCTGCACAGGTTGGTACATGGTGGGCAATGGCTCATCGCTTCAGCCCGATGGAACAATCTATGGCGCGCCACTTCTGCATTGTCAAACTGGTGTAAATCGGGAATTATTTGGGATACTTGGAACATTTGGCCCAGTGCCCATCCATACGCTTGGGAATATATGGGAACAGTTGAGATAGCGTCTGATGATAAGACACTTTCGCAAATCCCAAGCTACAAGGGTCAATCATGTCCAAGGCCAAGGCTGTGCTGGCCGCACGACCAGTTGCGGGTGGAGCCTCGGGTAACTCCATCACCAGCTTTGGTAAGCGAAGCCGACGTCGAAATGAACGTCATATGGACTTCCAGCAAAGTACAACCATTGAATTCATTGAATCCCCTATGTCTAAGACTCAGCTTTTCCCGCCCTCGGCCATAGTGGAACCAGGATCACGGCAATAGGTCTCACCGGTCGCGGTGGAGGTGGTCCAGACTGGGCGCAGACCGACAGGGTGTGTCCAGTTTCTTGCAACCTTTCGGTCAAATCTATCCATCTGTATGTCTCAAAAGAAAGGGCCTGAAAAAGAGCCCTCCGACCTCTTGAAACCCAAGCTCGTTTCTAATTCAATAGGCCATCAAGTCTTGCCAGGGTCGCTACTCCCAAAGGATATCTGATGGATTACCTCACCATGATCCCTCCCTGAGAGAGGTAGATTTTCCTGTTTGGTCCAGTTTGGTTCGTCCTTCAACAGCCCTGGGCACCGGTCTGAGGAGCGCTTGCGGGGCGGAATGTACTCGGTGCTCAACCTGGAGCAGGATCATGGGGATTGCGAAGGGCATTGCGAAGCAGTCTATGGTGTCAGCAGCCTTAAGCAGGTTTGAAGGTGCTCTGTGATATGATGGGCTGGAAATGAGCAGACTGAGGGTCCCCGGCGACGCTGCAAGGGAATTGCTTTGATTGCCTCAATACATCGTACACTGGAAGCTGAGTGAAGCCAACATTGCCCCCTGCAAGCCGATCAAGGCCATGGTTGGAGTTGTATGCAAACAAATTATATATGCTAAACCACCTTCACTTTCAGGACAACTGCCCTTCAAATCTCATTGCTGCAAAGCTGGATCCCTCACGGATCGGGTGGATGACAATCCCAAAGACTGCAAGGGCAGTGGCAATTTGATTCAAGCCCGTCCCAATCTTGGTGGCTCACCCAAATGTGGCGCTCGTGGTGCCACGCGCGCAGCCGTCACCAAAGCATGCGCCTGCTGGGTATCACCGGCAATAGGCTACGAATGGGGGCGGGTAGCATATGTTTATCCCTGGGGCAGGCTCATCACTGCCACCTCGACAAAGCAGAAAGAAATCAGAAAAAGGTGCAGTCCGTATCCTCTCCCTTTTCTCATTTCGCTTTAAAGGTCGCTGCAGAGATTGGTCCGCCAGTGTTGAAATATGTTTCGTGGATATCTATATAGATATACAGTATGCACATATATATATATATATACATATATGTATATGTATCTGTATATATATATATAGGCATATACGATTCAGGTTCGCGGTTCGACAGCCCCCCCAATGGTATTCCCATATATACCTATATAATCCTATATATATATACTTATAGACCTATATACCTATATACAACCTGTATATAACTCCCAATACTGTATACCACCCCCGACCACCACAGCCACTACATGCCACTACCACAGGGGGGGCAGGGGGGTACCCAACCAACCATGACCATGGGTGGGGGGGGTAGGGGGAGCCTACAAACCTAGATCGTATATAAACATATGCTATACACATATGCATGATATATATATATATATGATGATAGGTGTGATTGAATGTGATTCATGCATGGATATGTGCTCTATTATATGCAAAATACACTACGTACACATCAACAATTTGAATATGCAATGTGTTTTGAATTTTGATTGAAGCTTAGTGACTGATACACTGAAGCCCCGAACTGCATTGAACCGCCTTGTTGGACCTGGAATCAATCTAAAGTATATGGAATGATATTGAATATTATTGAGAAAGAGATCCTGAACCCATGTTTGAACTTTTGAAGAAAAGAAACATCCAACTAAATCTGATAGGGACCTCTCAAACCATGCAGACTTTATTCCTGTAAACTGTAAACATTAAATTGGAAGCCCTCGGGGCTCCTCTCAAAACTGCAGGCTTTTCCGGTGGTCGGGGCTGACCACAGACGTTAACTGCAAGCAACGGAGGTTGCTATGCCCCTGCAACGCCGTGCACCCTGTTCATCTTCCCAGGGTCAAGGCAATTAATCTGTGGAAAGCCACAGAGATGCTCAACTTTGGCTCACCGCTAGAGCAGATTTGAGCAATTTCTACACACAAGATACGTTAAATAGACGAATTCCGATTGTAGTGTTATATCATCCTTGTTAGTTAAATGATTTTGTTTACAGATTGCTGCGGCAACATGAGATTGTCCAATTTGGGGTGGAAAATGTGGTCAGAAAACCTGATATCTCCGAACCAAAACCATCTCTTGGTGCAATGTTATTATGCATATGTTCCAACGATTGTCTCACGTATACGACAGCTGCAACAGCCGGGTCTCACTGATCACCCGATCCTTGGTGAAACAAGCAATGGAATCCGGAGCTCCCAGCTCTGCTCTGCAGGTCTTGGGAAAAATATTGTAACCGGGGGAGAAGATCCGATAAGATCCGTTATGGCCCATGTAGCATGTGGTAACACAAAATCTGCTCCGCTCTGGGGCGATCACATCAGAGGTAATGAAGAGAAAGACCTAGCGACGTCTGAAGCTCCATGGGTGCAGTCTCACACATCTACTTCATTCATCTTCATTCTACTTTTGTGTTGCCGCCAAAACATCAGCGGGATGTGAACTTTGCATAACTTTGTCCTTGAAGCACAAAACAAAACAAACGTGGCATGCTGCAAAATCACCCAGAACTGCGAATGGTTTGCAAGGATCTTGTTGAATCCAACCAGAAACCATCTGCACCTCAGCACTGTAAGACAGTGTGGCCGGCACCGCATGAAACCTCAGAGACATGGTCGTGAGTTCAAAATTTGCACAGGAGTGACCTCAGATTTCAATCATAGTCACAAATCGTCCAAAAAGAAAGTTTTTACTCCACAATAAGTTGATCATCCGCTGGAGTTTGGGCCACTGATCAGCTGAAGTTGCAAAAGCCTCAATCTTTTTCTACACAGGCTAGCTATTAATCATTTCAGCAACAGCACCGACGGTTGCCGCAGCACTCTCCCCTCCATCAAAATATTCAAGGAGTCGGCTGCTGATGCACCTAGATCTGTGAATCATTTACCACAAGTCAAGGTGTCCCCAATTTACATGGAACAACTTTAAAAACGTGTTGCTGCTTTTGCCAGAAGAACATAATTCATCCCAAACACACATATTATATGTGTGGATACAGAATTAGACATGCACATATGTAAACATATAGACACACAAACGTAATGCTATAGATACTGTATGGCTGCAGCCAAGGGACAACAACTCGATGGTCCTGGTGTCCAATGAGTTGATCACCAACTCCGGAGACCTTGAGAGATCGTTGAGGAAACGCACCTTGTCATCTGGTATGTTTGATGCCAAAATGTAAGTATAGCCAGTGTGGATATGGCTACACAATTCATGTGCGATCTGATATATGATACACATGTGATGTATAGATTTATACATATATATATATACTATGTATATATGTACCTCTGTGTCTGTGTATATCATGTGCTAGAATATATGTTCATATAGGATCATGTAGGATCATGTACTATCATGTAGTCTCATGTAGTATCATGTTATCAACATATGCTTTCGTATTTGGGCCAATACCTTCTATCGATGTTTGACATTTGTAGTCAGAAGTCCAACCGCTCTCAGAACCGAAAGCTTCCAGGATGCCAGACTGCACTGACACCAACGCGGGCTCGGAGCACCGGACTGTGTACCTGAAACAAAGGGTCAGCATCATGCTACAAAATCAGCTGTCCATAGCTGTCCCAAAGGTCCTTCAATTCTTGACCAAATTCACTTGTGCTTCTGAAAATGATGCGCCCAGCCCACCAAATCCAAGTTGTAGTTTTCAGGGGCCAAGACTGCGTGGCGTTAGGTCATGGTAGCTGTTGCCAACAGATTTCACTGCACCCAGCCGACTCAACACCGTTCCCCACTCAGCAGGTCACTTCAGCGGTCTCACCGCCTAATGATTTCACGAGCATCTTTTGAAACATCAAAAGCTTTGATAGAATGTCCAAATGTTGATGGAAACTAATAGATATCAATGGATACTAACGGATACTACTGGACACTAAAGAACAATTGTGCCAACGTCCAGTTCTCTTTGTGGCATTGGAGCATCCGACATGTCGTATTCTCATTGCTTCAAGCCAAACCACTGAGCTTGCAAAGGAAAATCCTGAAGTATTGCAATTATCCTCGCGTCGAATTCTAGCCGCAAGCGACAGCTTGGGCTTTGGTGATTGTTCCAGCGCATCTCGTGATTCTGAAGAAGCAAAGGTGATAAAAGAAATGTTGGAACTGCTAAATTTATTTACGTGCACATAGTGATACCTAATGCCTTCCTTCCAATCAATCAAAAGGCCCATTCTTTTCCCTCCCCACAACATTGAAAGTGTTAGTTGTTGAGGAGTTGGAGAAATATATCCAAATACTAGGAAGCGGCTCCAAGTCATCCAGCCTCGTTTTTGTAGAGGAGTCGTTTTCGCACTGCCGTCAGCACCTTGTAACAAAGGCAACAGTATCATGAAATCATTCGGACATTTAGGGAAGCACGGAGGGGAAAATGTCCGAAATCTATGCTCTCTGGCATGTTCATGAGACATCAATGACTGCCTCCAAATATGTTACCCTTGCTCCAACGTGTCCCTGGTCACGTGCTTTTGAAATCTGAGAAAATATTTACCGTAGACGCACGGCAGAACATGAAAAAAGGACTGCCGTGAGTTTAGGTTCGCGCCGGCAAAGAGATGTTGTGGACCATCTGGCAGTGATTTCAATGACGGGGAGTCTTGGCTGGGTTTCACTTCTGGGGTGAATGATTTTTGCAAAGTTAACTACTGGTATCCTAGTTGTCCTTCCCATGTACATCCAAGCATGCTTACTATCTTATACTTGCTCGAAAGAGGCCTCACTCATGCAATGATTTACCTGGTTTTTCCATCTTTTCCTTCAGGGAACCCACTGGACACTTGATACATTTGCTTCGGCTGGTGCTGCCCCACACCTTGATCTCTGGTGGATCGGCTGCGATGACAATCAGCATGGCCTCAAGTGGCGGCTACTGGCACGGCGTTGATGGTGGTCTCCCGTGTGCTTCAACTGCAGCAAGTCATGATCAAAACAAATTCTTACAGTGTCTTCCAAATACATCCCTGTCGAAAATGTTCATAGTCTCATAGTTCTCTGTGCCTACATGATCTGTATCCACCTGACACATGACAAAAACCTAGAATTTCAAGGAATTATCACCTTTCCAGCATATCCTACCCAACTGGAACTAGACTGATAACTCAAGCAAAACCCAAATCATCCAAATCGACAAAAAAACAAAACTCCAACTGCCCACGTTGTCAGTCTGGGCCGTCCCACCGCCACTAGCCGGCGTACTGCAGGATCCACAGCATGTAATCGACAGCTCTTGGTGCCAACCTATCTCATGCTATGCCATCGAAAATTCTTGAAGGTCCCCGCGCCAGTATATAGTGAGAGATGGGAGAGATTCAAGAACATCCACTATGGGACAAGAGTCAAGAGTATACAAGAGTCCTATAATTTCTTGAGATTGGCTTCTGATTCTTAAGGGTTGATTGTATGCCTAAATCGCATGCAAAGGTTGAATGTATGCCTAAGTCGCATCCGACTCTGCCCCATCTTGTACAGCAGAGTTTCCAAAGGTTCGGGTTCCCTGTTGGTACCTTTCTTCAACCTACCAGGTCGCCTTAGTGTAGCAGCCTTCCCCTTTTCCACTGCTCCAGCCTGCATGGAAGTGATCAAGATGTTGAACTTGACACCGTAGCGTGGATCGACCTGGAAACAATGGAAAATGGTGGAATGTTGATCCATCCAACTGGCATCTGCAATATGGGATCCAGGGGTTCCAAATCAGCATGTTGCTTCAATGATCTGTGGATTATAAGCCTTGTATAGGTAATGGCAGGCAATGGAAGGTAATGTATGGCAATGTATGGTACTGTATGGTATTGTAACATTGTCAGTTAAGAGTTACGAGTAAGAGCTTCGAATTTATGCGACAGGAACTCTTGGAAAATGGCGTGGCCATGCCCTTTTGCGACCCCTGTGCCTCTGCTGTTGGCTGCACTTGAACCGCCTGCATGGTTCATGGTGCAAGTGGAGGAGCGTAGCTCTACCTAAACTGTGTGAAATCCTCTTCAGCCAACCAAACTGGTAATTTCATGTAATTTCCTTGGTAGTCAAATGCTGGGTCCATGCATCGTCGAAATTGTCCAAGCAGAAGGCAGTTTGCCCTTCACACCCAAGATTTCCGATTGAACAAAACTGCCAGAAGTGCAAAATGGTTCCTCAATGTTCCTCATTCTGCACTTGACTCATGACTCATATCACTCGAGCCTCAGGATTTGATGAGTGCAAGCGCACTGTGCCCGCATCAAGCACCTGCTTGCAAATGCCCCATTGTCAGGCGCATGTGCCATCCCTGTCGTCTTATTCTCTTCTTTCTCTTGCTCAAACACTCTCTAGATCTGATTTCTGAATCAACCCACCAGGGTACTGACATGATCCTCTCCCCATGTGTTCCCCCCCAATTTCCGGTTCCAGCCTCTGCCGGGGCCAAACAAATTGATCGTTCAATGCCTTGCCCAACGACCTGCATCGATCATGCAGGTGGCTATATATACACCAACATATCCCCGTTATATCCCCATCAATATCCCCACTATCAGTCCCAGTTATCTCCCGATAAAATCCGATAAACTGGTTGGCTTTAGTATAGTCCACGGTTTTTAAGATACCCTCCAACAAATGGACATAGTTATAGAAAATGGATAAAAATGGCCCATTTAGGTCGATGATTCAATTGCCTGTTGCAAATGTTGATTTTCTATGGCTACGACAAATTGCCACGGCTGTTTTCCCGTCATTCAAACAAATATGGGGACGAGGCGGTGTTATAGACTATTAAATCCAATTGAATCCCATAGATATCTTGATGGATAGACAGACAGACAAATGGATGGATAGATGGATAGATGGATGGATGGATGGATGGATGGATAAATAGATGGAGAGATCGAGAGATAGAGAGATAGAGAGAGGTAGAGAGGGATAGAAAGACAGACTAGATAGATAGCTACCTGTCGTGAGATTCGAAATCACTACAGATCCGTTTGCCGGAACCTGACAAAAGGACGGACCAGAGGGAATCGAATGACTGTCTGCCCATTGCGTAGTGGTACATAGGGGGGAGGGGGGGAGGCGGAGGCGAGGAAGCCGCGAAAGCAATACTGTTTGGTCCGACCAATCGGCACTTTTGCTTTGGGAGCCTCCCCTTTACTCCGTAAAGTAAAACTCAAGGTAGCCCTCTAAGAGCTACCTTTCGTGATATTCTCCCCATATTCTGCCCATGATTCATGAAGGAAATATGCCAGTACCCTGTTTTCTACATCTCTGGGAAGGTTTACGATGCGGATCTTCTCCGTGCGCAGGCCCTGGACTTCCACCAGTTGCACGGCAACCTCAGGGCTGGCCACGTGGAATAGCAATGGAAGGACCAACTAGTAGGTGCAATATGTCTATGTCTATGTATATATGTATATACACACTAGTAGGCATGTGTACATATCAATATATATACATATATTGTTTAAGATTATAATACGTATATATGTATATTGATTGTATATTGTACAATATACTCCGTGCTACTGAGGATGGAAGAAATCCTGCACCAGTTGGGAATCATTGGCAACTATTCAACATTGTAAATAGTCAGATCAAAAGGGGATAAACTATTTACCAGCTGGTGCAGGATTTCTTCCATCCACAGTCTGAAGATAAAAACGGACTGATATATCTTCTCTGGGGGGCATAGTGCTTAGCATCCCACATTGTCAATAGCTATTCAAGAAATGGGATGGTTGATGGTAAAATGACCAAATTCTGCAGGGCCCTGGGTCTTCAAGTTTCCCCCGCAACAGTATGTTTAAAAGTTCATGGTGTTCTGTTCATTCCAGAAGCTTGCTGAGGACGTTTGGATTTTTGGCAATGGAATGGCCCGGAATGAAATGGACTGTTTGATGAATCTGATTAACATTCACAGTCCTTCCTGTTTCTGCCAGCACACGCACTCGCATCTAGGCAGCTGCGGCAGCCTTGATTTCAGCTCAGGAACCAAATTGCTGAAGTGTGCATCCCCATAGAAGACCACAAAGAATTGAAGCCTGGGCGTTGTTTGAAAGGCAGGCTCCCAAAAACTGATTCTGAAAGCCCCCAAAAACCGTGAGGAAATGAGATAGACAGGATCTGATAGGTTCAAAAGATGATCGCCTTTAAGATTCAGCAATGAAGAAGGGATGCACCTTGATGTTCAGTAGAGATCACAAATTACATGGCCGAGTAAATCAGAGAGCAAAAATGAAATCAGCCTGACTTCTATCAAACTGAAGAACGAAGAAAGCAACAGAGAGTTTTGTATTGTATATGTATGTACATATATATATATATAAATGAATATATATATATATACATGCTTAAACGAAAATGCAATGATTGCTTCCAGAAAACCAACCTGGCATTCGGTTGCCAAATACAAAGGTGTGCTGGCCTGAAGATCCTGGATGGAAGAAACTGCAAGCAGAGGACCACAAGTCGCATGGTTGCAATTATATTCCACTAAAACATATTCCAAGCTCATAAACCAATGATTATGGTAACATGATGCTAATATGATTAGATATAAATATATACATGTATATATATATATATATATATATATCATACCAGATCATTGTGGTAGTCATACAACATCATTAAGGTAAGATCATGGTAAAATCATTGTGTTTAATATCCCGTATCATTGTGGTTAATATTGACCCACTCATTCTGGCAACTAGTATTATGGTTATATATACATATACATACCTTGTGTCTAGCCCATGGTCTGTAACAGTTCTCACAAACTAGAGCACGATTTTTGCACGGAGGAAAACACCAAAGAGCACGATCTAGAGCACGATNTTGCACGGAGGGGAACACCAAAACAGCACGATTTAGAGCACGATTTTTGCACGGAGGGGAGCACCAACTAGCACGATCTAAAGCACGATTTTTGCACGGCTGAAAACACCAAAGAGCACGATCTAAAGCACGATTTTTGCACGGAGGGGAACACCAAAATAGCACGATTTAGAGCACGATTTTTGCACGAAAGAAAATGG
>BGPT01000080.1:356509-385301 GCA_003297045.1 Symbiodinium sp. clade C Y103
ACGATCTAAAGCACGATTTTTGCACGGAGGGGAACACCAAAATAGCACGATTTAGAGCACGATTTTTGCACGAAAGAAAATGGGAAAAATGCATGAAATCCCTTGTGCTCCTTTTGAAGAGGTTTTCATAGGAAATCCATTTTCCGACTGTTACAGGCCATGGGCTTGACCCAANGAAAATGGGAAAAATGCATGAAATCCCTTGTGCTCCTTTTGAAGAGGTTTTCATAGGAAATCCATTTTCCGACTGTTACAGGCCATGGGCTTGACCCAATACATACCCATATAATCCTATATATATACCCCCAGTACATCCAAACTCCTCCTGCTGGGAGTCCCATGCACTGCGGGTGACTGCGGGGCCATGAAGCGGAGGGACACCTCTTCCTGACCAGGCGCAAGGAAACCAGGAAGAGAACCATGAAAATTATCCATGTATCGTATATCGCATATATGTGCTTTGTGTGTGTGTGCACATATGTATGTATGTATGTCTGTCTGTCTGACCGTCTGTCTGTCTGTATGTAGGTAGGTAGGTAGGCATGCATGCATGCATGCATGTATGTATGTATACATTACATTATATATACATACAGATGTAACATACATATACATAGTATATATGATTACATATAATTACATATAATTATATGTCACTGAAACCCCCTGCAAGGCTAGCACTCCGCTCACTTTTCCGGAGTGCCTCAGAGTTGCTAGGGTTGAGGCCTACCACAGCCTATTTACAGGGANAGACCGTTGCTCACAGCTATTAGCTGGTGAAGCAGGGGTGAAAAGGCCTTTTGCTTCAAGAAGCCAGGCTGTTTTGGCTCAAGAGCCTCATCCACTCCCCCCAAGCCCTAAGGTGGTCACACCAGTTGTTGGTGGTGAAAAGGGGTGGCTGGAGGGAGCCCAAAGCTGCAGGGAATGGAGTGACATATTATCGTTGCTACGTGCAGCTAGCTTTACTTCGACATCACTCTTTGCAATGTCACTGAAACCCCCTGCAAGGCTAGCACTCCGCTCACTTTTCCGGAGTGCCTCAGAGTTGCTAGGGTTGAGGCCTACCACAGCCTATTTACAGGGANATGTCACTGAAACCCCCTGCAAGGCTAGCACTCCGCTCACTTTTCCGGAGTGCCTCAGAGTTGCTAGGGTTGAGGCCTACCACAGCCTATTTACAGGGAACCATGCTCCTAGGTTGCATTACCCTGCACAGCCAGGTCAAGACCGTTGCTCACAGCTATTAGCTGGTGAAGCAGGGGTGAAAAGGCCTTTTGCTTCAAGAAGCCAGGCTGTTTTGGCTCAAGAGCCTCATCCACTCCCNAGACCGTTGCTCACAGCTATTAGCTGGTGAAGCAGGGGTGAAAAGGCCTTTTGCTTCAAGAAGCCAGGCTGTTTTGGCTCAAGAGCCTCATCCACTCCCATGGTCAAAGAAGCGAATTAAAAATCTGCCTCACACCTTCTCCAAAGTTGAGCTTCTGCTTACTGGCGCAGCCGATATTGTTTGCAACGGCGTTGCCAATGCCTCACTAAACCTTGCTGTTGCCTAGTCCATTGGATTTCGGCTAGCTGCATAGTGCCTTCGTCCACGTATTGCTTGGCAGTGCGGGCACAAGCCCAACGCCCTCGGGCGACTGTAGCGTCCATGGACAAGGACGACCTAAAAAACCAGGTAGCCCCTCCTCTCCTCAGGCAATAGGGTGTGTAATCATGCCTGCCAAACTGAAGAACCTCAAGATTGTCTGCAAACCTTTGCCGAAACAGATGGGGCCCTTCAGGCCAAAGCAATGATTTAGATCTCCGACGAATGAACCGGGAGATCAACTGTAGTAGCTGACCATCTGTCACCAGCAGCACCTGCGGATTTCCTTGAGAAGTTTTGCTGCCAGGTAAAATGACACTTGCGCTTTTCCGATTGTCGTGCAACACCACATGTCTGTGGGTGAGAGCCATCAACTCTGATGTGCGAAGCAGGCAATTGAACGCGATGGCATAGAGGAGGGCTAACAAAGGCCGGTCATGGTGAAAGGCCACGCCCATCAAAGCTTCCACCAATGGCCAGGAAGCTGGTAGAGCTCTGGCGGGAACGTAGCAACGCTGCCAGTTCCGAAAAAGCTGACTCGAACAGGGGAGCAACATACGTACTTGGGGGTGAAACCTCTTCACTGCTGAAAGCAGGTGACCTGCAAAAGACATTGGCTCCCCTTCTTGGTACAACATTTCAATGAATTCGGCCATATTCCGATCTAAATGAGCTGGTTTTCTGAGTTTGAGCTTTCGCCGTTTGAGGTAGGTCAGGAATCTTTCCAACGCAGTTCTGTAAGCTCGAAGAGTGCGGGGGTGTAGTCCAGCGTAACGTAAACTACGCTTTCGTCTCATGCATGCGGCTGGGTCTGTCCGCGAAGTTCCACGCACTGATGGTCCACAGCGGATAGCAGTAGCCGTCCATGCTGACCAGCAGTGCACCACACCTCCTCAGCACCCGATTGAGCCTTTTCGAACTGCTTCGCCCCTTGGCCAGGGCGCCACGAGACACCATTGAGTCAAGCACATGAAAGAACTTGGTGTGCTGCTTGGCGGAAGTCCTCCCTCTTCTCTTCAAAAAGACTGCAAAAGCATTCAGCTCCAGCTCATTGATGTGGCCTTCGGTCTTCCAGGGGAATGCTAAGACCGTCTTCCACTGCCACCTCATTGCCAAATACGGCACCTCATGCAAATTGGGCTCTGACTCGGTTCCAAGATCTGCGGTGAACCGAACATCGGTGCCCCTGTAGGTTGCACTCCGCAGCATTGCACGGAGGTGAGACATCTCCTGTCCTGCTTGCATGGAGATTTCAGCTCGCGCCAACAAACTCGAGATGGCGCCCACCACGACATCTTGTCCAAGGCGGCTGGTAGACCTGGTGAGCTCCTCAGCAAAATGCCGCTCTCTCTCAGCCAGGTACATGGCTTCAAAGCAGCCGTCCCTGTCCAACTGAAGTCTCAGGGCTCTGGCATAGCTCCGACACAGCGCCCAGGGGTACTCTGCCTCCTCACTGGTTGGAAAGTGGAGTGACCCATCCGGCAGCTCCTCCACCTGGTAATCTTTGAGACCCGTGTGGCCCGGGCACTCCTTGTCCAAAAACTGGGGAAGCGTCGGCAGGTCGCCGAAAAAGGAGTACCACTTCCCACCTGAGGCTGGGAGTCCACATAGGGGCCCCTATGCAACAGGAGTACACATAGGATTGCTCTCCCTTTGGTAAGTCACATGGCTAAGCACCGCCCATTCTTGCTGCCATGGCATGAAGCCATAGATAAAGTAGCACTGGCTGCAAGCAGCACCCAGAAAATGCACAACTTACTATGCCAAGTCAGATCTTGCAAAGCCACTCACATGTAGCAATGGCTGTATGCAGTGCCCAGAACATGCACAATTTACTATGCCAAGTCAGAGCCATCTTGCAAAGCAAGTCTCATGTAGCAATGGCTGCAAGCAGCACCCAGAACATGCACAATCTACTGTGCCAAGTCCGACCAAATCCGACTTGCACCGCTTGAGCCGAAAAAAAAGTTAAAAGGTCATACTACCATTTCTCCTCATAAAGAAATGGCTGATATTTTTTTGCTTTCTTTTTTGCACCTATGTGGGCAGAGACGAATACAATATGAAAATCTGTATATGTAAATATCTAAGTTTATAATATATATTATATATATAATATGTTAGGGGATGGATGTATGGGGAAACACACCTAAAAACACACCAAACTCCAACAAACCTACCGGGAAGTGGCTGTGTCTGCAGCACTTTTTACTCGGGCACCATGCCCATCCAGCGTAGGCAAACCAAAACGCAGTAGTGTTCAAGGCTTCTTTGGCTGAACTTCTGGGGCTGCAATCCTTTGCAGATAGCCTTTACCTGAAGTTGCGGGATGCACCAGCTACCCCCAAAAAAATGCCCCTAATACATGGCAACATTTTTTCAAAAGAAAACATTTTGCCAAATCAAATGGAGGGGTGCGCGTCGAATCAGGTCTTCATCTAGCAGACACTGGTAATATTTTGGATTCCCCTTGGAGGGCACAAAGTCAAAAATCCTTAGCTAGGTAGGCCCCTTTCCAAATATAAGAAATTTCGGTTGCAGAAAATATATCTATACACTGGTAACATGTTTTAAGTTGGGTCAACAGAAAAATCTTCAGCCCAAGTTTAAGTTGGGTACCCTAACAGAAAAATCTTTAGCCCAAGCATCATGTGCTCAAAAGTATGCATTTTGGGTCTTACAGGAAATCGAAGTTGTTGCGCTTCCAGTGCTGCAAGCGACAAACCTGCAGCTTATACAAGTCTGATCGTTGGGCCTTTAAACTTCAAATTAACACCGTTGTGGGGGAAAAACCAAAAGGAAACAAATCCCATGATCAAGGAACTGTTGTAATTTTCCCGGTATTGTTCATACTTTGTTTCAACAAGTCGGTTCACATCCGGCGGCATCAATCCACTCCCATGAGCAGCAAAGACCAGTGCGATTTCAGACAATGCCCCAAAGACCTCTTTGAGTTGCCTGACAAGCAGGGGTTAGGGGTATGGTGGTTGATCAACCTAAAAATCCAAAAACGTTAACCCTTTTTGCAACAGTGTACATTCTTGGTGGAATTGTTTTTCATCCCAAACAACACTAGGCCTGTTGGTCTCCGTTGGATGGTTTTCGCAAATCTCATCAGAAATTTCAGCAGCCCACTGGATCATCATCCGGCTGGCTGCACCATTGAGTTTTTTTTGCCCCACACTTGGGTACTTCGTGGCTTTACTCTGAAGGGATGACCCCTGAAAGAAATGGGCCCTTGCACGGCAGCCATTCGGCACTCCTTACTTTGTTTGGGGAGAAAGATTGAACAAAATCATTTTTACACCATGGTCCCCATGCAAATGTTTTGGGTTTGTTGAAGGTTTGAAGCCTCCCTGCAATAGATATACATCAGCATGTATATATATATATATACATACATAGTACATACACAACTTTGTGTGAGTGTGTATGTATATCTGTATCCATGTGTATACACAAACGTAAATGTACATGTATCTGTATAAGTATGTCTCTGGAAAAGTGGAAACAGAACATTGTTCAACCAACCCGTTTTCAACAGAACTGCTTTTCGAACATGATGGGGCCAAAAATGTTCCTCACTCACTTCAAGGGTCGGTTTTCCACACACCAAGACATATAGTGCCGGTACACATGGACGAGACGTGCATCGCGCGATCGCCCTTCGAAGATATCAGCCCGATCGGTCCAGTGAAGCAGCGCACTTGCAAAACAATCCACATAGACTGCAAGATCTAGCACGTGGAGTAAATCAGGATATATCCCTTGGTTTTTTCCAAGGTCAACCCCCCAAAAAAATTGGATGGGAATCAACTTATGGAAAACAGATCGATAGAGATATGGATCTCACATACCAGATGAATACAACAAATATGTGTGGGAAGCCAACCAGATGATATATGATGTTTTTTTTTGAAGTGATACTATTGGCATTTGTTCTTTGGACACTGGGTTTCCACCCATCCCCAAACAAAGATTTTGGGTAATACCAATCATGCCAAAATACTCCAAGGCGAAAACCCTCGGATCTTGGTGAGGGGCGTTGCCCCATTCACACGAATGAAGTCAGCAGTAGTGGTCAGCCTTGGATGTGAAGGCAAGGGGCCCCTAAAAAACAAACTCCACTTGTAAACCTCACATGTCTCAAAGCCGGTTGTGAGCAATGGCTGCTGCTGGCTGCTGCCTATACGCCTATGCTCACTGACTGCAACCAGAGGAACTCCGATCTGTACGCAGAATCTCGTCCCCAGTTGGTATACAAAAGGTCAGTTTGGTCTTCACCTTCTTGATCAAAGTAGGCCACTGCCCGGCACAAATAGCAGGTTTCACGATGCCTGTAGCTTCCTGGTTTTTTATTCATGCTGGAGCCCCACCGGAATGGGAAAAGCACCCCTGATTGTAAGCTTGTTGGGCAAACATGTAACGTGAAAAAATCACACAGGATGACCCCAATCGTCAAAGCATTTTTGCAGGGTCCATATTATCTGGTTATCCGCCCAAAAAAATACCCAAGAATTGGTAAACTTGTATCAGCTGGGGTTCGTTTCAGTGAAAAGAGGGCCGCAACGAAGTCTTGATCCCCTTGTATACCGTCCAGCACAAAAGTGTAGGGGCCAGCTAAAGGTGAACCAGCCTTTTCCCATCGGTCAGGATAGTGGTCCTCCCCGAAAGGAACACCAAACGGATCTTCCCATGGATGTCGCCCCAAACCTGTGGGCAAAGTTTCAGCAGGGAATGTTTTGGATTGAGTGACATGTCCAACAGTTCCCAAATCCCCCAAAAGTAAGAAACATACTTAAACAATGACCTAGCCACGCAAAGCTTCAAAGCTCCATGAAAGGACTTTCAGAATTTTATCACGAGCCACCGCTTTGGTTTTCTGTGTATTCCGGACTGAAGTTAGAAGTCTTGTGTCAATAGTGCTATGCCCACAAGCCAAACATGGCAGAATTCTGGTCAATTCAAAATGCTGTTGCGCTTCCGCGCCATCTCCGTAGATGCGTAGTGGGACACATGTCGATATGTCCTCAAAGGCGACCGGGGATAGAATGGCCATAGAATTGTTTTGGGGTGTTTGCATAACTGCATCTAGCCATGTTAAAAAACAAATGAAAAATGCAAACATGTACAAGCTAAGCCAAACTTCCAGATCAGGCATTTCAAGGGCATCAAAGAGGTCCATGTTGTTCTCCCAATACTTCTCTATGGCACCCGGCTCACCAGTAAAGATTGGATGGAAGATCTGGGGGAACTTGTAGAGGCTTGCTACTATGTCATGGGGCGGCATGACACATTGTTTGCAATGTGTCTTTCCCCCAAGAAGGCACTGCTGTTCTGTCAGGTTCACCTGGGGTCTGAATAGACATAGCCATCAGAAACATACCGCTTAAGAGATCTAACCCCCGAAACAAGGAAATTAACCACTGGGCCTATACCTTGTTGTTTGGTTACAAAAAAAGATGCTCCACAAGACAAGTGGCTGGGACATCGAACCTTGGAATTTGAAGTTGCACATATCAAACCCGTTCTTGTCGTTTTTTGGAGGTATAGCTTTGGTGTGGCCAAATCCCAAAAAGAAATCGGTTCATAATTGTCAGAACAGAAACTCAAAAAATGTCAAAGGCATTGGCTCTCGCCACGGTTGCTGAATCACCCATTTGTTGAACGTTCGCTCCAACCCACAACCACCTCCACACTCGAAGCGCTCTTGAAGTTGGAGGATAGGACTCCTGGGCTTCTAAGTGGTGAATAACTCAGGGGCTGCACTTTTGATTTAAACATAAATTGGGTCACCAACCTACATCATCACACAGACACATACTCAGATTTTATCCAAATTAAGAAAGTGTGTGCACACAACAGTTTCGAATATATCAACATCTTTGAAATATCGCATCTGTGTAGGCAAAAATCTTGATGGATTCATACACATACCAACAACTAAAGGGGATCAATGTAGTTTTGCCAAGTTTCGGCACCAAGGAATGGTCGAGATTGCAGATCCTTGACACCAGCTCCTTGATCGCAAGACAACTGGCCTGGGCATCGGTTGCTATAGGCGGTGTGTAAAACAGGTTGGGGTTCAGTGGGGGACTATATATCGCGCAGATTGTGCGCCTGTGGTATCCTATGGTATATTTCTAAACTTGTGTTTTTGGGGAACCCTAGACATCACTCAAGCATTGCCTCATGGAAATGAGCTCGTTTAGCCAAAGGACCTTCCCTTCAGACATCTTTCGAAAGAGATCGGTCACCAAGTCATCAACAAGTGATCGGTGTCCTTCACGGGCCAACCTGCCAGTCGAGTCAAATGTGGGAAAACTTTGAGTCTATTTTATAGATGGTTGATCTGAGGACAATCTTTGTAAATGATAGTCCCGCTATTGTAAGGACGGTGACATGAAATAGAACCCATCCAATGCCCCAGCCTGTTTTTGGATTAATCACCGACCCTGCACCCCTATCTGACATCACACCGAAAATCCAGATTGCATTTTCCACGGCCAACTATCAGAGCGGTTCCGGATCACGAACCCCAGATACCCAAACATATCCACACACTTCTCGTTAGGCACCCTATGTTTTCACAGGGGCCTAGAAATGGGAATATCACCCCATGTACATTCTTCGATGTACAAAGAAACCACTGGATTGAACATGCGTGTTCATCACACATGTGGACCTCCCCCCAAAATGCCGTTCCTGGCACACCGCATGTGCATATAAGAGAAAATATTTATCAGTGGAATAGTTAAACATAAGTTAACCATCATCAACTTCGTTATCATCACATATTTGGTTCTTCCCCCCAAAATGCCGTTCCTGGCGCGGCACTAGGGGAAACATCATACTACCGTTGGCCCATTTAGCCACAGGGAATTGGCCCATTTAGCCATCAACTCCCCAGTTGTTTTCAACGGTGGGGTTTTACGAATCACCGTCATCCTCATCGGATTCTTCTTCCTGATCACCCTCATCCACTCCTTCACAATCCTCCTCTTCGTCATCCTCTTGCTGCTCATCCTCCTGATCTTCCTCCTGCAATGCTGCCGCTTCCTGCCTCTTCTGCTCTTCTGCTTCCGCTGCTTTTTTCTCCTTCTCCTGCTTCCTTTTGATGCCTGGATTCGATTGAAATTGGATCTGGAAAACGAACTATCATCAAGAAGTTGTCTTCAAATTGGATGTGGGTCTTGAAGATGAACTATCATCCAGAACTATGGGAATTTGTTTTCAAATAAACTTTCAATCTTGAAAATGAATTTGTACATGTGAAGCTCTGCTCAAACTGACTTTGGATTTTTGGATCTAAGCATGGTGCGGGTTTTCCAACTCTTCACGGTGCTTGAGGCATTGTCGATGTCGTCAATGGCAGCCTGCAGTTGCTGAGAGAGAGCGATGGCTGCAGCTTGGCATGAGTTGGGAAGGTATGAGTGGGAACGGCATGAATAGGAAGGCAATCTTCGACACCTGGATGGCATCTTTCTTCTTGTCTCTGATGTGGTAGATCTCCTCGATTGACATCTTTTTGAACGCTGCATCTTCCATCCTGCGACATCAGAGATCTAAAGTCAAAATTGATGCAAATCTTAGCCTGGCTATACTCAGACTCAGCCCAACTAGTGGGCCATAATTCTTTCCTTGATGACAGGCGTATACTTCGAACCACTGAAGCAGTGTAAAAACAAATGATTTGTTTCATGGTCTCCTTTCGGCCATATCTCGGAAAAGCTTGTGGTGGGCTTTCAAAGATTCGCTCATCGCCTGGCTGAATGGGCAAAATTTGAAACTCTTTTATTGGGATTGTCCACATGTAATCATGAAGGATTTGAGGGATTGTCCACATTGTTTTTCATGAAGGATTTACAAATCCTATTTTGGGAACTCAATGTTTGGGAAGAAACAATTCTCCACATGCATGTGGCCTCCTGGTGCGGGATCTTGCACGCGGTGAGGTCGATTGCAAGCTCCCGGGCCTTTTGCCCCTTTTCACGGAGCCTTGGCTAAGTAAGAACCCCTTACCAACAAGATGTGAAGTTACCAGCTGGAGGAAATGGTTTTGATAAGTAGCGCTTTGATATCCTTCTGCAAAGTCTTACTCTGATCATCCTTTGGTGGTCGGGCATGTGCTTTCGCTTTGGCCTTCGCCTTGGGTTTCTTCTCTGCCTTCTCCTCTTTCTGCATGTTTGCTGCCAGAGCATCCAAGCCTTCCCCGATCGCCTTCTTCCCCGTCTTGGAAGTAACAACACCACCCGCCGAAGTCTTGGTGCCAGATTTGTTCACATCAGCACCTTGGGGGCCAATGGAATTTCATCCAGATGAGGGGCTTGGGGAAATAAAACTTCAAGGGCATTCCATGTTGAAAATCTTTGATCACCCAATTGCTCTTCTTGATTGTTGTTATTCAATTTTGAGACCAGTTGCTAGAAGACTTGAATTTCTTGTAGATCTTGTAGATCCGGAAGCTCTCATCGTCAGGAAACTTGGTGCGGCTATGGCTGGAATGGATGATGAGAGAACAACTTTGGCCGGTGCAACTGCTTCTTGGCAAAGTTTCAGCAGGCATGCCACACTAAGCCAAGACACTTGGGGATGTGGTTCTCCCTTCTGGCCTCTACAAGAAAGAGGGAAGATATGCTTTTTAGTGAGCGGTTACTGGGTATCCGGCTGGCTAGAAGTCGTTTCATGAAAGCCCTTAGATCGAGTACCCAGGGAATTGCCATGGGCAATGCGAAATCACATAAATTCACACATCCAATCAACCCCAAAAAACTTGAATTGCATCATGATTACTTATAAGTCGCCACACCAATCAATAGGCAAGACTCCGGCCAGTTTCTGTGGTGCCGTAGGTTCGCTCGATCTCAAAGAGTGGCAACTTTTCATAGATATCTTCATCTTTCTTCTTGGCTTCCCTTACATTGCGCGGCAAAAAAACTACAGTACGACCTATTTTTATCCAACATCTTTTTCTGGCAGCGGTATTGAGATTTCAGTATGGTAGGCATTGGACACTTTTATAAGTAAGCCCAGGGCTGCACATAGTACCCCTCCACATTGACTTCTGACCTAAGGGATCTACGACATAAGAGATGACGAGTTAGGGAAACACATGTCTTATGGATATATATATATATATACATCATCAGTGTCTGTCTTGAGGGATGGGCATGTCTTCATCGATGATGAACTCTTTCAAAAGGTTGAACCGTTCCTTCTTACAGGAGATGCATGCCATGTATTTTTGGAGTAACCCTGGTTTGAGACCAGCTGGATGCTTGAATCTGCGGCCCATCGAATTGTAGAGGCCCCTTCTCTTTTGGATCGGGATGTCCGCTTGGGTGAGGCCACGAATTTTCTCCTTGCTTTCTTCTGACAGTTCATCAGCCTGAGCTAAACGAAAAAAATAGTTACAACCTTGAGCCACCTTGACTGAGCATGCAGTCCGTTGATCCAAGGAACGCGAATCACGCGACCATCCTTCAGTTCAATCACACCTTTGGCCTGCAGCAGCTCGGCCTTTCTTTTGGGAAACATGTAATAGGGGATATAAGTTCAAAAAAAAACATGGCAAGATATAGCAGGCCTTGTGCGGAGATCCCTTTCCATCCTTATTGTCAAAACTTCGGAATGGCAACTTGTGAAAAACATTGTGTATTGAATTGACACCAAAAGAAGACTTTGGGGTTGGATTGTCATTGCCTGACTTACTCACTCGATTCCTTTTGCTTGTAGCCCCAAAATCAAAAGCGCATATATGTGGATTCATTGCCATAGATTCTGAATCAGCACAACTGTTGTGCCAAGTTGCACTCAAACCCGTGTACGATCTAGGCAACCTTGAAAAGAGGTGTCACAGGAGCAGGATGCTGATAAGAACACAATGGTTCTGGGCAATGAAATGCAGTGAACATCCGTACCTATCAAAACAGTAGAGTCTCATGATATTATATCCGAGAAACCGTGAGCTGTCACTAGCACTGGTATCAGGAGATCGGTTGACGGATTTCTTGTTGGGGGTGACATACCCAGACTCCAAGCTCTCTGTGGAAGTTTTTGTCCTAAGCCGGACAAGGGAAGGTGGTTCACCAGCGGCTGGAACCTGGCCAACCATCTTCTTCACCTGGCGTGGGATAACATGGAGGGTCCATAACATATCGGGAAAAAACGAAGATAGAAAATCGAATCAAAAAGGAATCACACCAATACTTTGCAAATGTTCTTTTGTGTGAAAAAGTGAATTCACACCAAGCCCTTGGTTCGTTCAGGCCCTTTCCAAATTAGTCCAGCTCATTTTGATTTCTAAATTTTGAAACCATACCATGTCCCTCTACTTTGCCTTCTTTGTCGGTGGACCTTCCTCATCATCTTCTTTGTCCTCTTCCTCCTGTGCTTCCTCCTGTGCTTCCTCCTCTGCTTCCTCCTCTGCTCCCTCCTCTGCTTCCTCCTCTGCTTCCCCCTCTGCTTCCTCCTCTTCCCGCTCTTCGCCTTCTTGATCCTTTTCATCCTCTGCTGCATAGTCGTCTGCCTCTTCCTCCTCTTCTGGGTGCTCATCTTCTTCTCGGTGTTCTTTGTCATCCTCAGCGGGTTTTGCAAACTTGGCTAATCTCTCCAGCTTCTCCTGTCTCCTCCTCTTCTTGCTTGTTGAGCTCTCAGTCTCTGTGAGGGGGCTGTCTGCAGTCTTCGTGATCTTTTTCTGCGCCGTCTGGCTGGTCTGCGCTGCTGTCTTCGGCTTCTGAAGAATACCTGTGATTGGCTTGTCTGCAATTGCCAAGAGCCCCGTCTTGTTGCTGGTGCTGGCTGTTCCCAGAGGCTCTTCAGTCTTCTTTGCCTTCTTGCTGGTTTTTGGTTTATCTGCAGGCACTTCTTCGGTCTTCTTTGGTCTCTTGCCAGTCTTTGCCTTTTGTTGAAGCTCCTCTGCAATCTTTTCTGCTGTCTTGCCGGTCGGTGCTTGTTCTGGAGACTCTTCTGCCGTCTTCTTCTTCTTCATTGGCTGGCTGGCTTCCTCTTCTTCTACGCTTTCCTTCGATTTTTTCTTGGCTGCAGCTGCTGGGGTCGACTCCGGTGAAGTCTTCTCTGGCGTCTTCTTCTTCTTTGTTGAATTGCTGGCTTCTGCTTCTTCTGAAATCTCCTTCGGTTTTTTCTTGGCTGCAGCTGCTGGGGGCGACTCCTTTGGAGTCTTCTCTGGCGTCTTCTTCTTCTTTGTTGAATTGCTGGCTTCTTCTGAAATCTCCTTCGGCTTTTTCTTGGCTGCAGCTGCTGGGGGCGACTCCTCTGAAGTCTCCTCTGGCATCTTCTTCTTCTTCTTTGTTGAATTGCTGGCTTCCTCTTCTTCTGAAATCTCCTTCGACTTTTTCTTGGCCAACTTTGTAGCTGGGGGGGTGACTCCTCTGCAGTCTTCTCTGGCGTCTTCTTCTTCTGCTTGGCTGCAATCCCTTCTGGTGGGCTCTCAACCTTCTTATTCTTTGGTCTCTCCTCTTCTTGCCTCTCTGCATTGCCGGTCTTGGCACTACTTGAAGCAAGCTCTTCTGCCTCTCGCATACTCTTGGACTTCTTGATGGTCACTGGTGGTGTGTCTGGCTTGCTACGACCTGTTGGAACGTCTTCTGGTTTCTTAACCTTGGCTTTCACGGTTTTCTTCGTCTCAGGTTCTGTGCTATCCTCTGCTTTCTCAGTTTTTTTGGCTGCAATCTTTGCTTGTGCAAGAGTCTTGAGCTTCTGAAGCTTTTCTCTCAAAGATGACTCCATCTCACTCTTTTTGCCTTTCGCCAAAACCTCACCTTTCTCTTTTCCCTTTGCCATACCTTATGCGGGATGCAGTAAAGCAACAACAGACCATAGAAAAAACACTGGCATGGTTTGCCAGCAAGGATTTTTTATGATTTTTTAATTTCCTTTATACCAAGCTGCGTGGCAATCCACCCTTGGCCAAAGAGCCTTTGTTTTCCTGAGTGTAAACTAAGTGTGATCAGGGCCATGGAGTAACTAAATGGATTGAAAAACAGCTGTCATGGCACCTGTAGCTACTTGCAAACAAGACTCCACGTGGGAAAATTGGACAAATGTCACAGACCCACTGAAGCCAAATGGCTTCATTTCAAAGACATAGGATGACACGCTATGACACGCCTGGATGGGGTACTATGCGTCCCATGACACGCTATGACACGCTATGACACGTGATCCCCAAAAATCAAGAAGTTTGAGCGAGTGTCCCACAGAGTGTCAAATGAGTGTCAAATGAGTGTCAAATGAGTGTCAAATGAGTGTCGTGGGGTCTCAGAACACTAAATTTCCAGAATTTCTCGAGTGTCGTGGGGTGTCACCAGCTTTTTCTTTGAAGGTGTCATAGAGTGTCGTAGCAAGTTTGGGAGGTGTCACAGGGATGGTAGGACTGTAGGGATGGTAGGATGTCGTAGGGTGTCGTATGGTGTCACAGGCTATATCTAAGCTATGTTTGATAGACTGATAGCACCTCGAGAAGGGTTTGAAATACCACTGCAAGTTCTTGAAATCATTTCTGAATATATCCACCCATAAAACTTGGGTCGGTTTAAGTACGCCAAAGCAGGGATGCATATGGAAGTGTTTGTCGAAACCTGACTAATAACATGGGCAGAAGAGGTAGCATCATTGGTATGTTGAAATACCAATTCGACGACCCCATATGAAGGGATTGCTTGAATCCCAAACACCCACCACAATTATCCACAACCAGCAATGAGGGGTATATGACATATATGCATTCATAGTTGTGCTTCTACCCATACATACATATGTATTATACAGAGAAACTTTACATGATTGTACATGTGTAAAACACTCATCCCACTGATGGCCCAGCTAGGTTTCCATGTACCAAAATCACTGGATGTCGCAGGCAATCAAAAGCCCACCAAGATATATATATATATATATATATATACTTTTATATATATATATATATGTATAGTATACTAGATTATACACAAGCTAAGTTGTGTGCCAAACCACATCCCAGCTCATTTGGGGCACCATGAAAGTCACGCCTGGCTCTCTTGGAAGGTACGAGATCTCGCTCAGAATCATCGGACGATTCGCTCGACATGTCACCTGGCCAGAAGCTGCCGGCCGGGGGCAAAGGAATTGTGAAACTACGGGCAAAGGGATTACTTACTTGAAATGGTTTCCAAGCACATCGAAATCTCATTCTGGATACAGGCCATCAGCCATTTGTCAAATGACTCTAGGATCTAGAAGCTTTGAACCGTTTCATCCACAGAGAGCTGAAAAATTGGGGGAGCAGCTATGCCGAAAAACAATCAGCTGACATTTTTCCTACAACTGCCGTGACAAAAATTCAGCTTGGCATGGTGTCGCCAAGCACATTTCATGCTGGCGGCGGTCCCCAAAGTTCCACTACCGTGACATGTGAGTATATGGAAATGTAGTGCAAGCTATGATTGTGGGTTTGCTTGGGGCCTATTGTGTTTCACCACCAGATAATATGCACATTGAGCTAAAGCTATTCTGGCTTTGTTTCAAGCACATCACTCAGCTCTGAATCTGATGAGCAGGGGTCAACATCCTTGAACACCAAGCTGTGGTCCGTGGCAATCTCCCTCTCGCCCAGTTCTCGGACATGCACATGGAGAAGATTCATCACCTGGGCCGCGACGACGTTGGTTTCTATGATGCCTGGCAACTGCTCTTGGGTTGGGATGTGTGGGTTGTCCACATTCTATATCCACAAAAATTCGACCTAGCAGGAATTACAACAACCCCATTTGACATGATTTTGGCTCTCAATGCCCAAAGAAACCAATGAGAAAGAACAGTAGCAAACAATGCTGATGGTTGTTTAGGGTTCACTCCTGCACATTGTGTCATCCCCCTAATAAAGTTTTGACAGGAATCACCATCTAGAAATAGGATGGTTGCACTGTGATGGCTTGCGGGCAGCTGAGCCACTATCTCAAAAAAACCCTTCAAGCTCAAGCCGGTTTCCAATACCAAGCTACTGTGTAAGAGAACTCATACGGGTATGTTTGACTTTCCTTCAGCCCTGTTCCATCACCAACCTTGGTATGAATCAAACTGATGGACCAAAAAACTGGCTGCATGCATGTTGGCACTTTCCACCTACATGTGTTACCGCTGCTGGCGTATTGGAAAAAGATTTTGAAAATAGACGCCACAGAAAAAGCAAAAGCAACTAAGCTATTAACTACCCTGGCGCGACCCTGGGAGTCACGGTACTTGCGCACCATACGGATGCCTTTCATAGTTTGCAACGAGTGAAGTGTTGCCCTGCCAAGCCGCACAATATGGGGCATTAGTCCCAAGGTGTCACAAGTGTTGTGCTTTAAGAATGGTCCCTAAAGACCCTCAATCCATGTTGGGAATCGTGAAATTTCATTGGTGGGCGTCCCCGGTTTCATTGGAAATGGTTCCCAATCATCCATAACAATATGTAATCAAAATAGTTCCCCCTTAGCACATAACCCCATCCGATAATATAGTATATAGATGTATAATGTATATATATATATATAGTAACGTCGGAATCTCTGGTTCAGCATTGAAGCTATTCTTTTTTGGGCCCTGTGCTGGGGGCTAGAAAAGGGAACTGAAGTTATTTGTAGCCATTGATTTGTGAACAAGATCCTGAAGGTCACGGGGCCCCATAAATTACCCTTTCAGATCCACTGTCCTGCGCTCAGGTGTCATGCTCTTGCATGGAAGCAAGTCCATCCATGGAGCTGTGGATATCAACATTGTCCTCTTCCTTGGATCATGAAGCTTGGCTGGGAGAGAAGGCAAAGGTTGGATACGGACTGGGAAAAGGTCTCGATCTTTTACCATCTACCTTCCGTTAATACACACCTGATGGAATTAATTTCAACCATGAGACTCAGTGTTTCCACCAAGCATACCAAGGGGAAGAAAGTAGAACTTCGCCTTGTGTCTCTTGATCACTTCCTGCAGTTTATTCAATCTGTAGTGAGTGTGGTTTCATTGGGCCCAGAAGGCAAATCCAAAACAAGTGAATGCAATCCCTTTCAAGTTGTTTGGCCAGGCTTCCTTCCTGGTGTTTGCCCCGGTCTCAATGATAGCTTTTCTTGTACGGCATGGTTTCAACAGATCTACCCTGTGATACCGAAAGGATCAAAATTTCGATGGGTTGACCCTGGACACCATTCTATTTTTTGTGACTTGGGTTTCAATGGAAATCAAATGAAGGAAGAATATGAAATAAATGTCCTTCCAATGGCGGTTTCCAAAATTAACTAGTGTCCCAAAGCCTTGTTTTGGCCCTTTTCCTGACTCTGGCATTTTTTTAAAAAAAAGGCAGAGTCAGGAAAAGGGCTTGGAACCACCATTAATTTTGATTCTAAAAGGGTTTGGAACCACCAGTAATTTTGATTCTTGGGATCTCCGTTTTGGGGCCAGCCCAAATGGGAAACTACCAGCCTGTAGTGGCTCATAGCAGGGGAGCAACGATGAGCTGGGTTGCTCAATCGTCCAGTGGATGCCTTTACGCTTTGCGTATTCTAACCTTAGATAACCAACATAACCAACTCCTGCTGTGTGCACGAATGGGCCCCAAATCACCACACTTGAAATTCTTTGAATGGCGTGCTATGCAAGATATGCATTAACTTGTGGTCAAGCTACAGGAAACATAGGCGTCTCACTAACTTGTTCATCTTTCTCACATTCTTCAGGGATTTGGCACCACGCGGCCTGACCCGACACCGTCGGGTGCTACCACGCGACACCCACACCCATGACGAACATGGCGCTCCAAGCCACAGGCTGCCACCCTTTATGATTCGTCGAAGGGCTTGCAGTGCGCAATAGAATCCAATCGCTGTCAATAGATCAAGATGGCGAGAATACCGCACCTTTGAAATTGGGACTTGAAATCATAGATTATAATGCTGTCATTTTTTGAAACCCCGACCCCAATGATAGAATTGATTCCAGAAAGTCTTTGTACATATTATGTACATATTACCCAAAAATCAATGGTTTGAGCTCGCGCTGTTGAATGTTTTTGATGCCTCTTCAAGAAACCTTCAAACATCCGAGCAACGAATCAGTGAATCAGTGAATGTAGTTTATGTGCAAATGGGTTGCATCCAGCGCCAACGCACTCATGCCAAATTCGCCAGCCACATCTGTTAAACGGTGAGATCCTGCACATAGTTCCAAGAAGTCAAGCCTCTCTGAAGGCGAAGGGGTTCCAAAACCTTAGCAGCCCACCAGAAGCATCCTATTGCTAGTACCCTTTGCCAACCTTCATGGATATTTGTAATGCTGGTTCGATTTTTTGTAATCAGCCAGGAAGCTGGTAATGAGTGCAGCGATGATGCCAGCAAGGAGACTGTATTTCATGGCGCTGACCAACACTAGTAGATATTTAAGATTTCCGACATACGACGATCAACACCTGTGCATTCCTGATCCAAGGACTCCTGGCATCTTATGATTTCGCAGTGGCGTTCCAGTGCTGCAGCAGCCCAAGAGAGGCAGGGCGAGAATCCATGGAATGTTTGCCGGTATGAGTTGAAGTGGTCATGGAACATTCAAACAAAAACCAACCAGCACTGTGGGTACGAAATCACAACATGTCCGGTAACATCCTGTAACACTGGGTGTCAAGATCGCACTCCATTTGGTTACTTCTTCCCGCATATGCAGGGCCGCCATGAAAATGGCATGAATGTAAGGAACAGAGAATACGCACAGTCATGCGTATTGAAATCAGGCATTTCTTTAGAGCCTGAACCCCCAAAATGTAAATGCTTCAACATTTGCATAGTTGAAGCCCCCTGGCAAAAAGTTTCAAAGCTTACAGCTACATAAATATGTGGCCAACCCAGCAGTATCGCTAGAGAAACCTTTCCTGGAAAGGTATCAAAAACTGGTACCATGGCCCGTAAGTTCCACCATGTTTGTGATCTCAATACCTCCTCCGCTTGATCTCCGATTCGGGCATCCCGGCAAGGATCGCCTGGCGTTCCGAGCTGGCCTTCCACATCGGTTCGATGTCCTTCATCTTCAGGTTGCCGTCAGAAGCTTTGCACCTTGGATGACATATTGGGGTGGGGTCGACAGGGATAAAATTTAGAGGACAGAATCTGTGGGAACCGATGTCGAAAAGAAAATTATATTGAATCAAACCCCAGCAAAATGATCACCTAATTTTTTGGGAAGTGGCTTTGCAACAAACTCCTTCTTGGCCTTCCCATATGAAGTTACGCCCTTTTCGGAAGCGGTGGTCGTAGAACTTGCTGGTGCCTTCTTATTCTTGGTCTTTGGGACAGGTTTGGATTTAGGTTCAGCTGTGGACCTGTGAGTCTTGCGCTTCTTCGTCACAACCTCTTGATCCTAAGCTAGCATCAATCTTGGAATCCGCATTTTGTCAGAATCGAACCCTTCTAAAACAAGGATCACAGCATAAGAAAATATAAGAAAATGTTTCATGAATAACAAGGTGAAGTCTCCTGTTTGTGTTCCTTCCCCTTCCCTTTCTTAGCTAACTCCGCCCTCTTAGCAGCAGCTAGTTGGATCTTTGCAAACGGGTTCACCACTTCTTTGCGGGCAGCATGACCATGTCCACCATCCTGATCGGCGGTGAACAGCAGTTTTGAAAGAATGGTAAGTAAGTGCCAGAATAGCTTGTAAGAAACATTAATAAACATTTGGACCATTGGAGCCAACAACATTTGGAGATAGTCCCGGCCTGGGGGTCACCATCATGATCAGGGGCATCGGCAAATTCCGGATCCTGCATGGATGCCCCAGTCAAACATTAACATCAAAAATAAAGACATACTTTTTCCAACCAAGTGTGGCGCATGGTCTGTGACATGATTGGGGATAACCCTCAAGCCTGATCATAGAAATCCAAGCGCAACGTCGGCGCTCTGAGCAAAGCTGCTTCCCATTCGTCGTCCTCATTGACATCCTAGCACAGGGCTATAGTCATGGCAATAGGCCAGGCCATGTGTCTTCAAGATTCATATTCTTTCAAAATTATTTCAAGACTAAAACAAAAACGAACTTGTTTCAATTTCCATGTGTGAACAGAACAATGCTACTATCAACCGAGGACGAATGTTTGAGTGGGGAATAGTGGAGGCATCAAAAACCAAACATACCTCCCATCAGGTGAAACTTGACTGGGCCAATCACCACACAGCCAAGGATGGATGGCCTCAGCGGCGGGATCTTTGGGGCAGCTCTGCTCCGGCTGCTTTGCATCTCCTGCCGTAACCACAGCGATGGTAATTTCGATAGTATCTTTGGCTGCAAGAATGCTGGCGTGCTTACTTGTGGGAAGGGTTGCCCAAAGTGTTTTTTTATCATGGCTCCTGGCTGAGTCTCTTCACAATTCTCTGCCAAGTAAAGGGCCCACAAGACATCCATGTTGGCAGTGATCACTTCAGTAACCACTTCATGGGGAATCTTTTCACCATCTCCAATTTCACCGAAGAGTCGTGCCCCTTGGCTGTTCCAAATGAAACAGTACATAGTCTAATTTGCGGCTGATTGGCTGCATAGAACCGAAACATGTCTTGTGCATCATAGAAATGAAATAAACATCGAACTTGCAGCTGCAGGGAACTGAAACTTTAGCGTTTGAATATCTATAGCGTAAGAACATGTAACTTGTGGCTGCAGAGAAGCATGCTTTTCTTGAATCTTAAAGACATAAATTCAACTAAGAAACAATTCCTGGAGATCCAAAGCTGATATGGAACATACTCTTCCCACGTCAGCCAATCATCATCGCAAGAGCTACCTTGGAAACAATTCCGGCGTTTTGAATTTATAGTTTGAAGATGCTTGAAGGATAGACCCCAAATGACCCTAGTAATCAAATCACACTGCAAGTTGCATGTTTGTTCAAATCCCAAATCCCAAGTCAAGCTGCGTGTTTGTCCATGAGAGTTGGAATCCAAAGGTTCCCCGTCAAAGTTTGCAGACATGGGCACTCCATCAAGATCGGAATCAATGGGCTCACCGTCCAAATTGGAACCTTGTCCCTCAAACTCCCCTTCATCCCAGCCATACGATTCATCCCAGCCATACGATTCATCCCAGTCTCTGTGGTCATCCCAGTCATACCATCCATCCAAGTCATTCATCCATTCAGACCAGTGAGAAGTATCAGACTCTTCACCTTCGGGCCAGACTGCTTCATCCCAGTCCCCCCAAGCATCGTCATGACCAGCAGGTTTCGGGACTAGTCCTGAGTTACATGACCAGGTGATGTACATTGCAGGTACCACAGCCCCCAACGATATCTAAACAATTGCTCAAAATCCCCAAACCAAATCCATGTTCCAAGGAGTGTCTAATATGTCCAATTACAATACCAGCTGCATGGCTGCAATCTAGGCACCAGGGCAATAGGCAGAGGTTGCTTCACCAGAAAGCGCATCAGTCACCCATTGAAGCTGGCCTTGTGGAACCCAAAAGGCGAAAGATTTGTCGTGTTAGGTCTTGGTGTTCTGAACCAAATGGACCATTCAAAGACCATTCTTGATGGGCAAATTCTGTTCCCAGGTTTTTGGATTAAAGGTCCAACCGAGTGACTCTCGCTCGTCTCATCCCAATCCCAGGTTCCGTGATCTTCGCCAGAGACTGCCTTGACATCATGCAGATGCTGATATGGGCGAAGAAACTTGAGATTCGCACCAGAAATATAGTGGTTAAAGATGAAATTTTGATGGGGGGAACTTTCCTATAATCTTGTTATATCTTGTTACTATGTGTTGTTTGATGCTGTTTGTTTCGTGATTTTTCATGCATCAAAGCCACATCCATATAGTTCTTATCGGTGGCAACAGCATCAAAATCAATGCAGCGGGGTTCCACCTGCAACGGGACATGAGCGATGCCCAAAAAACGGAAAGGAAAACGGTTTGATAGCCTCTATTCGATTTGCAATCCCATTCCACCCACAGAAAAAACCTCCTGGGACTCAGATGGGTCCTTTGCTGGGCGATATGGAGTTCGTAGCTTCCAATCCCGCGTGGTCTTCTTCACTTCAACCTTGCAGTGGCCAAGGCTTTCTTAGGCGAGAAATGACCACTTGCAAATGTCTTTAAGTGGTTTCCGGATCCCATTTTTATCAAAGTCATCGTATAGAATCAGATTGAAATTGCACACGAACTACTGAATACTAAGGAGCACTATAATCCTCAGAACAGCCAAGGATGCAGAGGATGGTTTGAAAATTGAGAAATGTTTGATATCGCCCTTACACGGGTTCAAACATATGTGGTTCCGGGTTTGGATCAAAAACAATATGGGTCAATAGATCTTTCGGCCTGTGTGTTTTTGAACATTTCCCATGTGAATCACATCATCTTGAAGACATGGCACTGGGGTTTTCTGCTTTGCATCCTCGGGCTCATCCTCCTGGGGATGGAAGCTGAGGAAAACCAATGGACATATACTCAGCTTGAATGCTGCTGGACTATGCAACCAACATATGCTTCATGGCTCTGGCGCCTCGGCATGCAAACTGACTGGAGGAAATGCGGGCAGGGCAACACTGCAGAAGATTTACAATAGTTGAAATCATGGCCTAACAAATCAAGATATGTCAAAGAGTCAAAGGTGTTGATATTTGATACCCCCAAATCAGACCCCACTCCTCCCAAATCTTTTCAATAAGATCTGGCGGCAAGAGCGGCAGCGTTTCCACGTTGTCCATAGTTGACCCCAGGCCCGACATGGCTTTTTCAGTGGTTTTTGTTTTCCCCAATTGGCGCTTACGAGCCGCCTTGAGAACATGATGTAATCGCCGAACCTCCGCATCTTGGCAGGAGTCATTGGGACCAAGCTTCAATTTTTTCCTCAAACCGAAGTAAACTTGTTCAGCCAACTTCTTGGTCAGTATCCTGCCTTCACCTATGAAATCCAAAATCCACCCTGAAAAAATGTTTTTGACACACCGTCGTTGAAGAGACCCTAAGGGCAACAACCTATTGGTGGTTTCCATTCTCTTGCGGTGTTTTTTGGTTTGAAGTTTTTTCGCCATCTTCGCCACAATCGTCTTCACATGCTCCCGTCTTTGAGTGTTTTGGCGGCGAAGACGGGACGGCATGGCACCACTTGAAGAATCTAAATCAAATCCTTAACAATTTTGTTGATCCAACATGTAGATACTTTGGATTTTGAGTGGGTTTACATCTACGAAAATGATTTTATCCCCTTAGGTACATGGAAATTGGTTGAGATCTTGAAGTTGTGAAATATGGCCACAAGTCGCTTGAGCTTCTACACTGAGGTTTGTATACACACGATCACCTCTCAAATTTGATGGTCCTACTTATATAGTATCCCCAACCTTGAACAATGAGGTTTATTCATGCTGCTGGTTGACCTTCTTATGTCTTATCCATGATTATCGGCACACGGGGGAACCAGTGTGGCTCTAGTACTGGCTGCGCCGTGCATTCCGCACCCCTCAACCTCGCCTGGCTTCGCCAAGGCGCGCTGCCGTCATGCGTTCGAACGTGAGTCGATGCGAAGAGGGGAAAACAGTTGATGAGAGTCACGTGAGTTGATGGGACACCACCAATTTGAACTAGATGATTTTAAATCGTGGCCAATTCGTGGCTGGGCGTGTGAACATGATTTGTTTGCTGAAAGCTCATGACTTCAAAACCATTCAAAACCTAACCTTCCATTTTGTTGGCCTTGGTCATGGGCAGCAATGCGGGCGATGTTGCCAGTAGCACGATTGAAACCATATTTCGGAAAGTGTGTTTTAAACACAATGTGTCTGAAGGAAAAGAACAGCCCAGTGTCAGACAACCCATACGGATTACGTGAGTTACAAGAAACCAATTGGCGTTGCGTTTGGAACAAAAAAACCCTTTAACGATGTTTTGTCAATACAGATCCGGTTCTGATGTGGGAAGGAATGTGGATTACCATGTGTCTAAGTACCAATGCCTACCTATAAACCCCTGGGTATACCACATAAACCCTTCAACTATGTCTTTTCAATATACATCCTGTTCTGACTTGGGAAGCTATGTGTATATTACCCTGTGTCGCAGTACCATATACCTATAAGATCCCTGGGTACATACCGGTATACCACCAAAAAAAATCCGAAGTATTGCGCCTGCCACTCAAATCGAGCACGCCTGGTGCCAACCCTTTGGCCTTTTGACAAGGCAGCCAAACAATGCCATGCTCAGCACAAGGCAGCAAAGCACTTCAACGGTTACAGCCCTGGACAAGCCAAGCAAGGCCATGCTTAGTGCAAGGCAGCAAAGCACTTCAACGGTTGCAGCCCTGGAAAAGCCATGCTTAGTGCAAGGCAGCAAAGCACTTCAACGGTTACAGCCCTGGAAAAGCCGTGCTTAGCGCAAGGCAGCAGAGCACTTCAATGGCGCAGCCTTGAAAAGGGCATGCAAAACTATGCTTAGGACAAGGCAAGGTAGCACTTCACTGGTTAGGGCCTTGAGCAAGGGTCCTATGTGGTCGGCTAAGGGGTCCTAAGCGACACCTTCCAAAACTAGTGCTATGAGGCCGCTTGACCTCAGGTGGTCTCACGTTCACCACCGAAGCAGCAGCATGATCCCACCGAGTGGGAAAACAGGGGGTCCTCCTCCAACTCTTTCACTAACGTAAATTCCCAAAGCCATGAACGGTATGGATGTTCAATGGTAACGTAGTTCCACCGCTCTCGGGGTCTCTTCTGTTTTGCTCGCTTCAACGCCTTGAGCACCATGGTATTAGATCTCCTCACTCGGGCCTTGACGTCCGGAGGGGACCATGGGAACCCCATCAGGTGCTTTTTGTCACGCACTGGTTGAGGTCCATCGATCACTCTTCCACTCCTCAGCTTGATGGGGATTCCTCGCGCCTGAGTGAACAATTTACATTCTGGCGCCCAGTGCTCAGCGTAAAGATTTTCTTCGGTCATCAACCTGTTCAGCTCCTCACGACCTTCATCGCTGAAGATATCCTGACCAAAATGCAAGTCGTAGGGCGGCTGAACCTCCAAGTGCCCTTCCATGGCCACTGCCGCCGAGAGGGGCGCTCTCTCTCCAGCAAACCTCTCACCGAACTTCGGCGGTCTCCAGGCTCGTCGGGGGCACTCATGGTACAAAGCGTGGTCAATTTCTCTGTGAGCCATGACACACGCCAGTGAACAGAAAAGACCTCCACACGCCGCTGGGCACGGGAACCTGCTCTCAGAGTCCACTTCAGTACCACACTCGTAGCACTTGTTCTCCTCCGCCACAATCGTCACGGGCTCTCTGCGGAACTCAGTTGCAACCGCTGCACCACCCCCAGATGGCGAAGCATCAGTAACCGAAATCTCCGGATCGATCGTCGCCTTCAAGTTTGTGAAGAACATAGGAACCATGGCCATGACCATCAGGACCTCATCAAAAACCATCGGGGAGGGCAACGCCGAGCGGCCTTCTGTAAGCCGGTCCTGTATCTCCTCAAAGATACACTGAAAGATGGACAGCATGGGTCTCCTGAAGCACATTCCGAAAGTAGCCTTTCCCACAAAGTGACGCATCAAGAACTCACCCCATCTCTGATGAGATAGCATAGCTCCTCCAAGGCCCAACAGCTGCGCCATCTTGTCATGGCTCAAGCCATAGGTCCCCAGCTGCCCATCCAATTCACCTCCTTGGAGGGTTCCCTTTGTAGATGCCACCACCCTCTTTCCTACGTTGAGGGGTAATCCTTTTTCCTTGCAAACATCAAGGAACCTCTGATGCCGGTCACTGATGACTCCTTCCAAAACCTCTCGGCAGCCAATGTCCAACCTCCTCAATTGATCAAACGAATCAAGGTATATGACACTCAAGTCATCCGAATCGGGGATCTTTTTGGTCTTGGCCAGCTCGGATTCAGGGGGAACCATGGCCTCACTAAAAACAAGCGATCGAACGATGGTCTGTATTACTGCCACAGATGACACCCAGCCCATTGGCAGTACTGACATGGCTGCATACACCATTTTGCCAGGGGCGCCTCCAAAGACGGCAGCACTGACCTTCTTCTCGAACGCCATGTATCGATGCCAGCATGGCGGCAAACGAAATAAATTGAAACAAGAAACGAAATCTTCGCTATCCACGAGCCAGATCTCGTTCTCCCCCTGTTCAAGGAGGGTGAGTTGCCCCAGGTAGGGCAGCAGAGCATCATCGCCCTCCAGCCTCTCTTGATAGGCATTGGCCGGAATCAAGTTGCTGATGAATCGTTGAAGATGTTTCGTCTCACCTCCAACTGACTTCACCTTGGGAACTGCTCCGGCCCCACTCACCACAGGGTTGCCGTCCAAGTCCTTGAAAACCTCATCCTCCTCTACAGGAACCATCAAACCTCTGCGGTAACCGGCTCTCACAACCTTCTCCCACTCTTCAGTGGTAGCCCGGACCTTTGACACCGGTGGGCGGTCAGGCCAGTCATGCAGCTGCTTCAAACAGCTACCAGGATCCAACATCTTCTTCCTCAAGGCAGGCGGCAAGAAGTTCACCGCGTCCTGGATGGCCGCTTCTCCTTCCTTTGGCCACGCAGCTATCACCTTGTCGGCGATGATGTCCTCCATGGGCACCACCGGCTCCCCAGCATAGTCGAACCTAGCCGCGGCCAATGAACGAGATGCCTCCTCCAACCCAGGACACTTGACACCCGAGTTCTCCAGGTGTTCAACCATGGTGCACAAATGCTCCACTGTTCCTTGCTGGGCTACTGACAGCGGCCTGTCGGGGAACTCCTCAGGGGCTTGTTCACCTCCGGGACAGAGGGTAAGATAATTCAGCGTATTCACCATAAACAGCACAGACTGAGAGATCTTCTCCTCCTTGTCAGAGAGGTACTTGACTACGGCCTTGGGGTCAATCGGCAGAAGATCATCACCTCGCACTTTGGTTCGTTCGGTCATAGACCCGGGAGGCACTCCTTTCTTTGTAGACAGTGCGGCAAGGTGACCTAGAGGCGTCTCCAACTCCCCAAGCCTCGACCACAAGCCTGCCAACATTTCAGCAGGGGAACGTACCTCTTGAAGCCAGGTGCGCCATTTAATGACCCATCTCTCCTGAGCCTCTGAGCCCCTTGTTCTCCTCAGATGCTTCACGCTTCGTCTGTCTTCTTCTCCTTGGTGCCGCCTTTTCCCTTGCCTTTCTCCTTTCCTTTCTTCCCTCCTTTCTCTCGATTCCCTTTCTGGCCGTCCCGCGCGTTCCTCGTCCAGCGATTGTCGAGATTCCTGAGCTTCATGTCCAGCAGATACTCTCGACTCGTGTACACCTGTTCGTCTCGTTCGAGAAGTCCTCCTTGCTCTGGATTGAGAAGCTCTAAGAATTGGGCTTGACCCCAATGCCCGTCCAGGGTGGCCCTCTCTACTGCCTTCACCCTTTGCGTCAGGACGTCGGCTGCGTGAGCCGGTAGCTTCTGAGCTAACATGTCCAGAGCTGTGCACAAAGTTTTCATCTCTCTCTGAGATCTTAGATTCAGCTTGGCGCCGAGCTGGGGGAAGAGGACGGTCATGAGGTAGTGGACTGCTGCCGGGGGCGTTGGATTTGGATCTTTTGTCACCGCCCCCACGGACCCGTGGGCCGACTCCTTGAGCATCTTTAATAACATTCTTGATGCTAGTCGACCCGGCATCTTCTGAGCGTATCGGGTCAGTCTCAGCTGACTCGAAGCCTTTCGATCCGCGGGGGCGTCCTGAAAAGACTCACTCTCAGAGTCTGTTCGCCCTTCAAACCTCTGTAAGGCACCTCCTCCAAAGGGGCCACGGTCCTTCTTCCCTCGTGACCTCGCCTTCTCATCTGCATCAGAACCTTCTTCTCCAAACAGGGCTTCATGTTCTCCTTCATCTGATGAGGAGTCCTGCTTGGGTGATTCCTTGCGCTTCTCTCTCTTGGCCTTCTTCTTCTTTCTTTCAGAATCCTCAGATTCCTTTCTCTCTTCTCTTCTCTTTCGGTCTCTGCCCTTGGCAGGTGATCTAGGTCTACTCTTTCCTTTCTTCTTCTCTTTCTTTGGGGGCGTCCTAGATCTCCTCTGAGCTGACTTGGACCTCTTCTTCTTCTCACGTTTCTCCTCAGGACGCCCTTTCCTCTGTGCCCTCTTGTCCATGAGGCGTCTCTCCAACTTCTTCAAGTCATCCCTCGCTTGCTCAAGCTTCGTTCTCAGATCTTTCTCCTCAGCCGAGCCTTCCCCTTCAGAGGACTCCTGGTCTGATCCCAGCCAGGGTAATTCTCCTTCTTTCTCACCCTTTGTGGGCTTGCCTCCAACTCGCTTGAGGTACTCTTTGAGGGCCCCCACACAAGAACGTCCGAATGCCCATCCGGGAACCTTGGCATCCAGCTCCTTCTGGGAGATCTCACGGAACTTCTCCAGGTGAATGTGGCGCCCACGTCTTGTTGCGGGACAGTCCATAGAGTTGTCCTCACAGAAATGGTAGTGGGCCTTTCTAGCAAGTCCACTGCCTTCACCTGACTCATACCACCACCTCAGGTGCTGATCAGAGGCAGTCACATATCGCCCCAAGACCCAGTGGCCAGCAGCGTCACTTGAAACTGCCTGCAGCACCTCGAGGAGCATAGTTCCTTGGGATCTCCCCTCATCGTCTCTCACAGCTGCCTCCAGCAGCTGGCCCTCTTTGAACCTGAAGCGATGCCACTTCTCCCTTTCGACTCCCCCTGACAGCCACATCACGTGGTGCCAGGGGGGTGAGTTGCTCTTAAGCCCAAAGCTGCAGGGAATGGAGTGACATATTATCGTTGCTACGTGCAGCTAGCTTTACTTCGACATCACTCTTTGCAATATGATTACATATGATATCATATGGTTAAATATATGATTACACGTGATAACGTACGTATTGTGACATGCATACAGTACGCACTTATTCATATGTACTAGGCGCCGAGGTTAAGTCAACCCAGGCCGCATAAAGTCAACCCACCGCATGGGCACACGCATTCAGTGTGAAGTTGACCCACTTGCGTAAAGTCAACCCAGTTTGAGCAAAACACCATGTGCACACCACCAAACACAGCTCCAGTTCAACATGCTGGATTTGCACGAAACATTGCGCACACTGAGTAAATATCAACATTTGGCAACCAAAATTGTATATGTCAAATGCAAAACACCATGGGCACACCACAAAGCACGGTATCACTTCAACATGTTCTGTTTGCACTTAACATTGCGCTCACT
>BGPT01000080.1:388910-453910 GCA_003297045.1 Symbiodinium sp. clade C Y103
ACACAACTAAAGTGTGGTAACACAGTTGAGTAAAGAAAGCCTCAATAAGGCAACCGCTTCGATCAAGCACATCACTAGGAAGGCTCAATAAACCTCCCAAGGTAACCCCTCAGATCACGCCTTAAAAAGGAAGGGCGGTAAGAAGGGGATGGTGGAGGGTGAGAGGAAGCTGCAGAACACATGCATGTTAAAAGGCCGTGGCATTCACTCCTACGTCCCTCATTTCACTCAGGGTATTAACATGCCACAGGTTCTTGTTTTTCCACAGAGGAAACTCAAGGGTTTACAAATGGGAGGTACAAACCTCAAACTATGTACAATTACATCCTAATACGNTTAACATGCCACAGGTTCTTGTTTTTCCACAGAGGAAACTCAAGGGTTTACAAATGGGAGGTACAAACCTCAAACTATGTACAATTACATCCTAATACGAATTACCACCAAACATCAACCGAACACACAACTAAAGTGTGGTAACACAGTTGAGTAAAGAAAGCCTCAATAAGGCAACCGCTTCGATCAAGCACATCACTAGGAAGGCTCAATAAACCTCCCANACACAACTAAAGTGTGGTAACACAGTTGAGTAAAGAAAGCCTCAATAAGGCAACCGCTTCGATCAAGCACATCACTAGGAAGGCTCAATAAACCTCCCATTTACCAATTAAGCAGGAAATGCAAAAAGGGGGGGAAAAGAAACCAGGGACAAACGGAAAAACACCCAGCTTCTTTAATAAAAATTACCCCCATTTCCCAGCGCTTTTTCCCTGTCGGAGACGACTGAGGCTCTGTGCGCCTTTAAGCGCCCATTTTCGGACTTTTCGTCGTTGGGTAGAGGACCAAAAGAAACGGGCCATTGCCAGGGTTCCTTGATCTATGTATTGTTTGGCAGCGCGACTGCACGACCAACGGCCTCGATGCAATGTGGCATCCATACTCCCACTCTCAAGGAAGTACCAGGTGGCGCCACCTCGTCTCAACCCATAGGGGGTGTAATCTTCAGGCCGGAAGTCGAAAACCTCCAACAAACTCATCCAAAACCGTCTGAAGGAAGTGGGATTGCCCGGCCAGAGAAAAGTGGTAGGACTTCCAGAGGATTTCACCCGCTGAGCGAGGTAATACACCCGTGGATCATCACAAATGATCACCTGTGGGTTTCCATTTGAAGTCTTGGCAAAAGGGATGATGACGGTGAGACGCTGGGCAGACTTGTGTGGGATGACATGCAAGTATTGGAGGGCAAGCATTTCAGCGGTCCTCAAGAAACAGAAAAAGCCCAGCAACAACATGAGTGAAACTCCTGGGTAACCCAGGGTAACAGATACGCCGGCCAGTGCTTGGGCAAGGTCCCAACTGATTGGAATCGCCCTCTCAGGACGATGAATTTTTTGCCAGTTCTTATAGTACTGCGTACTCTCCGGGAGGTGACATCGGAGGTCAGGACAGAACCTCTTGAGCCCTGATAACAGATGGCCCGCTTGTGCCAAACTGTCACCTTCTTGAAAAAGTGAATTGAGGTACTCGGATACAGCATGGTCTAACTGAGACTTGGACTTGAGAGACATACGGTGGATCTTTGCAAAGACCTGGAATTTTTCCACGCTAATGCGGTAAGCTCGGATAGTCTTCCTTTGAAGCCCGGCAAAGCGGAGGTGCTTAGGCATCTTTACGTACCTTGCGCCTTGAGGCGCCATCCGCAAAATTCCACTTGCTGATTGTCCAGGCAGTCAAAGGATATTGATCCGAACTCAATGACAGCGCCGCAGTCTGGCGCAACAGGCGGTTCACCGGCTTGGATGGACTCCTCCCCTTGCTGACTGCTCCGCGTGTCACCATGCTGTCCAAAACAGCGAGGTACCGCATCTCATGTTTCCTTGGGTCCTTGGTGCGTCTCTTCAGCATGATGTTGAACGCACTGATCTCACCTTGATTTATATGTCTCTCCTCCCGCCACGCATAGCTCAAGACCTCTTTCCACCGCCAGCGATACGCTGGGTAAGGCACCTCGACGCTCTCGCCGGTCAAAAACAGGCGCAAGTCAGACCCCCTGATGCTGGTCCGACGTGCCATCTCTTTCAAGTGGGCCACCTCGTTCCCCCGCTTCATGTCACCTTCGAGGACCATGACTTCATTCGCCACTGCATTTGCCACCGAAGGTTCACTCAACCTGTTGGTCGAGGTAAGGAGCTCAGCCTCCACACGGCGGCAGCGAGCATCCAGGTAGCTGTGGCGTATCCACGGCTCCAGTTGCCGTCGAAGCCCACGGGCATAGGCCTGACACCAAAGTGGCTTATACTCGGCCTCCTCCTCGGTCGCATACCTGACCGACCCGTCGGCATTGTACGTGGCTTCATATCCACGCAAGTTTGGATGCCCTTCACAAACTGGGCGATGGAGCTCCCTTTGGATTTCGGGGGAGTTGTTGAGCAACGCAAACCACTTCTCCCTCTCGCCCTCGAAGCAGCAGTTTGACCCGCAGGCAAATTCATAGCCGGCTCTCTGCAGTGCCTCGATCATGTTGAAGTACCACAGCCAACTGTTGTATGGATGTTCAAGGGTGACATACCTGCGATCACCAAAGGGACTCTGCATCCGTTTCAGCCCACGGAGGGCCATGGTGTTGGATTTCCTGAGGGCGATCTTTGTCTTGTTGTCGGCCCATGGGAAGCCCATCACGTGATTCTGGTCACGGACTGGTTGAGGTCCTGGGATCACTCGACCGTCCGGTAAGTGCACAGGGCGTCCTCGTGCTCGTGAGAACAATTTGCATTCTGGCGCCCAGTGCTCTGCGGCCAGAGCTGGGTCGTTCTCCATCTCCTCCAACTTGGCCTTTCCAGCCGGGTCAAAGAAGTTGTCGCCACGGAGGACATCAAAAGGTGGTTGGACTTCAATCCCACCAATCCGGGCAACAGCATGGGAGAGTGGTGCGTTTGGCCCGGAGAACCGCTCTCCAAACTTTGGAACCACATAGGTCCTCCTGCGGCACTCACCTTGACGGTGGTCACTTATGCATCCCAAGCTGCAAAGGGCCACGCCGCACCCTGCTGGGCAGGGGTAAGATCTGGGCTCTTCAAGGTCTTTCCCGCATTGGAAGCATTGATTCCCTTCATGACGGGTCATGTCTGGGTCATGCTTGAACTCCACAGACACTGCTCCTCCCCCGCCAGTGGGCGACGCATCAGTGATGGTCACTTCCGGATCAAACTGGGCCCTCAAGTTCATGACCATCAACGGGAGGAGCACCAGGGTCGTATAGACCTCGTCCATCGTTCGCCTTGACAGGGTGATGGTGCCCCGCTGAGCTTTGGAGATGTCCACAAAGATCTCTTCCAAGAAGGACATCGTTGGGCGCCTAAACGCCATGGCAAAGATGGCCTTTCCTGTAAAGTGCCTCAAGTCGAACTCATTGGCCTTGCCAAGCCCCAGCAGCGCAGCAGCTAGAGCCACAATCCCCAACTTCTTGTCGTGGGATGCTTCAAAAGTCCCTGCAGCCCCATCGATGTCGCCACCCTGCAAGGTGCCCTTGACAGCCCCGACCAGGCGCTTCCCTTGATTCAAAGGCAGCTGCAGGTCTTCGCAGGCTTTCACAAAGTTCAGATGCCGCGTCGAAGCCAATCCTTCCAGAGCATCACGGCACCCTGCACTGACTTTGCGGATTTCATCATAGCTGTCAAGGTACACCACGCTGATGGAATCGTCCTGGGGGAACCACTTGAGCTTCGACACCTCAGAGGCTTCTGGGACACGGCTCAACCCGAAAACAAGTCTCCTCACGACAGTCTGCATGAGGGATACAGAGTTAATCCAGCCCATCGGCACAACTTGCATTCCCACAAACGCCATCTCAGTGGGAGAGCCGCCAAAGACGGAGGCTTTGACTTGCTTTGCAAAGGTGCAGTAGCCCGCCCATCTTGGGGGCAGGCGAAATAAATTGAAACAACTAACGAGGTCCTCACTGTCGATGAGGACCTCTTCGTCGGTGTCAATCTCGAGCATCGCCATTTGCCCCAGGTAAGGCAAGTGAGCGTCGTCAGCCACCATGTGGGCCTGGTAGGTGTTGGACGGCACAAGGATGCTGATGAAGCGTTGGAGCAACTTCTCCTCGCCGCCAATCGTCTTCACCTTTTTGACCGCCCCTGCACCATTCAAGATGGGTACGCCATTGTGGTCACGGAACAGTTGGTCCGGTAAAACTTGGCACATCATTCCCCTCTCAACCCCGGCTCGGACTATTGTTTCCCACTCCTCATCAGTGGCTCGCACACGGCTTCGAGGGGGTTGGTCCGGCCAAGAGGCTTGAGGGAGGAGACACAACTCCGGTCGCTCCAACCACTCCTTCACGTGGTCCGGGACAAACTTGACGGCATCTTGAATAGCCGCCTCCCCGGGTTTTGGCCAACACGGCACCACCTTCGATGCCACCAGATCTTCCATGTACTGGATGGGCTCTCCAGCGTAATCGAACTTCACGCTGCCGACAGCTCCCACACAATCCAGGAACTTGGGGATCTTGCCTCCCTTGTCAATGAATCGCTTCACCGTCTCATAGAGGCGGGTAACCATCAACTCTTGTGCTGCAGTCATGGTTGGCGGTCCCAACACACACTTGCCCATGTTGGCATGGTAATTCAACACCTCCACCAATGAAACAACCCAAACACGTATAATTGCATCCTTTGACTTCAAAAACTCCTGAACCAACGAAACACGTACTGGTAAAAGTGCATGTGGCTCCACGTCCAACGGAGTCTCCTCTGCGGGCAGATCGTCTTCCATCTCCCTCAGGAGAGTAACGTATGAGGACAAAGGTGAGTCCAGCTCCGGAAGGAGGTCATGAAGACATTCCACAATCTCACCAGGCGTTCTTTCATCTTCCATGAGGGCTCTCAACGGCTTTCCCCACTCACCCAAGCTGTGCACGGGCTTCTCCCGACCTTGGGGTGAAGACTCTGAGCCCTCCTCTTTCACTTGGTCTCGGTCTTTTTGCCCTTGTCGGCCTTCTCCCAATTCGGCCGATCGCCCTTGTCTTTGTCCTTTGTCTTTCCCTTCGCTCCCTTCGACTTTCCTTTCCCTTCTTGATCTCTTTGGGGGCCCGGGCGATCGTACATCTTGAGTTTGCGCTCCAAGAGGTACTCTTTTGTGACGTACATCTCTTCGTCCTTCTCGATCAACATCGAGTTCTCCGGAGCCAGAAGCTCCAGGTGTTGAGCGGATCCCCAATGACCCTCGTGAGTGGCCCTCTCCACGGCCTTTATCCTCTGCGTCACCGTGTCCGCTGCCTTCGACGGTGCTCCGCTTGCTAGCTGGTCCAATATGGTTCCAAGGGTCTTCAATTCCCTTGTGGATCTCAGGCCGGCTTTTTGGCCGAGGCTTGGAAGCAGAATAGTGAGGATGTGATTGAGGGCCACCGGAGGAGTCCTTTGACCTTGGTTCACTTGCGGCCCCACCGTGCCCCTGGCTACCGCCTGCTCCATCTTGAGCAACATGCGGCTCGCCAGTCTTCCTGGGTAAGGATTGGTGTAAGCCAGCAACCTCTGCTGGCTTGACTTCGCGGTCACGGCGAGGCCTTTCTGAAAAAGCGACTCAGATTCCGAGGAGTCGTCTTCCTTGCCAGGGAACTTGACAGGCGCTCCTCCTCCAAAGGGGCCACGATCTCCTTCACCAGCTTTCAATCCACTCTTCACAGGCTTGACACCAAAGAGCTCCTCATCAGCAGGGCTTGTGTCGGATCCCTCATCTTCCGATTCCTCACCAGTGCGCTTCTTCTTGTGAGGCTTCGAAGGCCGACTTCCCCCACGGGAACTCCCGGTGTCATCATCTCTTTCTTTGCGCTTTTTCTTCTTCTTCTGCTTCTCATCATCAGAATCACCATCCTTCTTACGCTTCTTCTCCTTGTCTTTCTTCTTCTTCTTTTCACCACCCGATCTCCCGGGGTCACGCTTCTCTCCACGGGTCTTTGCCCGGTCAGACTTACCAGCGCCTGGCTTCTTCTTCATCGCCTTGCGCTTTCTCTTTCCCTCTGCGGCGTCCTCTTCGGCCTTCTTCAGCTCGGACCTGAGCTTCTTGATCTTGGCCGCCATAGCCTCATCCTCAGTTGAGGAGTCACGTTCGTCCTCACTCTCTTCATCCTTGGCGGATTCACCCTCTTCAGAGGGGTCAGTGTTGCCGGCCCATTCAGCGCGCGGCTTCTTTGCAGGCTCAGGGACAGACCCTTTGACATCATGAGGCCCAGCCATGACCCCTTTGAACTTGGCCATGCAAAACTCATAGGCCTCACGAATCGTCTTGTCCTTCAACCACGGCACCTTCTTGGGGGTCAGCACAGAGGTCCCAAGATTCCGGTAGCGGTCTCCATGAATCATTCCAGGATACTTCCTGTGAGGAGGGCAATCACCAGCAGGGACCATGCAACGGTGGTAGATGCCCTTGTCCTTACTGGGAGCGTTAGCCCCTTCATTCATCCACCAGTGGTAGTAGATGTCGGACGCCCCCAAGAACATTGCGGAGACCACCTTGCCCTCCTTGTGCTTCCCAACCTCTTCGATGATGCCGATGATGATGGTGCCCTGCTCATTCCCAGCATCATCATAGACCTGCAACTCAATGCAGTCACCAGGTGAAGTCACAGGAGGGCTACCCCGTGATGACCCAGCACGATACCAACCTGACATGTCTCCCCTGAAAGGGGGTAAGCAACCTTGAGAGGAAGCTGCAGAACACATGCATGTTAAAAGGCCGTGGCATTCACTCCTACGTCCCTCATTTCACTCAGGGTAATATAGAATATCCGGAATATCTATGCATAAATATAGCTGGCCAATATATCTGGCCAATACAAAAAGTGCAAATCCCAAAAACAAAACAATTAGAGCTAGCGTATCTAAGAAAACCTGTTCGCATTCCTGGGAAACCTGGCTGTCATACAGCTGCACTCACTACTGACAAATAGATGTCCATAGCCTACTATGACCGGGACTATGGTTATTCGATTGTCCCAAAGCGCTCGGAAATAGTGTTCTCTCTTCATTAGTCATTAGTAATCATGAGTACTGGCCATAGCTTACCCACAAATGACTAATGACTGGTAATGATTGGTAATGTAGATATGGATCAAAATTGGGTGGACAAAAATGGGACGGTTGTGGAGGGATACAAACTCCTGAAAATGACATAAAATGAATGAAAATGACCACAAAATTCCTTGTTGCCTGGAATTTGACTCATACCCTGATTGATGAACCAAATGATGTCTGTCGTTCCATCAGATCTGCGCCTTCTCGACCGCAGCACCCTCTGCCTGTGCAACAGGTTCGGTTGCGGCCCTGCGCATTGTCTACTAAATGGGACTCCTTCAAGGGGCGTGCCTCGATCAAAATCATGAGTGCAACCACAATGTACTGTCAGTATTGCATCATTTTAGCTTTCTTTCAAGCTGCGATGGAGCTGATTCTTCTGCACATTATGATAGGTCTGATGTCCCCGAAGTATAGATGGTTCTGCCGGCAATTGGACAGGGAAGCATCATTGTCATATTTCGCGAACACCAAGCAGAGGTTCATCAATCATGAACGCTCCATCTCAAGATCACCATGTTGAGGTGGCCTACTGTGATTTCATGGACTATGCAGCTGTTGTTGGATCATCTCCACCTTGGTCTCAGACTTGCATTGTCCCACCTCTAATATCATGCATCATATCTTTTACCACTTGCCCACGGCCATCCACCACTTCCTTCCATCACACGCACCTCGAAGTACCGAATCTTCCGATCCACCACACTAGGTTGTGGGACAACTGAAACCTCGCAACATCGCGGTGCTGAGGTGCCGCATACAGAAACCAGCTCGTCAGGTTGAGATTGGCCATAGACTTGCTCCACATACCCTGTTTTGTCCCAAAATTCGGCACACCTGCCGGTCAAATCCATCATCTGTGAAATCTCCAGGATGTTCTTACCCACTCATCTAAAGATCATCAAAGATCATCAAAGATCTATGTTGCGGGATTTGTTCATATCACATGTCAATCCACCGACGGCACCTCAACACGTCGCAACACCGGCCCTTGGTGGAGCACCACCTGCCAGGCAGAACGGGCAGAAACCACAATTTCTACGCGAAAATCAGGACGGAATTCAGCACTGATGTTTTGTTGAAATTCTGTTGCTGATTTGTTCTGCTTGTCGGAGTAAGATGAATTCCAGTCTTTTTTGGATGAAGTCCCTTTTTATTTTCACCTTTTCTTATCTAAATCCCCCTTTTTGCCTAAAACCCGTGGCCATCATCCACCAGCTCCGCATGCCGCAGGGATCCGCAGGGCCTCCACCAGGAAGTCCCGGCTGCCTGGACCTGCCACCGAAGCAGCCACCTCTGCCAGGCGAACGCCTGAGGCCTGGAAGTCCGGAAATCTGGGAGTATCAATGACTTGACCAGTCATTAATTTGCTTTATATCTCAATATCTATACTATATCAATTATATCAATAACTTGAAAATCAGTCATATCTATATCAATTATTTAAGTGCTTTACAATATCTTTCAAATATGAAAGAAATGATTGAACCCAAAAAAAACAAGTCTGTCTGTGGGTCTATCAGTACAGTACCCCGGTTCTAAGAAAAATAGCTGAACGAAGGGTTCATCACAGCGGCTTGTCAACGGCCGGGGGAACAGGCATCGCTATCCTGGTTTCACTTGGGCCAGGCCTGCTGTGGTGTGGCATTCAAACCGGGAAAGTCAAAGTCTAGGTATCGAAAGGGAAGGCCTCAGACATGGATCAGCTCGCAGTTTACATGTTGATGACACCACTTGTGTCCTGGTACTGCAGTGTTTGGTGAATTCCTAGCATTCCAACCATGTACGTCTTTAACATCTCAGAAGGTGTGATGATAACTGATGTTAACTGATTTCCTAGCAAGGTGTGTCTGAGGTCTTCCGTTTGCGGCTCCTAGTCCTTCAAATGCCTAGGTCCTAGGTGCTGTGATAACTCTCAATCGCTGGTCTGGCGGTTGTCTCAAACTGTGCGCATCCTAAACCAGGTAGGTGTCCCTAAGGTACTGTCCCTACTTAGACACACCCCGCGGTAATTTTGGACAATTTGGGGCGGCAACTTGAGAAGCCACTAACAACTTTTTGGATTGTGTCACAACATCTATCTATATCCCCTGAGTCTTGTGTCACATCCATCAGCAGCTGCTTCAGTCAAGCGGCTGATACTCTCTCGGGGATTCAAGATGAAAGATCCCGATGCTAAGCGGCTGAAGTCGCCTCGTCAGCTCAGATGAGCAGGGTGGTTTCCCCGCTCATCAGATTTGCAGGATTACCCACATCCAAATCACTTAAGGTCAACAAATGCACATACATCCTCTTGAAGGAGCTTAATTTGTTCGATCTGAAATTAAACTCTAGACACATCATCTGTCATAATGTATGTGTATAATTCAATCATGTAGAGATCACATATAGACAAAGATAGAGAATGATAGAGATGTAGAATCTAATTTCAGTCAGAATCAACATGATATGATATTCATATTTATATTACTGTATATATATGTATTAAATATTAACATTATATGGTCCGCCGAGCTCCAAAACAAAACATGACCCACCGCAGTGGCGCACCTGAAGGAGCTGTGGGCAGCAAGCCCTGGGCCGTCAAGCGGCGCCACTCCTGACATCCAAAATTCAACAAGAAATGATCCTCAAAGTCTCAAAGATTATAAAGGCTGAAACATCATGGAAAAGCAATGAAAAATCATGAAGGGGGGGGGGAATTTGGGAAGTCCTGATTTTAGGAATACTGAGGTCATTGCTGTTGTACAAGTACATACTTAGTAGAAATCTGCTTCCGTTGGACCTCAAAAGGACTGTGTGCATGAATCTACTGTCTGGTGTCCTATAACCTCAGAAATTTGCAATTGATTCCATCTGGCTTTCACTGATTGAATGCAAAGGATGAAAATGACTCAGGCTGTATCCGTTTCAAACTTCCTTTGGGGGCACAATATTTTTCCATCTTACCATATCTTGCCCTGCCGCCTCGGGGTCTTTGATGAGCATGAGATGTTGCTCTGGAGGTGCAACCAGAACCTGACGATCTGAGTTCGGGCCATGTGCCCGTGCCTCCCTGAGTTAAGTCTAAAGATATTCACAGGTGCAGCAGATACCAGTATGCAGCAGATCATGTGTTCTTTGATGTTCTCTGTTTCAAGGTGCTATCAAGATTTGCACTTCATCCCTCAGCAAATCAGGCTCCAACCCCTTGCAAGGGTGCTTGCGGCGGCACGGCTGGCAAAATTTCCGGTGGGGGCTGAGGTTTCTCGCCACGAGCCAGGACATGCACGTTGAAGGTAGCTTGCTGTCCATAGGGGTTCGTAAAGTCCACGGTGAAGTAGGATGGAGTTGCAAAGCTGGAAGTCAGTGATTGCTGGGTCGTGTTGAAGCGGTCCATGCGCCTGGCTACTTCTTGTCTTTTCCGATCTTGTCGGACAGATTCAGCAGCAGCCAGGAGGGCAGTGTGTTCTGAGACACCTAGGAGCAGCATTTGTTGGGTTACCATCAGGAGGGAATTCACTTCCGCATCTTCCACTTTTTGGTGAAAACGTGAGAATGTGTATCTCCCAAGATGAAGAATTCTGCGGCATTCCCAAACCCACTGGCCCATAGCCCTACTGATACACCATCGACTTGGGCACCCCCCTTGTCGTGGTTCGATTCCTTTGTGAGTCAAACCTCCCCTTCCTGTTGGTGAGATACCTTTTTTGTTGGTGAAGAGTTCATTGGTTGAGAGATGTTGAGAGATTCATCATTTCCAGTTCTCTGGGTTCACTGCCCTTCATGCTCGGAAGACTGTTCGTCGCCAGGCCACTGTCGCGGGTGTCTTGTCGCAATGCTCGCAGCTGCTGCAGACGCTCATGTTTCTTCTGATTCAGCTCTTGTGCCATGCTTCCCTGACCAGCAAGGCCTTGCATGCCTCCGACCTTGGTGGAGGTTTTTTGGAGAAACACCAGCAGCCCGCAGCTTTTAAACAATGCTGCTGGATGTGTGTGTGTGTAATATTCTGAATCACTCAATAATATTCTGTATATCTATGAATATCACATAGATAGAGATGAGATGCATATAATTAATCAAATTATAGTCAAAACTATATATACAACATAGATATCAGCAATGCGTGCGTACACAAACAGAAATTGAATTGACTTGAAATTACTTGGTGTTTAATCTCGACAGGTCTCTGAAAGCTCGAAGCTCGGCACCCAGAAGAATTGCCGTCCCTTTGAGCTGCTCATGTGGAGCCATCATCAAAATCATTCAAATGCGGGAAAAAAAAAAATCCACAATTCCCCCAAATCCAATGGGATTCCCTTTTGAAACAGAACATTCATGTTGATCGTCTTTTCGCGACGCTCAAAATTTGACCAAGTCTTGATCCACACCACCCTCTCCCTATAGGAGTCAGCATTTTTTGACAGACTCTTTCAAGGAAGAACAAAAACCTCAATTTTGGCATAAACTCCGACAGCTATAACTTGGCTGGCACATCTTACATCATGCTGTGTTATCCCCCAAAAAAAAATACTTTGGCTGAAGCAAATCTGTGGCCCACCATGGCATCTTGCCCGGGCTCCATCAGGGCCGAGACCTTCTGCCGCGTTTTGCGGGTCGGCGACGGCGCCGGGGGCGGCGACTGGGGGTTGCCATCCTCGGGCGGCGGTGGTGGAGGTGCTGCCAGCTCCTTCGGCGGCAGATGGCATCCAATGCACCGGGGTGGGCTTTATCATATTGATATAGAAACATGTGATGCTATATAAGAGATTATACGAGTATGTATGTGATACATGAATACATGGATAAAATATTGACAAGATAAGATGGCATATATTCTCCGACCACATCTCAGCACTCATGTCAAGTCGCATCCAACAGTGTTCAGAAGCGTACCTACTCATTCACATGCATTCCAAGGGATAGGGTTGACTGAACAACGTAGATGTTCTTGAGTCAATTCAAAACTTCTGCATGCTCGTGCGTTGATTGAAGATGGGCAGTGGTTGATAGTCTGAAATCTTGGTGAAACGGTTTGGGATGGTTTGGGTGTTGGGAGCAGGGTAGTTCAATTTCATTTGATCTCAATCAAAAATTGACCCGATCCCATATATCCCATCATTATTCTGATCTCGTGGACATGAAGACATAATATCATGTTACAGCGGTTGGCCCGGACTCTCAGTGAGCGTCTGGACAATGCTGATGATGATGATAATAATAATAACAATAATAACAATAATAATAATGATAATAATAATAATAATAAGGGTGATGATGGTGGTGGTGGTGATGATGACGATGATGACGATGATGACGATGACGATGATGATGATGATGATGATGATGATGATGATGATGATGATGATGATGATGATGATGCTGGCTGTGGGTGGGTGGTGGTGGTGGTGGTGGTGGGTGACGATGATGGTCATAGCCAACCCCAAACCTTAAACCCCCCAAACCTCATGTAAACCCGAATAGCTCTCGAACATGTCTGATAAACCTCGGGGTCCGTGTGTAACATTATGTATACTATACTGCATAGAGGTACATTGTGTCATATCATGTACTGGTAGCCTATGATGATGTCGCATCAGTACATCCAACAAGTCTATCCAGAATCCCAATTTAATCTGTTGAACCGATTCAATGAGTCCACTTTGTGACAGGCATTCTCAGGCCCTCCTTGTATGCTGTGGGGGGTTGCCCTCGGTTGACCAGTAGAACCCGCAAGGTGCCCCGCGGTTCACCTGCGGCGCGGGTGGATGAAAACTGTGAACAAATATCTGTATTCCTAGGTATATAGCTGTACAACTAGCATTAACATTCACTAACTATATCCACAACTACAAGTATATGTAGTAGTATTAGTAGTATCAGTATATGTATATTATACGATCGTTGATATTCAGTAACTATCCTACGTATCTCGGACAAATCATATCCTCACATAATAATCATTAGACCAAGCAGCAGTTGGGATTGTTTGCTTGCACGCATGGTCATCTGATGTGCAGTGCATCTAATAAGAATTGCGTCCGTATCAAGATTTAGCAAACCCATGCAAACCCTATTTCTCACAACCATCTCTTTCCATTTTGGCGCAAATGCTGGCTGCCAACATCCCAAACCATCCAGAAAACATCAAGAAACATCCAAAAAACCTCTAAAAAACATCTAAAACATCCCAAAAAAAACTGATCTCAAACGTCGCAAATTCTTGCTCCAAACATCCCAAACATCGCAGACCCTTAGCCCAGCTCCCAAGGGCTCCCAAGGGCTCCCAAGGGCCAAGGCCTGTGAGGGGTTCAAGAACCGCATGCTCCCCTTCCATCTTTGCCACCTGATGTCCTTGTCTCACCAGCATCTCTAATGGCACTGAAGCGACCTTGGCGGGTGATGGAATTCCACATGCTCCACATGAAAATCTGAAAATCAATGGATTAACATTGGATGACCCATCTCGGTGATCCATCTCGCTTTCAGGGCATAGTTACTTATACTTGTGACTCTCAGTCCCCATCACCACTTGTCCTTGGGACTGCCACTCATCAATCAATGAACCAATCAAAAAATACCACATCAAAGATGTGGAAAAACAAATACCACCCAGGCACTCCAATCTGCATCTCTGAATCTGCGCTCCAAATTTCAATGTCCACACTTCGAGCACTGAGATATTCCACCAACCGTCGATGAATTGTCGCTGCAGACCTTGCCACTGAGTTCACGCTGTAGCCATCCATGCTGTACACCACGGCCAGGCGCTCGTTGGTCACCGCACTCCGAAGCAGACACGCTTCTCCAGCCTTCCCAGCCAAAGCGGCCGTGGTGGTCTTCACAGGAGGAAACAGGAAGAAACGCAATTGGAAGTAGATTCCTCAGCAGATTTCGTGGCGATCAAGATTTAGTCGAGAGTTCAGGCTCAATAATCTCACAAACTTCATACTAGGAGTGAAAAAGCTACGAGAAGCATGCAAGATTTTAAACTTTGACTGCTTTCCCACCAAATTGACAGCATGTCCAAGTCCCAGGGTCTTTCTCCTTCAAGTTCTGCAAAGCTCCTGAGCGCCACCAGCTCCAGGGTGATTTCATCAGCTTGGAGCAGGTCCTGGGAGTGGGCCAGGAAATCCGCCAAACCATGCTGTATTTAGTGGTACTAGATGGTACTAGCTAGTACTAGATGGTACTAGTGTCTAAGAATGATTAAGAATGTATGAGACTTTGTGTTGAAAAAGTTGTTTCATATGACTCCTCATCCTCGAATTTCCAGCGCAACTCCCGTCTTGCGGGCGCACTTTCGCCCGCAGCCACGGAGGGACTGGCAGCTTTGGCTGCGGTGGCACCGGCTTTGGGCAGCGGGGCACCGGCGCTCAACAGATGGGCGCGGTCCAAGGCGCCCAGGGGCCTCGAAGGCGGTGCTGTGGCAGTGCCTTGAGCCTTGGGTGCAGAATCCTGGCTCAGGGGATGTCAGGGGATCATGTTTGACACTATTGGCAGGTTACATCCATTGTATGAAATGTTCCAAATATCCATTTCTTGATCAAAGAATAGGATCCTCAACCCTCGGAGAATTGGCTTTGAACACTCCCGTGTTTTGTTGCGAAGTGGTGGATTTAGGCACTGCTACCCTCAGCAACTGGTCCTTGATAATGTTGTCATCAAAGCCCAGGGGGGGTGGATCGCTCTGCACCGCTTGGTCTCTCAGATAGATCTTCTCAACCACTGGCGCAGCTTGTACAGCGGTCCCTGGTAGCCCCTTCTGACCGGGCACGCTTGGGATAGGTTGGTGCACACTTGGAACCTCAACACCGCGCTCAGCCAGACATGCAGTTCAAAAACCCCACAGCTGTGCAGAGCCCATCATCACGAATATACAATATGTCCAGCAAAATTGCATAAAAGTCACTAAAATAGCATGAAATTACTATGTCACTGATGGATTTGCACCAGCTGGGTGGATTCCCAACATCTTGATGTGCTTGCTTTATTCCACTGAGTCTCAGGCGGGGCCAATTGGCTGGACCTTAGTGGCGGGCTGACAGCAGTGACCTTGAGCCCCAGAAACTGGATGCATCAAGGCACCTGTCCATGTTGTGCAAACAGCACAGCTTCTTGTATTTGCTGAAGCAAACCATGGCAAGACCAGCTGTGTTTTCATCTGTCAGTGGTTGCTCTTCCGACACACTGCATGACCTAGGGACCCGAACAGGCGAGATTGCCTTGGCAAAGGGAGCTGCAGATATGTCCTGTCACAGGCACACAGGCATTGTACGAAACTGTGGACAAGAAAATGGAAAGAGAACCGAAACTATCCCGAAGCATGTTTTACCGGTGGATTATTGAATGTGTTTAGCGCCGTAAGCAAAACATCTCGTCTAGTAAATAGCTATCCTCTTTTTAGCTGGATTTCTTTGTACCAGCCACAGATTCCGCCAAGGCACTACCGCTGGCTGGAGAAATGTTCCGGGTATGCCCGGCTGCCTGATGCCACGTCAATTTCCAGAAATTCAAGCTGGAACCATCTGGAACCCAAAGGATATGCAGATCCAGAAGTAATTTCACGGTATTCAGTAGGAAAATGATCTTTTCAAAGCTACTATATTTTGGGCTTCAATTTCAGGAGTATAGCTTTGGAAAAATGTCATAATCATCGTCCAAAAAACGTCGTCCAAATGTTCCAACTGTTCTTTTAAAAAACGACTCCGCGCACGCTCCGTCGAGGCACAATGGCTGCAGTGTGGACATCGGCGTTGGCTGAACTGCCGGCCTTGCCGCTGCAAGATTTCTGACGGAGACCAATGGTTCTTGGGCCCCTAAAACTGTCAATCAATATTAAGTATATAGATTGATATTGATATTGATCTAGTATGATCTAGTATGATCTAGTATGATCTAGTATGATCTCTGCATTGGACACGTTTGATTTCTGACACGCTATTTAACATACGACACTGCCAAGCGGCACAACTAGAGCAAACTAGCGTTCCTCCTAGGAAAGAGAGCAGCTTTCGGTGGCAGCCATCCTGCATACCCAACAAAACCACCCTAGATCACGGACCCCAACGACTCCACCAAGTGCTTTGTGGCCTATCATCTCCATTATCATATATTATATATATCATCATATATCCAGATCCATTCATCCTCTTCAAGTGATGAGTTCCCAAGTTCATTCAATTTGCTTTTGTCCAACCGAAATCAGTTTCAGGGCAAGGCACAAGGGTGTCTCTGGAGGTGGCAAAGGAACGTGCTGTCTCAGCCACCTGCGCACGCGGTCTCGTCGCTGGATTCACAGGACGAGGACTCTGAGGCGCTGGCTGCACCACACGGTCGCCACACAGGTTGAAGTTGGCTCGAAGCCGGCTGGCCTCGGCAGTTGATGGCAACACCTCAAAAATCACCCGATTTTCAAGGAGAAACAACTGGAACAACAGCAGAGCAAAAAAAACATATCGACCAACAATCTTGGCATTGCGACCAGCAGTCATTGTGGCGACAGTGATGGTTGCATGATATTGCTCATCAATGTCAATAATATGAATAAGCACCTTCCTCGGGGGATGGCGAACAACCGGGCACCCCCTGTCGAAGAGTTTGCTTTACCCATCACATCCAGCTTCTCCATCTGCAGGTTGTCGCCCACCATGGTGTTATTTGCAATGTAGGAAATGCATGGAAATGCATGGAAATGCATTTGTTTTCTTCTTGATCACTATCGTTGAGCCGTCTCCATTGCTTTCTTGGCAAGTGCCCGGGCAATCCTCAAGAACCACTCAGATTTCATGATACTTCATGACGGTTCTTCAAGGCAAAGTGACCATACCCCACCAGCCCTAGCTCACAGTGTGGGACCTGGGATTCCAGGCCGACACCGCAGGTCTCACAGGCTTCGCAAGCTCCTCTGGCCTTAAAGTCATGCCTGGTGCCGCAGGAGGCATCCACACCTGGCAGGCTTCATCAAATCTGGTGATGTCTTGGCCACAACAAGATCCTGATATATCAGAGATCAAAATGTGTGTCTGGGTCCATATGAGGCTATCCTACAGTACTGGTACTGCTAGTCCCCATTCAACCGAAGTCGTTCAGCCGCCTCTTCACCCAGCAGGGATAAGCCAGGGCCGCCATAGAGCTCCAGATCGAAGCCCAAGGACGGACCTGGGCAGCCGCAAAAAGATGGTCAAATGGTATGAGTACTATAAAATCCTCTTGGGAAAAGAGCTTTCAAGGTGCGCGTTTATTGATTATTTAGAAAAAAAAAGAGCTTGAAAAAACTACCTGCAATCGCGGTACGTACGCTACGATAACCCCTGTTGGCTTCGTCATATCCAACTCAAAGCGTGGCAAGTCAAACCCACCCCTCTGGGTTCGTCCTACGCTCACCAGCAGAAGCTGCAGAGGCTTTCAGGAGGCCCTGTGCAAACATCATCTCCGCGTCTTCTTTTTGGGGTAACAAACAAAGAATCACCTCTGGCCCTCAATATGCACCAAACTCTGTGATCTGAAGAGATGCGACAAGCTCCCCTTGAGATGTCATGGCTGCCAGAAATTGCCAGTCTGTGCCAGACCGCATTCGCTCCTGTTCTGATGAATCTAAAGAAATAGATTCAAAACATTTCAAAACCTCATTGACTTTCTGGTTTTCTGGCACCTCGCTGGTGGTGTGATAGAAGGGCAGCAGCACCGTCCAGCCCAAAGTTTGCTTCCTGAAGATGTCTGTTGCCTGCAAAGTGGTGGCCAGGGCGACAAGTTCCAGGCGTCCCAAGATTTTTGCATTTGGGGATGGCAAAATCCATCATATATCTGGGTAAATTATTATATTTCACTAACCTGAAATAAAACCATTTGGGGATGATATCCCTTACTAACCATATATATATATATATATATGTATGTATATATATATATATTATTATATATTCATATATCCCCTGCAACTGGGGTGCTTTGGACACGCTATACACAAGTTTGCGATGTGAACCTATGCAGCTCACACCGAGCAACGCTGCCACTCGGGACTTGATCAATTTGGACTTGACAACAACTCATATTATTGCCACCACATGTGTGTGTGTGTGCGGCAAAACCACAATGAGGTAACCTACAACTGTACGTCATTCATCGTCATTTCATCCCCTTTGCAGAGCCTGAGTCATTTGTGCTCCCAGCAAAGGCGCAGTGGCCGCCTGAAAGTCCAACAAAAATGGCCGGAACCCAAGAAGATTCCTCCTGGGTCTGGAGAACTTGAACCTCACTGGGCTCCTTGACTATGGCTCAAAATGGATGTCTGATGCTCAAAATGACCATTTCACGATATTTCAATTTCTTAGCAATGCCCACTTGTCCGGCAGGTTTCATGCAATGTATATAATCAATTTGCCTTTGACCATCTGCCTTTGACCATCTGCTTTTACAATTGCAAGGTCATTCAATTCTCTTTTGGCGCGCAAGACACACACGACTTAGATAATGGTGGCTCAACACACGTGTAAATTCCTTCAGCAGGTTGTGAAAACAGTACATTGACGTTCAGCTTCGTAAATTCTAATCTCTTCCAGTTGCACTGGCCATAAATCCCATGTCTTTTGGTAAGAAGCACTGGCCTCAAAGGGAGATCCCCACACAACCGGCACAACCTCCAGCGGTGCCACGCGGTGCCTGGTTCTGCAGCAGCCCCATCGGACCGGGCGTCCGCAAGACCGCCACCAGCTCCACCACCACAGCGCAGTCGGGATGGCACCTGGGCATCCCCAGGTGGTCGTTGGATGGGAGCCTCACTTGTTGCATGATGTTGCATGTTTTTCCAATGGTTTTGGGCTTCACAGAGCCACAGGGCTGTTCAATTCTGTTCAGATCATGCATCTTGTAGTCCCACATTGTCTCAAGTGGGTTTTTGCAGCTATCGCCTATCGCATTGATGGATGAAAGGACCGGACTGCCGACAAAAGGGTCTGACAGCGGGCAGGGTCAATCTACCTTTGAGCACTTTTCTTCAATATGCAAGCTGGATCAAGCTGGTAAAATTGCAGTCATCTACACGGAAAAGCTGGTTGCATTGTGCTTCTGGGGATGGGCCAATAGAATCTAACCAGGTCACCTTTTGGAAAATATTAAATAGCTGCATCTGGACATATCCCAAAATCGCAACGACCCAATTCCACCTGCAGGATCCCACGTGTCAACGAAGAATAAACACCCAGAGAATTACAGATACAAGTATCCTGATATATATATATATATTGTGGTGACGTTAGATCCCACGAAAACATCTTGAACCAGCACAAGTCATGAACAACTATCATGTGTCAAGTGAAAATAAAGCAAACTAATCTAGGACTAGGATAATCTAGGAATCTCGAAGCTAGATCCGTGCCCAATCGTTGGACCCGTTGGACCCCATCAACCGCCCACGGCTCCAATTGGGTGGCTGAGTCTTGGCACACAAATTCCACAGGGACTTCCCCGCCAAACCAAAACCGCTGGCCATCCTGCCCAGTTGGATTCACTGGAAAACGGGAGCCCGGTTCGACCATGTTCGACCCACTGCACATGGTGGGGGTTGATGGTCTCCAATGCTGGTACAATGGCGATGTGGTACAATGCTGGCAGCGATGCTTGCCGGGGCAGTAGGTTCCTACCCTTCCAGCATGTCCCAAAAAGAACACCATTTTGAAAACTGAAAACTGTCTGCCAGAAACAATCAAAGTCAGCAATTCCCTGACCACGAAATCATCCACAACCAGCAGGGGTGAAAAGCGACCCACCCTTTCCGCACACCTCAAGCTTCTCCATTTTCAAGCGCCATGTGTGCCCCGTGTCATCCAAGGGGTAGTGCGCTGCCATGGCGTCTGACAGTCCTGACGATGTTGAACGAACCACTCCCTTTCACAGGCTAATTGTAAGCATATTGTAAGCATAGGTATCCGTAGAGGCAATTCTGGGCATATCTGGGCCAACACGTCTCCAAATGTCTCAAATGTCTGGTATCCCATTTCATAGCTATCTCCAAGATCAAACAACCAATGCCCATCATGTTTTGCAGCTGCGCATCTAGGGGTGGATCCCACATGCATGCAACTTCAGAGCGAAGATGAATGTACAAATGGGTGTGTCTGAAAAATCCTCAAGTTTGCAGCTTTCTTTACGAGAAATTCACAGAGAAAACCATGATAAAAGAATACATTGTAAACACATAAGACTGAGTTTGGGGGCATCCCCCATTTTTGCACAAATCCAAATGGGATCAAATGGGAGCGTAATGGAGTGCTGCAGCAGCTTGAGCACGTCCTCGCAGCGGCTCGTCCAACCATCGCAGGGTGTTGTGAGAACCAACCTGAGTACGTCAGTGAAGATTTTAGTTATAACTGTTATAAGGTCAGGAATGAATCAAAGATCTCATGTATGACTGTATGACAGTCAAGTGAGTCAATCCCAGAGGAAAGCTGAGTAGCAGCATTCTGCCTGTTAGAGTGATAGCTCCGCCACAAGTCTGAATGGCGTCCCCAATGAGGATATGAAACTAAACCAGTGTTCAAGATTTCGAATCCACTGCTGTTTGTCAGCTTTTGAGTTGCTGCAGTGTTTGCAGGCCGGCTCTGAAATGCGTGCGCAACTCCCATCTCCGCATGTGTCTAGTTCAGCTTCTCTTCAGAAAAGAAAACAGCTCTTTCAGTGAGAATATGAAGGAGAGATGATAAAACTATTGCCTCAATAGCACATAAAACTCTGGCACTGCAGCAAGCTGGGATCGGAACCAGAGCGTTTAACTCCACCAGTTCCCAGCTGGAGGGTGGTGCGGGCCTCAAAACGCTGATGCAAGGAAGAGAGAATGGTTGATGTAGAAAGACTATCCCAACACCAAGTAATTAATTACAGGCAACGGTAGGGTTTGTATTGTTGTGTATTGTTTTGTATTGCTAGCTAGATTGTTTTGTATTGTTTTGTATATCTCTGTCGGGTACACTGGCTGTTGCAGCAGAATCTGCTGCTTCCCACCGACAGGTCAAAGTTGGTATCTCCGCATATCCCGGCACAAAATCAAAACCGGACACAGAACGCAGTAGCGAAACATCTTTCGACCTGTGACACGAAAGTCCCGGATGCTGTTCTGGGAACTCCAATGAAAACATTTGTCTCATCTGATCTGAGGTCCAAACACTCCGGCTGCAGTGACTGCAGTCGATGGAAGTGCCCTGAACCATGACAACATGCAGAGTCGGCTACAGTAAGGCATCTTCCCAACCCCAAGAGGCCCCAGGTGCTAGTTGCATACGGAGCCATTGAAAACAGGGGCATCCCAACATATGCCAACTTGCACTGGGCGCTTCTCATGGTCAGCTGCCTCAAGAAGTTGTCGAGCCAAAGGTTGTCGGGGAAGGTCACCAAAAGACCTGTGCTGGGATCGACGACAGCTAACTCACCAGGGGCGCTTCTAAAATAAAAATTGGTTGGAGAAGCAGGACCTTTTAGGGTATATAAAACCATGTAAGGCTGGCCCACATGTCCGTTTTCAGTGTGCGTCCACCCAGAACATAATTTTGATCAAGTTAATTTTGATCAAATGTGAAATAGTTGATTCTATGTTATATGTTCACAATTCACACCTCCCCGCAGGCCCCACCTCTGACGAAGACGTCCGGATCCACCACATTTGGGTTCAAGTCAGCATCAATTTGAAGCCCAGCAGCATCCTGGACATGCGAGATCATAGAAAGACTGACATGAAAAGAGATCCGAAGTGATCAGACTGGAGATGACAACTGGCAAAAACCTAATCCATTCTTGATTTTTTTTGGAAAAAAAAAATACAAGTAAGATCATCACCAATCTATCATGGATCTTTTTGGTGTGTGCTGGTGTGTGCTTCGCACCATTCAGAAATACTCTGGGTGGATGATCTTCATGACCTGTTTGGGACTACCAGCTCCAGCTCCACCGGAACCTCCATGACTTCCAAACCGCCCATGCGAAGTGATTCAGTGACTGCCTTGGGGCAAGAAGTCAATTAAGTGATTCAAACAAATCCTGAAGCGGTCAAGTTTCTTAAAGCCAAAGTAGGGCTCCATGGAATGGCAATTCATCCCTTTCATCAACATTGAAAGCCTCAGGAACGAAGCGAGAACCAAATGTTCTTGTCTTTGAAGTTTGGATTTAAATTTGAACCCATCAACTAAGTACTTAATATTGCGTCTCATTTTCCAGGCCTGGTTAGGATGGCACTCAACGCCCACCCCCCAACTGGGGCCCTTACTGGAAAGTCGAAGGGCAACAAGCGCTTGGCAGCGTCATCCAGTGGTACGACCTACGAGTTGGTCATGTCAATGGCTTCATCAAAGCAGGTAGTTCGTGATCAGAACAATCAGAATTCTGAAGCCTTAACATGTCTTGGAATTGAAAATAGGGCTACAGGGCTACAGATGGCTACAGGAAGAATTGTGCAGTATTTGCATTTTGTGTCAATTAGCCAATCCCAAGTTGCCCATCAAAGATTATGATCACCCCCTAGTGCCATCTAGTGCCTGCAGGTCGGACTCAATCACCGGCTGTGGCTTTGCCGCAGCTGCCTGCAGCACAAATCCAAGGGTGAGTTTTGCCAGACTTGCTGTCTTCGTCGCATCACAATGACCCAGCACCATCATCACCATGATCACCATCATCACTGATCACCATCAACCTTTCATGTTTTTTTCAAGAATGACTCCAGATTTCGGAAACCTGTTCCCTTGTGATCTGCGCTTCGCATGACATGGATCCATCCAGGCGTTGTCGCCGACGGCCCCACCTTGGTTGTTGGAGGCGTCAGCAAGCGATGGATCTCCTGATCCATGGCTGGGGTCACCTTGCCTGGCTGAATCGCCACACCAAAAGCTTCGGTTGTTGATGGGTGTCTGAAAATTGGAACCTTTGATGAAACCCCCCAAAATGGCAATGTTAGTAGGGAAAACGATAATTAACATTAATTAACATAGATTAACCATCAAATTTGGGGTTACAGTAGCCTATTTTCAGACCTTGTCAATGGAACTACCTATGTAAAGAATCGCTATGTAAATGATATGTATTGATTGATATGTCTGTATTGACTACTTGATTGTCAGGTGAATATTGGGTGATTGCTTGAGTTCTGAAGAAAATAACATAAAATAACGAAGTATGTATGCGCAGCAACCATACCAATATCATGTTGCTGCTTGGTGATGCCCAACGGAGTTAATCCCAAACAGAATGTGTGTAAGTAAGCAATTAATTATCTGCATTGTCAACCATCTTTGGGTCCCCTTCAATTCCTCTTGAGGCTCTTGAGATTGCCTTTTCCATCCTCTTCCCATCTTTTCAGCTCTGAACACCCTCCAGGCCTCCGAAAAACTCAGCTGCAAGCAGCCGCTCTCGCAGGGGGCCAGGGCGCAGCCGCTTGGGCCCGTGGTTGGAAGGAATGCTCCGGCTCTCTGTCGCGAGGTCAAAACCTCGGGATCCGATCAAATGCGCTGTGGTGTGGCTGTCATCCGGGATGGGAATAGCCGAACAAAAAGCAGTCGGTCGAAAATGTTTGGAATAATCTAGGAATAATCTTCATGTTTGGTGTAATTAGTTTAAAGTTTGGTCGAAAATCCACTACAGTATTGGCGATGGTCTTTGTTGCTTTTCAGGGATAATGATAAAGATGGACGAACCAGATTGCGCCTTGATCAGTCACATCACGATGCACTCAATGCACTCAATGCACTCAATGCACTCAATGCACTCAATGCACTCAATGCACTCAATGCACTCAATGCACTCAATGCACTCAATGCCAGCATCACACAGCACTGCTCTGAGTGGCCGAGCTGATCATGGCCCATCCCAGCACACACTCTGGCTCCGCATCGCCAAAGAGTGGTAGGGGATAGCGTCCACCCGTCAAGGGCCAGGAGGATGCTGCGCGACCCCCTGGCGCCGCAGCTCTTGCCTTGTAGGCCTTCTGCATGTCCAAGCTGGGCTCGGGGGGCTGTGGGGCCCCAGGCAATGCTTTGGCCTTGGCCTTGGGTTTAGGTGCGGCCTTGGGTTTGGCCTTGGCTTTTGGAGCTGCCAGCTTCCAAATCCTCCAGGAAAAACAAAAACACCAGAGTGCAGCTTTGTGTTCTGACAAGACTTGGATTGAAATGCTGCGGGCTTCAGCATTCATCTCATGGACGGCGCAAAAATGTTGGAAAAAAGAAGAACGAAAGGAAGACTGTCACAGCAACCTGTCCTGTTGACTGCTGGTGCTGCAGCCGTTGCTTGTCTTGGGGGCTCCTGCTGTTGCAGGTTTGGCGCTGTGGTTGAGAAAATTGTCATTTCTGTAGGCACCCAAGATGTCCTAAGAACAAGTGGCTCTGCTGCCTTTCATCATTTTCACCGAAGCAGCCTCGCTCCTCGAAGGCCAGGACTTCCACAAGGATTCGCAATTCTTTGCCTCAGCATGCCACAGCTGCAGGCACAGTTTGACTGGTGCCCGAGTCTTATGTACCACTTTACTTCAGAGGCAACACATTGTTAGGTGTGTTGTTCATCTTTCTTCGTCCTATCCAGAACAATCTCTCGGTGGGTCTGTCTTTCCAAGATCCAACCTCCTTTGGGTCCTTTGAGTTTATTAATCTTCCAATATCTTTTCAGAGTGACCCATCTGAGGTTTTGGGCTGGTGATGGCCGAGCGGAAAAAGAACAGCGTTGGTGGCTCTGCCTTGGGCCCAACAGCTGATGGTGCTACAAGTGGCACGAGCCGCGAGTCTAGGCATCCGATGTGTTTGACGCCAGTCTATCAGCATTACATAGGTCAGTGAATGTCAGTGAGCATTCTTCGATCGTCAAAATTTTCAACAACTTCTCGATTCTCGATAGGCTGTCGCGAACTTGGACCGCGGACAACTGCGTGCACCTTAGCTCTCTGCCCACTGGCAGCCCAAACACCCAACCCTCCAAAGTGTTTGATTCAAATAGAACTAGAATCACACAAGAGTTTCTGAAGAGTTGGTGTTGCGTGGCAACCAACTTTGATGAAGACCCCCAAGTTGTCCGATTGAGAAGTCACACAGTTTGCACAAATTCCTTCTGTGACTTCTCAATCATGTGCTCCATTCAGTCACCTGCTCCTTGAGGCCAAAACCGCCAAGTAACCTTCACTTCCACTGACGCGGCTTTGAACCTCACAGGGCCAAAGACAGGAAACTGTTCAGCCCTTGTGGGCGGAACATCACTGTATGAATGTCGTGATTTAACATTTTAAAATATCCACTACCAGACAGACAATGATAGAAGCCTAGTAGGCCTCTGCTGTCAACCACTACATCCCACTCAGGAACCAGCAGCTGCTCCTATGCCGACACCTATATAAGCCTTCATCTAAGCAATGCACCCGCTGGATTTGAAGTCGAGGTCCAGTGAAACTGTGACCATAAACCTCAGGCCTTGGTATGCTGAATGCTGCAGTGCAAGATACTGCAAGGACTGGTAAGCTACGAAATGGTATCATCATGATTGCCATAGTATGGTACGACATGATACGATCGAGAACTCATTGGAAACTTGTTGGAAGTTGACCTGCAGATTGTCAGTCCAAAGTCACACGATGTCACAAGTCTCACACTAAGGGCTTGACCTGCCTCCCAGTGGCGTGTGGAGAAAAGAGAGACGCATGTGAAGCGACAGCGCCTGGACTGTTGTGACACCAAACGCCTCGAACAACTCTCAACCAGTGACTGATGCATGCTTGGTGTCTAAAGTGCCAACTTCAACAGAAAATCATAGAAACGATGCTGTGAACACCTCAGATCTTGAATGGCTCTGGGCAGCTCTAGTCTCTCCCAAAGACTTGGGACACGAAACCTGTTCATATCACAGATTCAATCACAGATCCCAGATTCTCAAAACAGATTGAATGAGATACCCCTCCCATGCATGGGACCCATTTACAGTAGATGAGTAACATTTTTTTTCTAAAAAAAATATTTAGTAGTAGAAATCCCTATTGGAAATCCATTTGGATCTCCGTGCCATCAACGAACCTCAGGCGATTCCTCCTCTGCAGCTCGCGCCAAGCGAGCGAGGGCTTGCCTGGGAGATTTTGTGGAGACACCTCTGATTCTGCAGCTTTGAAATTGTAGAAGCATGTACCCTCTGGTGAACTAACATAACTATGGAAAATCACCATTTTAAATGGGAAAATCCACTATAAATGGCAATTTTCGATGGCTATGTTAGTTTACCAGAGGGTATATAGGATCATCATGGATCATCTAGGTACTCATAGATAGAATCGTCTGAATCCTCTATCAAACATCTGGAGATGTTTGTGATTTGTGATTCAAACCTCCTGGTCGGGGCTGGGCCTCACCCAACAACTTTTGCTACGCCATATGGGTTTGTCTGGGTAGTTATATCATAATCTCCCAAAATCGCCATGTTTATTGGGAAAGAATCAACCGTTAAATTTGGGGTACCTTATTTTGAGACGAACCCACATCAATGTCCTATCTTTTCCAATCGTTTGGAGATCTCCCTGCACACCTATGCACCTCCCACGCTTCCCAAGTGAGCTTCCAGGCTTTTGCAAGGTGCCATTTGCAGAGATAGGAACCTGCAGTTGGCTGGCATCCTACATAGCCCGAAAACTCGAAGTCGAGCACCTGGAAAGAGGAAATTGCACCTATCACATCCTATCATCCACTCATATCCACTCTTTGGCAGATGTGTTTCCGTGTTTTTCCAATCTCAGCCATTTACGCGGCCGTGGAATCACAGCAACAGCCCTGTCCCTGCGGTCAGCAACCTCAGCCTCCGCCAAACTGCTCAGTCGGAGAACCTCAACCAGGTGGTTCGCATGCTGACACGGAACTTTCCTCTCGAAAACATCTGAAAATCACATCCAAAGCAAACTTACCCGAGGTAGCATGCAAATCGCTGCAAAAAGTGTCCAACTGTCCAACCATGGACTCATGTTCAGCAGAAATTGGTCTTGATTCTGACTTTGTCCCGAAGAACCTATGTCTGATGGTTAGTCTTGCTCCTGGACTCAAGACAAAGCAATCACCATCTCTATTTCTACCTGTATATATAATATATAGAATCCCAAACTCTACTGCAAGCAGCTCCTGAAAAGCGATTGAATCCTGAACCTGATTTTCCGGGTAGAATTCCAGCACCATGATGAATTGAAGCAACATGCCAAACCAGGTGGGATCCCCATCTTCAGTCTCCAATCCATCATGGCCAAGCTGCAAAGAGCCGCGCCGCTTCTTGGCCGGAAGCCCCCGATGCTGCTGGCGTTGGCGCAATGCATCGGCAATCTTGCCATAAGGATAACCACGATTGAACTGCCTCCTGGCACAGAAGCTGACTGAGGAGGGTGGATGTGGATGGCAAAGCTGTGGTGATAAAATGACACTTTAACTTTGTGCGATCCTATAGTGTTCAATATACATGTATGGTTAATACATCCTAACATTACATAACATTGCATAACATTACATAACATTACACAAAAAATTACACCACAGTACATAATATTGCAAAAATATTGTATAACATTACATAACATTGCATTAATCTTGCCTGACTTATATGACACTGCATAACATTACATAACACAATAACATGACATAGCATTGCATAATCTTGCATAACATTGCATAATCGTGTCTAAAATATGACATTGCATAAATAACATTACACAACGCCGCAACATTACATGAGATTACATGACAACATTACATAAGATTACATGACAATATTGCCTAATATTGCATAATCTTGCATAACTTACATAGTCTTACATTACACTACATAACATTACGTAACCACCCAACTAAGATTACGATTGTAGAGGATGATCAATACCGCACCTCCAAATCTTGGGGCTTCATGACTGCTGGGCGCCGTGCTAAAGGTGCTGGCCGACGCTGCGGCGGTGGCAAGGTGCTCAAAGGCGGTCCTTGCGGGGCTGGTGGGGCCGGTGCCACAGCTGCAGGTGCACCTGGTGCCGCTGGTACAGCTGGTGCGGTGGCTGCTGCTGGAGCAGGTGCAGGTGCTGGTGCAGGTGTGGCTGGTGGGGGTAGGGTCATTGGTGCTGCCAATGCTGGTGGCAAAGTGCTTGGAGCTGGCAAGGTGGCAGCACCGGCTGGGGGTGGCAAAGTGGTTGGTGGCAACATTGGCGCCGGCAATGTCGTAGCAGGCGGCAGCGGCATTGCTTTTGGCAGTTCCGGAGCTGCAGGAGGAATGGGACCTGGCGGCTGAGGTGCATCCTGGCCTGGCTCTGGCGGGGCCGGTGGTGCTGGAGCCTTGGGTTTGGAGCTGAAGAGGGAGCTGAACCAGCCAGGCTTTGAGGCCTTGGGTGGTGGACTTGGTGGCCCCTCCACTGGTGCTTCAGGGGCCTTGGGCGGCTCCTGCGGTTCCTCTGCGATGGCAGGCGCTGATGGCACAGTTGGTGGAGGTGGCTCATCGGGTGGAGGCAGCGGAGGGGGTGCATTGGGGTCTTCAGGTGCCGGAGGTGGCGGTGGCGCCGCAGGTTTCCGGCCAAACAACCCGAACATATTGGGAGATGCCCGCTGGGTCTGCCGTTTAAAATCCCAGGAAAATGAAGAGTTGAACAATTTGAAAGTTAAACTATCTGCAGTGGTGAAACTTCATTTTTCATCTTTGAAGGTTGGCTAATTTTCCTTGGATTTCAAAGGCTCACGATCTACACGGCGGTTGCAAACCGCTGGCCCGCTGCCAATCTTTGAGCTTCGGACCTGCACGGTCTTCCATGGGAACCAAAGGAACCAAGCTTCAGATTTTCACAGCTGTTGCTGTTGGTGACCAGCAGGTCCATAGTTCAGAATGTTCCAAGAATCAGCGCAAGCAGCCAGACTCAGTGAAGAAACCAGAGGTTGTCGGGAAATGATACTACTCGACTCTACTGAAATTTCAGCATGTATCTGCAGTACCAAAGCGTGCCTCTTTCTCAGAGTCCACCGCTGATGCATGGCTCTAACTTGGCATCTGATCCCACTGTAAGTGGTCCCATCCTCTAAGCCTTTTTGAATCTGAGTCTGCTTGACCAGTACTCCAAACAGGTTGGGAACAATTTGTTCCTATTCGCAGCAATGCATTCATGATCGAACTAACTAGGAATCTGAAGTTCCAGGCTCAATCGGCAAATCCATGTTGAACTCACATGCTATTCGGCTTGATGCATGCACAGTTGACGCTAATGGTAAGCAGCTGGAAAGCAGCAACATTTTTTCTTCGAATCCTGCAATCACCATCTTTATTGTATGTGGAAATCAGAAGCAGGAAGCCGAGAAGCACATAGGACTCCACACATCGAAGACACTCAGTGACAGTCGCGTTTAAAACAGTCCTTCAAACCTTGGAAATCAAAAAATTGCAGTAACTCAGTAACTCGTACAGTCATGTACAGTACATGTCCAAGGTATGTTTTTCTTTTTTTTATATTAATCCATATTATGGATTTTCAATCCTAAAATTTAAATCGTCAAACCTCACAGCTCCACCGCTAAACCGCACCTGTGCCCTCAGCGCCGCCTCTGCCCGGTCAATCGTGCTTTGCCTCAGGAGCACCCCCCAACCTGCGATGCTCCCAATGTTTGGCATCCCATGAATGGATATCAATGGATATCAATGGTGTGTCCCACTTTAGTCCATGGAGTCCATGAATATGATTTGACACCATGAAGGTACAGCTGGGTGACCAAGTCTACTTGTTGTTTACACTTCTTCTCAACTGCTTTCTCTGCGTTGGTCTCCCCAAATGAAACCCCACTGAGACCCCCGGCAAAAGTTCGCGTCCATGATTTTCTGTCGTCCCTCGGCGACTGAATTTACAATGATTTGTAAAAGAGAACGAAGGTGGTATGACGCGGTATGACTCGGTATGACTGTTTCTTATAGTTTCGAGGTTTTTCGCGTCTGACGTCCCTCTGTCGACTCGTCTCCTTTCAATTCCACCCGCAAAAGATCTTTCAGATTCCGTTCCCTTTTGGGCCTGTTTGGGTGTGTGGAACCAAGTGAAGCAATTGTAAATTGTATATGTTATATTTGTATTAATGCATATTTCATATTTCCAGATTCCAGATGAATGAAACTTGTACAGGGAAATGATGGGAAATGCAGTTGTGTTACGCCAATGGTCTGCAGAGTCTTCGTGCCTGATTGACATCTACTCGCAAATCAATATGGACAAACTCATGACTAAAAATGCAGCTTGGGCACCACTGGCCAGTGAGCTCTGTATCTCTTGCAAATTTCGATGTAAACTCAAGATGATGTTCCCCACTGCCTGCAGGCATGTTGACTCATCAAGGCTGGAGATCTGTGAAACCACACTGGAAAATGGCTGTACCAATCATGATGGCTTCGGCATCTCCCCGGCCTCCATTCTTGCTGCTGCCGTCCGGCACTTGGGGCGGGGCTACCTGCACGGAGAGAAGTCAAACATCAGTGAAAATCATCTTGAGATTTCCGGCTGAATCAGAAGTCCCACAATTTGCTTGATGCCAATACTTACCAGAAGTCTCAGGATCTCAAATGACCCCCCAAGGCTGCACGGCGCCTCAAAACGGACTGTAAATGCCTCCTTGACCAGAAGCTCATCACAAATTGTGAAATGAAGATTCAAAGAGACAATGGCAATGGCTAATTTTGTGGCTGGAAATCTGTGTGCAATCATTTTGTTCAGAATGTGTGGCTGTTGTGGCTGTAGGTGACCGTGGGGTTCTTGTGTGATCCATCGTGATTAGGAGGGGGTCTGTTGCCAATCTCCCTGGCCTGTTGCTTTCCTTCCCCTCTTTCTTCATGAACATAGGCTAGACCAAAATGCAGCAAAGAATCCAATGAGACACACAAACTAAGATTCCTCTCCAAGCAAGACAATCACAAGCCGAGTCAACAGAGTGGCAGGGGCGCAGTGGTGGGAGGTCTTAAAAGCGATCGACAAATTGAGATCCTCAACCTTTAAGTGTAGATAGATTGGCTTGCGGTTCTAAGGCGAAAGTTGAGAAAAACAATAGGACGGCAGCCATGACTGCGTTTTTTGGATTTTTTCGGTAGAGTTAACATGCTGAGCCCCAGTGTCGTCTCTCAACAAGCAATTTTCCCAGCTGCACTACCTGCGGACTCACGGTCCAGGGCTTCGTTCGCAAGTCCATTCCAGTCACAAACAGGAGGGATCCGTTTTCATGCCCTTCCCCAAGGTATGCTCAGGATATTTCCACTCTACTTCATCTTCTGTCAATCAAAGAAGATCACTTTGAAGAAACAACTACATGCCATATCATGCCATGAACAAAAAAATTGTCCATAGTACTTGTGGTCCTTCAAGATTGCAACCCTCGTGTTTGCGAGGAATGGCTCACTCAGCAGCATCAGGTGCCACTTCTTCATCGAAAGTGGTCTGGTACGGGTCAAACATGGCCTCACCTGACCACTAAGCAATTGCCACGGTGGCTTTAACAAATGGCACAGCAATGACTCACCTTGATCCTCTCAATGTTTGTCCAGGATGGTCCAAGCAGAATATGCGCAATGTCCAATTCCCACCAGTAGCAGACAGTAACCAGCTACCCAATCCAACCCAAAGTAAGTCCATGAAATTCGCTATTCGAAATCTCCATGTAGGTCGTGATAATATACATATATATATATATATTACCAAATGCAAGATCCGCATATATAAATATGTGTAAAATAAACATTCTTAACCAGTCGTATACCGGTCGTCATCAGGTACTAACTATGCCCAACTGTGCCCACTATTCCAGCGGCCTCCACTAAGCTCACCAGTATCATCACCTGCTGGGTTCGGTGAGTAGAGGTTTGGTGGACTGGGGCGTTTTACTGGTCACATCTGGTCGCTGAAATTTAGCCAAACGGTGTGTTGACTTGAAGCAAATCCTGAGGATGAACAGTAGAGATTCTCTTCGGATCCTCTTCGATAAAGCATTGAAACTCCTGAAGCCACGTGTAAAACAACAGATAGATCAAATAAATTATCAGAAAGACTATCAAATAAATTATCAGAAAGATTATCAGGTAGATTAGCAGATAGGTTCTAATTATCAGATAGATTATCAGATAGACTTAGGCATGGATGAAAGGGTTCCACGTCTTGAGATCACCATCAGAGGCCAATTTTGGTCGTTGTGTTTCTCCAAAAAACTTCTGCACCCAGGAGCGCCAAGGAAGCGTTTCCAGAAGGGACAGGTCAGGCCCAAAAGGTTGAATCAGGTTGAATCCCAACGAAACCTGAACCTTGCGTAGAGCCTTGAGAACAGTCAGTTTCAGACTTGGTTTCCTGTACGACAATGTATGAGGATTTATCCAACAAGTTGATGTGTCCAATTCTTTGGCCCACTTGGTACCTCCAACGTCGATGGTGACTTCCTTGACCTCCGCCGCAGCGGTCCGTGCCCGTTTCCTCCGGCATGGGCCGAGATTGAGAGGTATGCGATCACTATCTATTCATCCATCGATCACCATCAACTGTCCACTTTCATCCACATCATCCACTACCTAAAGGCGACAAATGAATCAGAGTTTTTTCAGAAAAGCATGCCTGCTTTTTGACATTTGTGCAGGCTGTCTACAGTGTCTACACCTGCCAGCCACTCTCTTTGAGTTCAACCCCTGCAATTCGAGAGTCAACACACCCCAGCACTCAGCTCCACTGCCCGAACCGTCTGGCAATGGGTCAAAACTGGGTCCTCCAAAAATGCAATGATTTACCATTAAACGTGGCCCCCACCATCTGTCGTTCCCAGGGTCTTAAATTCTTGACCCACACCCGTCTCTTGATGCAAATGATTACCCGATAATTCCTATGATACTCCATAATATATAAGAACTGTTAAGAACTATAGACTATAGCTATCAACCACCCGGGGTCGCCTAGTCAAATTCCCATATGTCATATCTGCCAGGTCAAAAGTTGGTAGATAGATGTATATAATAGAGTATATCTGCTATTTTCATCCCATAGTAGGAATCCCCTATGCATTGGTCTATAAACCCTGTAAACCATTGAAAACCCCTATGAAAATGGATTGATGACTATACCTATACCATACTATACCCTAACATGTGCGCATTACCCAAGTTTCAACCATGGCACATCCATAAATCCCTGCCCTCCTCTCGCTGGGATCTCTAGGGTCCACGTTGACCTCTGCCTGTGCCATGGACAAACTTTGAAAAACCCATCTGATTCCGGGGTAGCTGGGGGGTGTCATATATGCTGTGGATGTACCTCTCATGTTCATCTTGTTTTCGTAAGCCTCTAAGGCCCAGTAGAGAGATGACGTCTTCTAAATTTCAACACATCCCATTGAATGTGTAGTTGGGAATGGGGAACGTTGGTGAACATGTTTAATTTTTCCCATCAGTCGCAATGAGCCGGGGGCTCTTTTTTCAGTCTTCCCACTGTGAAATCTCACCACATTTGCTATTCACTCTCGTCAGGTCCCTTCCCATTCCCAAGGGATGATTCACCTGCACCAGGGGCCCCAAGGTGCGCGGGGTCTCACCTCCAAGTCTTTTGTGTTGGAACGCTTTCCAACCTGAGCCGAGCTGACATGGCGTTTTTTGTAAATTGTTGGTCAATGGTGAAAAGCGGCCGCCAAAAGATTGCTATCAGATCGGGAAGCATCACTAGAAAGTGGAGGGATTCATTCCACTATCACATGATGATATCAGCGAAAAAACCTGCACCCGGGCCCTGCCTTTGGTTGTTTTGCAAAGTGTGGGAAGGACTCCATCCCTGTCCAAAAAAAAGCAGCCATCAGGCCAGGTCTCCACAGTAACAGCCACCACAAACGCACCTCGCGGTCTTAAGCGCCAAATGGTCACAATGTCGCCATCCTGCGGTTGACGAAGGTCAAAACGCTCAGTTTTTTCCCCTGTTCATTTGGGGTCTGCGAAAACAGGTGAAGATCGACGGCCTGTTGAAAACTGCAAGATTGGAAAGGATTGAACCACGCGGTTGATATAGATTCATATGGATTCATGTTGATTCATGTGGACTAATGGGTCTTTGGGATTGACAAAAACATAAAGTCATGGGATCAAAATGGGTCGCCTGCCGCTCAGGATCTCGGACCGTCTGCGTCGCCGCATCTTTGACGTTCAGGCCTGGGACACCAGAGACACAGCACTTTGGAGGTGTCATCATGGATTTTGTGGAGAGAAAAGCGTGGCAATATCTGATTTCCATAGAATAGACCCACAAAACAAAATATCAAACACCCCTTTGTTACAATCTGTTGTGTGTTTGTTTTGAAATATGTTGAAATCCAGTTTCTACAAGAAGAGTGCGTTGGTGTTGCGCGTTGCAAGTGATGTTTTGCCTCGGATGGCCGGGTTCTGGTTTTTCGGGTCAAGGATTGACTTCTAGGACTATGTCGATGTGCGTTCATTAACGATGCCATTTTGGTGCACCAAGCATTTTTACTGATTTACCATCCAGGATACTATGAATGATTGTATACCATCGAAAGGAAAGCCGCGAGCGTGATATCAAAGTTGGCTGCATTCGTCTGTTTGAAAGCCTTCCACAAGCCAATTGCCGGTGACACTTTGCACTTTTCCTTTCAAAAATGTGTAGCGTCCTGAAAAGCTTCCAATCGCAAGACTATATAAAATATCCTGACCTCTGTCTTGCTAGCACGAACAAAATGTCGAATTTTCAAAGACGGAACTCATCTTCCATCTTTGAGCCGGACATAGCTTTGCCATGTCCCGACAGATTCCCTCTTTCCCGAACGGACTCAAAAGAGCCGCAAATCCTAGCAAATTGCCCCAATTGTCCTCGTTCACTCATGAAGCCGGACCAAGGATATTGAAGACAAGAGACGCTTCCCCAAACGAACCCGAAACAGCCGTAACTCCCACGGAAATGCCTAAATTGTCTTCGTTCACCCAAACCATAGAAACTGGCACCAAAACCACACCGAACGCAAATCAACACCACAAAAATAGTGCCGGAGCCTACCAAAAAAAACGCATAACATGCCATGTCATGCAACAACGGATTTGCTGTTCTGAGCCGTTGTCCAAACCAAACTGATTCCTACCTACTGGGAACCGAACGGAACCGAATCCTTCCTGCATTAATGGTAGTTATACCATACCATTAATGATTATATACCAGTAATGATTGTGTACCATTAATGATTATATACCAGTAAAATACTCCATGATGATGGTATGTTTTATCCAGGTTGGGCAGTTCCATCTCAGCGCTGGACGCTTCGCTTTGGCGGCCTCAACCGCAGTCTGCACCTGGGCGAAATCTAACGTGGCTCTCCAACATTTGATAGAAAACATAATAACAATGCGAAGTAATTTTTGTTTTTTTCTTGAAATCTACATGTCCACCATTTACATGCATTTTCCGCACAAAGGTCAGATTGAAATCTTGTGAAAAAGGAGCTCTGAGAGTTAACTTGGATGGCTAAGCATACATGAATTGTGGCCATTCATGACAACAAATTGAAAAACCTCCTGAAGCATCTGACGACTTCGGCAGCCCATGTTGCCTGAACTTTTGTGCGAGCAGCAGCCATTGCCTTCTGCGCGCCCTGGCCAAATCACGATCGCTGAGGCACGGCTGAGTGTAGAAATTGCATTGAACAGTTGCTCAAGGCTGAAATCTTCCAAGATCAGGTTGTGATCTGTGGTAATGCCAGCCCCCAAAATGGACAAATCCAATACCCATTGTTTCTAGGGTAGTTAATAGCAGGGGAAGGGATTACTATAATTCAAGTTGACTTTGGCTGTTGGGGGACAGAACCGTAAGTTCTCTTCTTAGGTTCGAAATTGCACCTGCTAAAACCATCAAACTCGTGACATGCCGTGGTGCTTCGATACCGGCAGCGCAAGTGTGACATAGGTTTGACTCTTGACATGAAGTTCTCATGTCAGCATTGCATCCAAGAGCCTATGGTCAAACAAGCCTACTATTGTATCACTCCAGGGCGGTGGAGATTGACCTGTTGCCATCTCGCTCCTGGGAAGACTTCCAAATCACCTGCCCTCAATAGACATTTTTTGTAGGGATTTGAATCCTCAATAAATATTGAAACCACCAAACCAACATGTAACTGCTCCAACTTCTGTAGGAACCTTGGTTACATTCTCATCTCCATTGGTACCATGAATACCATGTGTGGCTTCACCATCCCAATTCCCTTGATCTTCCCTGGCTTGGCACCTGCATATTGAAGGTGATGGATCCCGGCTTGGAAACCCTCGGTTTTTTCGGGAAGCTCAACTGCTCCGCCTCGCCCTCAAGGCACTGGAGGATTCGAGGCTGGTGGTTTTTGAGGCTGAGCAATGACAAAGAATATGGTGGAAATCCTGTGACATGGTTTGGTCTATTTGAGTTGAATCAGTGAGCAACCAAATCAATCAACATTAATCATGGTTTTCGCCACTGCGTAAAGTGGGAAATTCTCTTCAAGACTTTACGCCTTCAGAACCTTGTGGAAAGAGTTCACTGATCTTCCCTTAGGGAGGACGCATTCATTTCAAACACAGTGGGATTGAAACTCTTGGCAACGAACTTGTCTGCAGCGTGTCAATATAAAGTCCCTAACTTGAAGGGTAGATGACACATAACATATCACACTCCCCCCCTTGACCGCACTTCAGGTGCTGTGTGCCTCTGGTGGGCTCGGGGTTGCCTGCTCATGTAGGACATGATCTGCGATCCCACACCACCCAAAAAAAGGCACAAAAATTGGACCAAGCAACCAATTGGATACTAATTGGCTAGTTATGGCATATTGATGTACGTTGCCTATCCAATGGGTATCCATTGGATATCCCACTGGGTACCCCGCGTCTCACATGTTCTCCCCGGCCAAAAGCTGGAGCCTCTGCCTGCAGTTCATTCGACAAGCCCTTGATTGTGACTGGCCTCAGAGGCAGCTCATTGAAACGGCAAGCTCCAAGTTCAATCACATGGGGTACAGCAGATGAGGCACATAGGACCTAGGATTCCTTTCCTTTCCAGTGGCAGTTTCTGCGAGTGGCCAGAGGGTAGATTGGCAAACTGGATTTTTAAAACACAAGACACAAAGTGCCCTCTACATTCCGTGTAGGCAAACACGCATCACGCATCTTTTTCGATGACATTCATGGGATATCCTTCCAAATCTCCCAAATCTCCCAAATCTCTTCTGCCCATGCCACCAGTTCTTCAGGCATCCACATTGGCACAGGGACATCGATCCCTTCCGATGGCTTCGGTTGTGCCTGGCACTTTGAGAACTTGAAATGCGCTTGATGATTGACCACTTGACTCAAACTATCACGTTTTAATACTTCCGGTACTTTTTGCGCAGATCAAACTGGCACTTAGTGACAGGCAGACACACCGCATACCAAGACAAGACAATTTGGAGAACTTGTACAATTGTACCATCTGCGTGATTGATGTGCGACTTATTTGGGACGCATTGGCCACCAAATGGAAATTCACTTTTTCTTGAGTGGAAAAGCCGTTCTCTTTCCTCTAATCCTTCATTCACGGCATTGAACGACAGTGACTCGGCGTTCAGTTCACCCTCTGTCGGTGCACCAGATTTTTTGCCGCAAAATAAAATGTGGTGCTCGAATTGATGCCAATAATGGCGGAAATCCGATGTCTTCACATGTCGTCCGCCAAAATTCCTGTACTGGGATAATCAAAGTTTGTAAATGGGTATGAATCGGGGAATAATCCCAAAATAGAGGCCCCATCACCATCCACCACCTATAGTTATCAACTACTCCCCAACTTCAGCAATCATCCCAGTAGGGCTTCTCAAAGTGAGCCCTGGGTCTCATTGCATGGACCAATGCTGTTCCACGGCCCGAGAGCCAAGTCAGCATCTCCAATTTGTGATTGAGATGCACAAACAGCATCTAAGCCAGGCTCCAGAATCGGCAAGGAAATGTACTATATGTACTAGACTTATATTCAATAGGGGTCGTGTCACATCTTGAATGATCTGCTACATACCCAATGAATTGATGCTGCATGCATTGCCATAGCTGCTATGCAATTCATGTACTTCATGATTGATGCATATGTGTGTATCAATGTATGTCAATGTATCAAATGTAATTGTCTTGACACCAACAACAGGAGCCTGGAAGTTGCAGCTCTTAGATTATCACTTCCTTCACATCACCCAACATCTCAGAGATTTCTTTGGCTACAGACCTGTCAGGGGATGCAGCTACGAACATGATACGACAATCCACAGCGAGGGCATCCCGCCTTTGCATGAGCCATGATGCATACTGACTGGCAACGCTCATTTCAAAGCGGGTCTTCCTCAGCTTAGGTGAGCTTCGCCAAAAAATGGACCCTGATGGCACACCAATCATGAGGAACAAAAAGAACAGAAGTCGTGCACCGCATTCATTTAACTGATTGTCGTATAGGAAACCATGGTGCATGCCATCCAAGTCTCGTATATTTTCCATTCAACCACTTGAGGGGATCCCCTTTTTCAGAGCCAGGGCATGCCAGTGCCAAGCATCATTTCGGAGGCCAAATCGTTGGGGAAATACGTTGGAAGCAGCTTGGATGTCTGAGGTGGAATGCTCTCCCGGAATGTCTTGGATGGAAAAATGATGACCCACCTTGGGCAAGGTCAAGATGCCATGCGTTCCATGCCATGAATCGCTTGGTGGTTCAGCCACTCTCAAAAAAATCATCAAAAATCCCCACTTTGGGGCCATCATTGGGGAGATATTCTGAGGATTGATCGAGATAAGAATTACTGCAGCCCCCCAGTGTGGCAACTGGGACTCATTGCGATTCACCCTGCGAATCCATTGACAGTGCGACTAGTGGAGCCAAGGCGCACAATGTCCGCTTTCCAACCACCTTTGATCCCCAAGACCTCATTGTCCACCACGGAGTAGCCTTGGGCCATTGGTTTGAGAGGTGGCGTGCTTCTCGTGGAATGAGGAGTGACAACATGTGACAACTAACCATCTGTGGGCACCAAGACACGCCCTCGGATGACCGCAGACTCATTGGCCTTGATGGCCTCAGTTGCGTGGCTTCCAACGATTGTGGCCCAAAAAAAGACCGAAAGGGAGAGATCCTCTGAATCACCAATTGCAGGCGTAAGCAACAACAATCAGGATGTATATGGATGTATGATGATGTATGCTATAACCAGCATTAGGAGCAATATGACAATATGACTCATGACCAACAATGAAGATGATACAAAGTTGGTTGGAGAATCCATTAGCTTCTCCATTGAGGGAAAGCATCATAACTCGAATCAACAGAAATCCGCACCTGGATTTGCGCCAAGCAGCAGATTGAACTTGCGACCAAAACGACGGAAACCTTCAGCGGAAGTGTGACATTGGTTGGTACCAGTTCTGATCTGAACTGATGGTTCATAGATATTAGGACAGGTTGAATCATGAATGCCATGTCTTGGCAAAGAAGAGCAGCTTGTCTAGCAGCGTCAGTTGTTAGCGGGCGGCCCAATCATGTTCTATTGCATGGGATAGAAACTACCCAGGTGACCCGGAGACCCTTTCGTGTTCGTGGGCTGTGCTTGACGGCTCCACTACAGCAATTCTCCTAATCCAACACATCTGCATGTGAGATGCAAAATTCAGCCAACCATAAAACCAGTTCCAGCAGCAGGCCGATTGAAACCCTCAATGGTCGGAGGCAAGCGACTCCGATGGTTCAAACACTGTGAGGCTTCCAGCCTCGGTCAGCTTTGGTTTTTCGTGTTTTTCTGCTATCCCTCGCTGCAAATTGGTAGTCACTACATGATGATAAGCCTATTTGTTGGTGTGAACTAAGCATCCACCAGCTATCGAGCTATCATGACTGGTGACAGGATGGAATCTCATTGAAGTCGTGGCATCCCCGCCTTCATCTTGGGGTTGGAAGCGCCAGCAGCGTTCGGAGGTGTCAAACATCCAGGTTGCCCAAACGCCGCCAAAACGTACCTGCCACTGCAGCAGGGGCTACAGATGGTACCAGCCCAGGGCCAGCGGATAGGGCACGTCATCTCACAGAGATCCAAGTGGATGGCTTCGCTGGTAATGATAGCCATCTTCCTGAACGATGTGAAGCAAACAAGTGTTTCAAAGTGGAAATGCGCTCCAAAGAAATGTGCTTTGCGACATGAAATTTACCTCGTCTCACTCTCTCATGACAAGGTCTTTCGTGACTCGAACATGGAGTTGTCCCCTCATTTCGCAGCTGTGGGTTGTGTGTGTGTGACTGATAAGAAGATTTTGAAGCAGGAACAGTCTAAAGGAATTCACCCAACTGACCACAAGAAAAGAAGGCAGGCGCACAGAAAACACAACTACGATACCACACCAAAGCAACCTTGCAACTTCTAAGATGCATACTATTGGCTTCATGGTTTCATGTTTCCCTGATGGTATCACACCATCAGAGAATATCAGATACCTCCAATCAGTGTTCCTATCATACCTAATATCAAATATACTGATGATATAATCTAAGAACCTTGTCGACTCTCATAGTATCACCCACTAAAATCCAGTATGGTATTAAATAATTAAGAACAAATATATCATATCAGCGTATATCCAATCATTTCGTCAGCCTGTTTAACAAAAAGAAAACAATATCCAAGATCATTGGAAGCAGATGATATTAGGTCAGCTATAAAATGTATATCATATTACAGTACATAGGATCTATATCTATATTTTACATTGTTATATATAGGGCTATGGCTATATTATACTCTTTTATTCAACGAATGATGCCTCTGTCATCCAATCATGGTACCTCCTTGATCTCCTCAGATCTGTGTAGCGCCAAGCTGCGAGATCCGCCTCCGCAACAGGGGGATGTGGCCCAGGTCCTGTGGCTACGCCGCAAATGTTGGGAAATGAGAAATTCAGCAATCAACCAATTCAGCCACATGGGTTGGTACTTGTTGGATGGTCTACCATGGGGATCGATAGATCACGCCAAGTAGGATTGGAAGATGTTGCGGACCGCTTGGAAGCCAAGACGTTTCACAACCAGCGCCGTTTGAGAAGCATTGAATCACTTGAGTCGGGGCATTCAAGACACATTCCAGACCTACAGTGCAGGTTCTCTCAGTGAAGGACATTGAAGCTCATGTGCACACTGCCATGTTCAGCCCAGCTGCATCATAGACTCCAGCATCACCCACTGCTTGTTCGTAGGTCCTCAATGCTGTAAGCATCAAATCGTCACGCAGCGCCAAAGCAGTTTAGGAAGGAAAGGCAAAGCAGGAAAGACCATGGAGGCAAGGAAACGCTGCAGCAGCAGGTCGATACACTATGATACGCACAGGCTTGGAAACGCCAAGACACACTGGAACGGACTTCTCATCCACTTCCTTGGCCATCAGGTCTTGCTTTGAAAGGGCAAAAGATGTAAAAACTGTGGGAGGGCGTACAGAAATGCCGTCTTGAACCGTGTCTGTCAACCAGAGTGCAGCAACACAAGCAGAACACATAATCTAGGAAGATCCAGGAAGCAAAAGCTTCATCCCATTTGTTAGGATCTTTTTTTGTTCTACATCGTTGGTTCAGTGGTACTTTCTGTTGAAAAATGCTGATGGACCCTGTGTTTCTTGTTGATGTTTGTGTCTGTTGATTTCGTGTCCAAACTGCGTGAACTGCTCTGAGTGAACTATTTTGCCCTATCCTAGCACTCTCTTCTGTGCATCCATGTTCTGACATGCATCATTGATCTGAAGTGCGTGTAGCAGCTCCAGCCATGCATAACACGGGTCAGCTCATCATGGGCTTCCAAGACATCAGAACAAGATGGGGGGAAGTACAGTAGGACTCGGTAGGACGGAATAAAAGATTGATGCCCTGGCATTCCCTTCCACGCCACTTCGTGAAAAGCTTAGATTCTGGATGAAGTCGGGCTGCACATCTACCACGAATGACATCTCTCACAAATACTCCTCACTCCAAACCTCTGGACTGCCAAGTGGCCATGGGTGACCAGAGCTTGGCTTGCGGCAACAGCTTCTCCCCTTCTGCAATGAGACATCTCGGAATCCTAAGGGCAGTACAACTCCCAGCCTTTCTCTAGTTGAAGCAAATGGATCACCATGCTTCCCATGTACACACAGCTATGCAGTCGAAAGACTTATCAGCCCACTCGCGGATCTGGAAATCAGCAACATAGGAAGTTGCGATGCCGCCCCATTCGGCCAAGTCCCCTGCGTTGAAGAAGCCACGCGACAGATCCAACCTGGGCAACCCAGTGGCTCATAACATCAACCTGTGAATTAAAACCATGGTCAAGCAAAAACAATGCCAAAGTATCTCAGACTGCCAACTAACAATCCGGTGTCCGTAGAGTGGTTGTCCTATATATTCTGGCGTGAAAACTCCAGGTTCATCCCCAAGGTTTTCGGTCCAGTTCAAGGCACATGAGATCCTCATTGGTGGCGTTCCAGGGGCTGACCATCTTTGAATCCCAGGCAAAGGATTCCACCAGCACATCCCCGATGTCGTGAGGCATTCCACTCTGATTTTTGGGGTAGGCGGGTACTGTTCCCATGTACAAGGGACTTTGCTCCAACGGAAAAAACTTCAATGGATCATCAGCCTGCAGCCCTGTGTAAGGCGCCAGAATGGCTGATTGCGACAACAGAAAGGGAAGATTTCGCGAAACGTCCTTGGCGGTGTAGATGATCTTGGAATGTCCAAACTTGGCCCTCATGCGCTCCAGCTGGGATTCATGACAATGAGTGGAGTCGCGTCCCGCCAAGTCAAAGGGATGCAAGAAGATGTAGGCTGCAAAGAGTGACCACAGCTGATGTCCACTTCCAGGTTGAAAGCGGCTCACCATACATGCACACCAACCTTCATCCTCTGGGCACCCAAAGATGCTCCCCTTCTCAGTTTTGGAGGTCGAGTTGGCAGCCACACTGCCCACGAAAGTGCCAACAGCTTTGTCGCTTCTATCCCCGGCTTGGTATCCCTTCGGATACTCAGAGAGATAGGTGATCCGCGACATCGCTGTACCTGCCATGTCTGTGCCATATATATTGTTTTCTGTAGTTGAGGGCCCAAATAATTTCAATCCAAAGCGCTCCAAAGCCATTTGGATCAATTGGCCAAAGCAGTCTAAAGTAGTCTAAGCTATCCCCGCAGTTCACCAGTGTTGAGAAATGAACTTTGAGCCCTTTCAAGCCACTCAGCCAGTGATTGCTGTCCCATTGAAACATCACCCAGCCAGAGGCATCCTTCAAAAACAGTACATGTTCTCTGTACGTCGATTTTTTGCAATTACTGTCGTTTGACACTCCCAGTTTTATAACTTTTTTCGACATGTTGGCGAAAATCCATGAAGTCCATGGGGTATAGATTTGCCAGCCATCCTGCAGCCGTGCCTGTTTTGTTGACTACTTCTTCCGGCAGCATCTGCGCGGGTTGCAACGTGCTCCCCAGATAATCTTCAAGGCTATCCAGCGACTGGTAGTAGAAGGGAATGCCTCTGCCGAAAGGAGGAAAATTCGGAAAATCCGATGTTGCAAAAATACCAAACAAATGTAGGCCCCAGACCTGGGATTGCATCAGATTTGCACAGCTTTCGAACAGGTTACTGCGGTTAACAAGACATCATTCATCTGAACAAGTAGACTGTATTCACAGTATTTCACAGTGGTACTCTGGCTCGCGCAAACAGTTTTGCAGCCTCCTCACTCCTCACAGAAATCTAGTCCCACAGTTCGCCAAGATGCCTAACCACACTGAGCCGGAGGTTACACTCAAGTACTTGGCGTTTTCCAGTAATCCTGGAGGGCAGCAGACACTGGCCCAAGAGGGATCTTGAATTTCAAACAATTACAAATTACTCAACCAAGCTCATTCTATCCTGACGGCAGTAGTCCTTCTCACGCAAAAACATAGCAAAATATCATAAAATATCTACTGTAGTGTTGGCGCCACTTCACTAGCTTCACTCAAGTCCATCACCTCAGGTGTGAGAAACCAGTATCATGCCGTCCTGTTTCTCTGAGGCTGCGCAGGATTCCATGGCCAAGGGCCAAACCTCTGGTACCTCCACCGGCCAATGCCACGCCAAAGTCTTTGCTTTTCAGGTGCTGCGCCAAAACCTCGGACAACTCATCCTCCGGGAAAGCGAAGTCCACCGTGGACGGCCGCCAAGTGCGAGCCGACGTCTGGGTAGCGCTGGCGCTGGCAGAGACCGTACAAAGCAATGCCCAAGAAAGCATTGAGGTCATGGCAACGGCAACGAAGATAAGTTTCTTCGAAACGACTGTGGTTCCACGTCAAAAGATTTTGGCCACAGCTACAAACTAATCAATCTTTCTGAGTGTGAATAGATTCCAAGATAAGATTAGTTGAAGTACCTCAAAATCTTGCATCTCCAAGCCCTTCAAGCTGACTCAACACTTCCTGCAGCCAACGCAAGCAGGTTTTTGCAGAGGGCTCACACACAGCAGGATCCAGGCTGTCAGTGCCCATCATGTTGCATCAAAAAAGCGACAAACTAAGTTTATCAACAACTCTAATCCTCCCATATCCCAAGCAGCCTTGCACGACTATTGGCTATTGTTACACATGAGAAAGTGCCATTAGTGTTGCTCGTTGAACTCACTACCCCCCTTCCTCCAATTGATGTACTACTGGTCTGAATGGTTTTGACCAGAACCCTCTAGTTTTCTCCATGTCGTCCCAAAGTTCATGTGCCTCCGGTGATGCAGGTGGAGACGCCTGGGCCAGGCATCACAACATTCTGATGGGCCATGATGGGCCATGATGGGCCGATAGGCTGCCAGAGGAGAAGAATATTGAAGGCGTATTTTAGCAATTTGTAGGTGGTGATTTTGGTAGTTGATTTCCTCCAATATTTCCAATATTTCGTGCATGTTCCAAATACAGTTTTGGTGCTTCAGTCAAGCCCACTATGAACCGTAGCTCTACTCGCACCTGTGTGAATTGAGGTGGTTCAGCTGCTCGCTCCTCTGACAATGTCACCAAAATACGGAATGGAGGAACTTTTCTGTGAGGAATATCATAGGATCCGTCAATCACAACTCTGTGCGATTGCAACTTGCAAAATCATGCTTAGAATCATGCAAAATTAACATGTCTATCTATGATGCCTTACCAAACATGTCGTTTGCCACTGTGCAGAAAACTGTAAAGCTCGACTCCACCCCGCTCCAGTGGACCGACACTTGGAGCCGTTTGGCACAACTGCTGGAAGTTGGGCAAACTGCTGGAGGAACTGCCTGGGAGAAGATGGATGGAGTCAAGAGTAGGAACCAAATAACCATAAATAACCAATGAAATCTAATGAATTTGATTGAAGTTGTATGTTTTAGTTTTTGTATGATTTTATTTCATGTGTTTTTGATCATTCGGAGAGGGTTCAATCTTGAAGTATATAGACAAATGTCTCAGTTCCAGACCTGTCGCCACGAAATACAGGCTGGGATCAGCCAGCGTCATGTCAGCCCACTTCTCTTGATCCCTGGATAAACTTTGAGGATGGGACTGCTGCTATCATCACTGTCACTGTCGCTGTCGCTATCTTCTATCTCCTAAACCAGCAGAACTGCTTGCCAGCTGGGCCGGAAGACGGATGGAAGCTGTCTCAATACCAACTGCTACCCCACTTGGACCCACTTGCTGACACCCAGTAGGCCATAGAATCATGATGTTCTCCCACCCTTCCCTGTGGCCGGCCACCGCATCTGTGCCCACCCATCATCTCCTGCGGCTGCGCCGGCACCCTGGCAGTGTCAAGAATGGGCTGCCAGACTCCGAAGACCAGGACATTCTGCTGTTGGTTTAACACTTTACCTCATCTTAATTTGGGAGGGCCTGGCCTCCTTGCACATGCATAGTGATGTGTGTCACTCAAACATCTCTCAATCATTAGGGATCAACTTAACACTCATCTTAAGGGGCTGTTTGAAGTCCCCCAAAATGGTTCAAAAACTGGAAATCGTTGAAATACCTTGGAAATACATCAGCAGGCAACAAAATCTCTGGCCTCTGCACTGCAGGTCGGCGTCGAGGCACTGAGTCTGAGGGTCGATTTCATGGATGGGGCAGCTGTGCATGCCGGTGGTGGCAGCTAAAGTTGATGGGATTGGAGAGGGAAAACTGAATGAATAGACAATTGATCAAACGAAAGAAAAAACGGAACGAAGTAGATGAGAAAATAGAATTCTTGTTTGGATAAACACCACACACCGCACTCCTGCCTCCGGTGTCATCGCCGATGACTTGTGGGACAATCTGTGGCACAGTCGCCGTCTCCTTAGGCACTTGGTGGCGGGACCCGGCCACTGGATCATGTTGCATCAACATGAGTTTCGCTGAAAATCAGGTTGTTAATTTGAGAAAAAAACTTGGTATTTAAAACCTCATCTTCCCCATTAAGACTATGCAAGCTTGACATTTTGACATAAATTGTTCGGCCCATCTCCCCATTTTATGAACAAACACAAAAATGATCAAGGCTCCAGAGCTATGACCAGCGGCCCATTCTTTTTGGACCTCAGTGATGCACGGCATCAACTGTGGTTGTTTTAGTGTTACAATCAATTGATTTGTTTCGGGGATTTTCAGGGAAAATCTACTCGAAACTATGGCTTGTACCCCAAAATATAGCTCATTCCTTATTCCTGGAGTTTTTTTGTCTTGAAAAAAAAACTGCAATACAAACCTGAGTGTCAGTGGGCGAAACCTCTGCTTAGGCCAGGTCATCCAAGTCATCCAAGTCATCCAAGTCATCCAAGTCATCCAAGTCACTTGGTGCGCTTTTCCTTGCCCATCGTGACCGGCAAGATCTACTCTGTCCTGGCAGTTTGACAACCTCTAAGCAGGTCCTGAGTTAGACTCATCATCCAGCAACAACTGCCATGGTTTGTTTCCCTGGGTGAAACTTCCTCTGCCAATCAGCCATAGGTCTCAAGCGATAGCTACGGGGAAGTCTGGATTTATCTATGTCTGAACTTGCTTCCAATACGAATTCTCAATCCAAGAGTTTCTCATGTGATGAAGAGCTAGCATCTGCACAAATGCTTTGGCTATCGATGCTTATCTTTGGTCGATGCATATTCAGTTCTGTTGCGGTCAATGCAAACTGCAGTGTCGTCAACTTGCTTTGTCAGACAGGCAACACATAATGCTTGTTTCTGTTGTACCAATGGATGTTGTTCTAGGCTACTGTAGCCACTCATGCTTGTTTCTACTGTGTCAATGGATCTTATCCTGTTGATAGCCCCTCATATCTAAACTTGTTGGTCACTGTATAGATGCTACGAGCTGTGATGTGAGTATCAATTCACCAAATCATGTCTGATATGATGTTGATACTCAAGCTGTGACCATCTTCATATTGTGCTCAAAGCTGCAGTGATTCATAGGCTCAAAGACTGACTTCTCCTCAGCCCCGATTCTCCGATATCGACAAGGGGGTTGTTGAACCCAGGTCACTACCCTGCAACACTTCGATTCTTGAAGACTTGTAAGTGTCCCACGCCATCTTTTTCAAGAGAGATCAATCGACAATCTGTACATCCAGGATGCATGAATCTGGAGCGAAGGCTTATGAATTACATGAGTCGGCTGGGGCAAACATTGTTTCAAAGTTTAAGAACCCTTCAGCCGTTGAAAGATTGACACTCAAAGACCTTCCATGACAAGTCACAGCCACCTGTGGCCGTGGCCATCCAATCGTATCTGATGTATCTTGTGGTCTAAGGCTGAGGGCTAATTAGAATTGTCAGTGTTGCTTGATGGTTCGTAAACGATTGCTTTCGTCACGGAGGCATCGTGATTATAACGGCATCTTCATAACAGCTCTCCCGCTGATTTTCAGCGCGAGGACCGTAGGTCAGAAGAACACGGCAGATAGATCTGGATGATCTGATAGACAAGTTATGGCATAATTGATATGTGTATATATAAGAATCTATATATGTAACAAAATAGAATGGAGTGTAATACATCGAATAGAATATAGTGAAATACGATACAATACAGTACGATACAATACAAGATACTACTACAATGCAATGTATTGCAATACAGAATAAATAATATCTTATGATGGAATGTCATGTAATGCAATATAATGTAATACAATAGAACTCAATACTATATAATCAATATAATATGGCTTGATGTAATGAAATGCAATATGATATGATATAACGTAACGTAACAAAATAAAACAAAACATTACATAACATTTGTACGACAATATGTATAACTAAATGTTATGATATGTGTGTATATTATGTATGTTTTACATCACATGTATATTTGTATATTATATATATATGTATATGATATGTGCGTGTACTCTGTACACATAATATCATGTCGTACTTTTTTCGGCCTGATCTGCCGGCCTTTCTTCTGGCCTCCATCAGCCGCCGGTGAGCAGCTGGTCTTCGACTTCCGCGATTGCAGAGGGTTCGCAAAAATCTGACAGCCGAGATGTCCTCGATGGGTTTCTTTGAAAATTATGCGAAAACCTCAAAATCAAATGGTTTAAAACATGTGAAAAGCCTTATTTTCCCCTATTCAAATGGCCATAAAGACGGTGAATTGTCTGGGGATATGTGAGTTGATATAGATCATTTGCTGACCATCTGTTGAATGTGACCGTTATCAACAGGCATCAACAGTTGATCCATTGCGGGCCCGATCAGCATTATGGGTCTCCAAATTGTGGGCCGCAAAAAATGAGTGGCTTCAAAATGGACACAAATCAGTTTGGTGGCTGTTTGGGGGGAGTCCTCACGCTTGCTACATACCTACAAATGACAAGGGATGTCTTGACACCTAAAAAATCTATCAAAAATCCACAAGTGCTGTGTTGCTATGGAGGTTGGAGAAAAATATATATAATATTTATCATTGACTACGACGTTTCTTCCAGATTCGCACGATCTACCTTGAGATTGATGGTAATGTCAGTTCTTGAGAAGCCGCCAGACCCGGGGACATTGCTTCTTTGTGCAATGAACCCCAAGCCTGTGAGCTCTGCAATCGCTCTACAAACAACACAAACATTGCCGCTGAAGTAAGCTTCATAACTGACATAAACCTGGGCCTCATACCGCCCTTAGCTCAGCCTCTGAATGATGTGAGCAAAGCTTTCAATGATTCAATCTTGGCAACTAAAGGTAGCTGGTAACTGTGTCCACTTCTCCAAAGCTTGACTTTGGCAGTGAACGTTTCTATTCTTCCTCTTCATCCAGGAGAACCATCACCTCGGCTCCGGTCAGGTTCAAACTTCAAGACATGCCGTGTCCAACTGTTACGTTGTGTGTCCAACTTCAACCTCACCCAACCCTTGGAGACATCGTGTTTCAAATCCCCAAGATGGCGAAGATGGGGGATTGACCAACCCTGGAACAAAATGACATGTTTGTTTTCATATCATTTCACAAATGCTCCGGGTCACAAGGGGCTGCTCTTGAACTTCCCAGGGTTGTGCTGTTTCTGGACGTCTCACCATGTCCAGACTTGGGCAGAAATGCCCCATGCGCTGCACCAAAGGCTTTGACTGAACTGAGAGTTCCCTCTCTGCAGCCAGCAGTGGTCCGTTCAATGGGAAGATACCAACCACACGCATGGCACCGCCGGTGAACAAAACCTCAGGACTGGCGGCCACTGCTTGAGAATGCTACAGGACCTAGGATTTTGCAACCAACTTCTCTTGGGTCAGAATAGTGAGTTGTGGTTTTTCCTGCAGTCTGCATTTGCCTGCCCAAGTCCTACCTATGTAATCTTCTCCCTTTCCAGCCTTTCCAGCTATCTCACCTTTCAACCAAAAATCTTCATACCCTTTCCCGCTCATTCCCCACCTCTCCAGCCAAGGCACCTGGCGGTTGCTTTCATCCACCTCCTTAGCCGTCAACAAGCGTCGAACCTTGAAGATGACGCCCCGGTAGCCGCGGCTCTCGCCACCACTCAGCTGCTGAGTCAAACAGGTCATGGCCGAAGAGAAGTCCAGGGTGCCGCAGGCGCCAAAGGGCCAACGAATGATGGAACCCGGAGAGTAGTGTTTCAAGGAAGTCACCTCAAGAGCTGGCTTACTTTAAACATCATGTAGACAATTTGAGCATAATTTAAGCATAATTTAAATGATCAGTCAACCAGTCTTAACCAAATTCTGTTTCAAGGAACTCACCTATGTCTGTCCAGAAACGGATACGGCCTATTTCATGGCCATAGTTCAAAATTATGGAGAAAATGATAAACCATAGGAATTCGGGGTGCCTTTTCAACTGGTTTTTGTGAGTAAGCACCAGTCAACCACAACTGGTTGTGGGTTTCACTTGATTGCTTTGCTTGTCACCTTGCGCCTGAGCTTTTTTTCAACCCTTTGCTTCAGGCCCCAATTTTTGGTTACATCCATATGGATACAATCTGAAACGCTGATGCTACAGGACTCCACCATCAGTTCCACCATCAATTCCAAATGATTCGATCAGTGCTTCCAAGTCACTGGAGCCAACTCACTCCCCATGATTGCTCTGTAGCATGGCCCACGGGCGCTCGGGAGAGTGTTCAAGGCAGCTTTCAGCAGCACCATAAAGCGCTGGCTCTGTGCATGGATGTCGACCTGGACCAACAAGTACCAACGGACCAAATGGCCAGGGATGGCCATTCAGGGAATATGATGAAGTCATTTGTATAGCCATTATATAGCCATTATATAGCCATTCATAGTATCATACCACCTGGACCAACCAAAAATAGCCCCTATTTGATGCGGGAATATGATGAAGTCTTCGATGAAGTATGATGAACTAGTGACTAGTGGATTTGGGGTATACCATGGTAAACCCATGTATACCCTATCTTTGGAGAAACCCAGATGAATTGTTTTGTACTAGAAGGATCATTGACAATTACAATTGGTGGGCCAAGATTGACCGCCGTCAGATGGCGTGGACCCTTTCCATTGAAAATTGCCAATATTTCAGCACAACTCTTGCATGTCAGGACACATAAATAGATGAAGCATGCAAAGCAAGCAGATACTTCGGCGATAGGCCAGATTTTCCTTCTCCTCTTGCAATCTCCCTCTGGACCAAAAATCGCATCAAACTGGTTCTCTCCTGAAGCATTTGGAAGTCGGTCTGTGATCAGGTGAACAGTGCTTGAGTTTCACCAATCAATCGCAAACACGAGGTCAATCAAAGTGATTATTCGGAGACATTTAGGATGCGTTTCCAAGAGAATTTGAGACCTGCCAGGCGGCCGACCCTTGTGATATGCACCATCATTCCAAGCAAAGGTGCGGAAAAAGAGTGGAGTTTTTTTGGGGGTGAGAAATTTTAGAATGTTTGAGGGGTTAGCGAATGTTCCTTTTTGGGGATGTTGAACATCACGTGTAAAAGTATCTTTGAGAGATGATATCCCAATAGTTGGGTGATGTTACGGTGATGTTTAATTAGGACATTTACCAACCACTGTGTTCTCCGAACTATCATTTTGTATTTCTTAGGCAACAGTATATAGTGGACATTGAAACAGAAAATTCCTCGAACAAGGAGAGCTCAGCCTCAGCAAGACTATGTTCTTTAGGTATGCAATCTACGCATACCAATGATGATGTAGTACACGGCTTAGTACACGGATTTGGCGATCACCCAACTTTAATAGTTTCTCCCGATATTCCCTTATTGTATATTGTTCATGACATTCTTAGCGGTCGGTCACTTTCATTCCTTCGGTCAGTTGTGTGCCCATTTGTTGGTCATAGTAGGGTGTATCGATATATCATGTTTCCTTTTGTAAAATTCCATTTTTGGCTGGCGGCTGAACAGCAGAAAGACTGGAAGGAACAATACTCCCAACCATCTGTGACGGATTCTAATTCAAATCTCGTGATCTGAAGAGATAGGAAGGAGACGAACAGACCAACCCCAATCAACCTAGTAGGGGTATATTATAATACCATTTCCCAAATAGCAGATGTCCCCCAACTAATGTGGGCTCCGAATCTTTAGCAAACCGATGGGTGTTATTCACCGACTGACGAACCAAGCAGAAAAATGGTTCGGGTCGCCTCAAGCACCGCCTGACGCGTCCGAGGGAACGCAAGCCTCTTTTGCTCAGATATCTATGGTTGGAAGTATTCGGGAATATTTCAGCCAAACTAAGCACACCTTGCAGAACTGACAGAGATCGTACCTGACGAATGGACTGCACTGAAGCTCTGAAGACTCGATGGCAAGGTCACACTCTCCAGGCGTTGGTTGAACCTAAGGCCAAAACTCAAGCTTTGAAGACTCGATGGAAAGGTCACCCGCTCCAGGCTTTGGTTGAACAGATCACCAAAACACAAGCTTTGAAGACTCAACGGCAAGGTCACGCGCTCCAGGCTTTGGTTGAACTCTTTGCCAAAGCTCAAGCTTTGAAGACTGGGTGGCAAGGTCACACGCTCCAGCCTTTGATTGAACAGATCACCAAAACTCAAGCTTTGAAGACTCAACGGCAAGGTCACATGCTCCAGGCTTTGGTTGAACTCTTTGCCAAAGCTCAAGCTTTGAAGACTGGGTGGCCAGGTTGCCTGCTCCAGGCTTTGGTTGAAATACCTGCCAAAACTCAAGCTTTGAAGACTCGATGGCCAGCTTACCAGCTTCAGGCTTTGCTTGAAACTCCCGCCAAAACTCAAGCTTTGAAGACTCGATGGCAAGGTCGCCAGCTCCAAGCTTTGGTTGAAATCCCCGCCAAAACTCAAGCTTTGAAGACTCGATGGCAAGGTCACCAGCTCCAAGCTTTGGTTGAAATCCCCGCCAAAACTTAAGCTCTGAAGACTCGATGGCAAGATCACCCGCTCCAGGCTTTGGTTGAAATACATGCCAAAACTCAAGCTTTGAAGACTCGATGGCAGGGTCACGCACTCCAGGCTTTGGTTGAAATACGTGCCAAAACTCAAGCTTTGAAGACTTGATGGCAGGGTCACTACCAGCTCCAGGCTTTGTGTGAAATTGCCACCAATTTTCAAGCTGTGAAGACTCGATGGCCAGCTTACCAGCTTCAGGCTTTGCTTGAAACTCCCGCCAAAACTCAAGCTTTGAAGACTCGATGGCAGGGTCACGCACTCTAGGCTTTGGTTGAAATACGTGCTAAAACTCAAGCTTTGAAGACTTGATGGCAAGATCACCCGCTCCAGGTTTTGGTTGAACTGAGCACCAAAAGTCAAGTGTCTAAGACTCGATGGCAAGGTCACCCGCTCCAGGCTTTGGTTGAAATACATGCCAAAACTCAAGCTTTGAAGACTCGATGGCAGGGTCACGCCCTCCAGGCTTTGGTTGAAATACATGCCCAAACTCAAGCTTTGAAGACTCGATGGCAGGGTCACCACCCGCTCCAGGCTTTGGTTGAAATACGTGCCAAAACTCAAGCTTTGAAGACTCGATGGCCAGCTTACCAGCTTCAGGCTTTGCTTGAAACTCCCGCCAAAACTCAAGCTTTGAAGACTTGATGGCAAGGTCACGCGCTCCAGGCTTTGGTTGAACTCTTTGCCAAAGCTCAAGCTTTGAAGACTCGATGGCAAGATCACCCGCTCCAGGTTTTGGTTGAACTGAGCACCAAAAGTCAAGTGTTTAAGACTCGATGGCAAAATCACCGAATCCAGGTTTTGGTTGAACCCATCACCAAAGGTCAAGGTTGCAAGGCTGCCCGGGAGATGATGTAAATAGTCTCCAGGCACTGCTCCCTCAAGTTTTATAATGCCTTCGAGCACAAAATCTCTCTCACAAGTTGGGAGCCCACATACATAACTCCATGCAGTGTACACATTGGTTGGTATGTACGTGCAGGACAGCGGTGTTGATTTTCCAACAAGCCCTTGCTCTCCCAAGGTTTGATCCAGCATCAGCTTTGCATTCACATGATGCAGGGCGAGCTTTGCGCCTGGCTTGCTTGGAAGCTTCTCCGACACCAACCTGCGCAGGTTATACCCAAGCATATAGGGTGCGACACTTAAGGTCACTCCTTCTCCAGTCAAGCACAGCACCTCAAGATTGACCTCGTCAGTGTCATCTTCTGCACCTTTGTCAGTAGACGATGGATCCACATAGCCATGTTGCGCACGGGACATGTGTAAACATGTGGACACTTCACTGGGCAAAGCCAAAGTTGAGCTCAGTGCGCAGGTCGGAGCTTGAGAAAAATCGATACAGCCCCTAAATCAAACAGGGAATCCAAAGCTGGTCATTTACAAACCACCAAAAATCCTATTCCAGCCCCAGTTTTGGGGGGCCATCAAATTATTAGTTTTCAGGGCAGCTGCCTGATGAGGTGCAGCTGCTATTCTGGAGATAGCTTGGTCATGGCCAATTCTGAAGGTTGATAGTGGGATTTGCCCAAAAATGGAGAACCTCTCTAATCCAGTAGTTCAGAAAATAAGTGTTCCTGTTGAAATGGAGACAAAATGCAACACTGTAGTTCACATTCTTGGACAAACCCAGCTCATGCTGAGGGGAACTTTGGCTCAAATGTTGCCAATGATGCAAAGGATCTCAGTTCTTCCATGGGATCAAAAATAATTTGGCTTTGTCTTCTGACGTCTGTTTCATCAGCTGCATTGTCCATGTTTGTTTCTTAGAAGCACGGACCAAAACGTCAAGAAAAGATATGTATATATATATATATGTGTGTGTATGTATGTATGTATGTATGTATGTATGTATGTATGTATGTATGTATGTATGTATGTATGTATGTATGTATGTATGGTATATATATATATATTCCAGGACTATAGGACCAAAAAACAGCGCCAAGCCTTAGTTCATCACCCAAGGTGAAAACCCAAAGTGCGAAATGGGCATAAATCGGCCCTTTCGGAGCCAAGGATCGGGTCCAAGCATATCCAACAAGGTCGATGCTGCAACTTCTTCCTTTGCAGAAGCTTCCTGTTGCTTGGATTGGCACCCTTGGAAAATAACTAAACGAATTCCCGTCGCCACATTCGCAGTTACCAGACATCCTCAAACATAGATTCAGACTCAACCATTTAGATTCTGTTAGATCAAAGGTAGACTCTCCATCAAAGCCACAGGTGGGATGTTCTCAAAGTAAGAATCCAACACCTGTCCACCAGGTCCACCACCTTTCCGAAATTTGTTACCACGATTTCATCCCTCCGTCCTCCTGCTCTACTTGTGTGGAGGTCACCCGCGTCAAGAGGGGCGGCTGGGATGGCAGCTGTGCCAACACTGGGGGTTTCTCCTCCTCCACTTGCGCCACGTCGTTGATTCCTGGAAGGCTCATCAGCGGATCATCCAATCTTTCAGTCGGATGTCATCCAGATGTAACCCAAAGATTGGCCATAAGAACCCTACCAAAGCCAAGGTTGAGGATACCTTGGAGTTGAGTGGTCTTAGTCCGGGGCCCTGATTGCTATGGATGGAAAACCAAGCAATTTGAACCAGTTAACATCTTCCACCATCTTCATCAAGATACTACGAACCAATCCAGACCGTGCTTGTAAGCATCTGAGGTTTCTTATATGTTGTCTACTTTTACAAACTTGATGAGCTGGTTAAGTTTCCCACAGCTTTCATAGAGCTGAACCAATCTGCACTTGGAACCTCGGAATCGCTGGAAACAAAATCAGCAGTGGCCAAGATCCTACCCCCACCATACTGATTGATGACAGGATCGGTCTGCTTCCTTCTTAAATCAGTCTTAAATCGCAGCCCTCTACTGACTAATAAATCCTAATCAGCAACCATCATAGTCATTTACACAGAGACACGATTCAACAAATGTCTCATCTTTGGTAGCTAGAAAACAGCCTGAAATAATCAGTGGTTTTCCATTCTTCCACGTCTTGCAGGCAGCACAGAAATCCCTGGGTCTCATGGTTCCCGTGGGTCCTACCAACATCTTCTCGCGGAGTTCTTGAAGTCGTGACATGGGCGTGGCACCGGCCAACTGTTGCAGGGCTTGTGGCAATAAGTTCCAATTGCCTGGCAGATTCATCGATGGCCATGCCATGCATAAAATAAACATGTTTGTGTATATATATATATATATACACACATTGTACATGCATTTTATATATATGCATGCATGCATGTATGCATGTATGCATGCGCGTATAGTGCGTGTATATGAGTGTCTATGTATTGATACTGGATTACTAACAAATGGTTGAAGGTCGGGTTGGAATATAGTTTGTTCTCCTTAATCTCTGTCCCTTGTAAATCCCAACCAACCCCAACAAGGCGAAAAGCCCGGACCATGGGGCAGATCTCCACCACCAAAAACACGATCGACTGAGTCTGCTTCCATCTCAAACTTAGGATACACTAACCCAATCAGCTTCCGAATTTACCACAAGATGGTTCATACCCAGCTTTTCTGAAACCGAGATCCTTGTAGTTTGACCATGTAGTTGCTCAGTACGCTTTTATACTACATGCATGCATATCATGCATATCATGCATCACAATATGTCACACCGCAGTTACTTATCCCCACCTGGCTCCAGCAGCCGCGCTGCTGCTGAGGCCGTTTCGCTTCCGTCCTGAGACTGGCGCCGTGCACGGCCCAGGCGACGGAGCCCCTCCAGGTCGGTGTTGCTCAACGTCACCTGGATGGGCGTTACCAGCAAAACTGTTGGGAAACTGTTGGGTATGTCATGGTATGACGAGTTCCTGCCCGCACCCACCAGTATCTGGGCGATATCTACTGGAGGTTGGGCCAAGAAGCCCATCTTTAAAGCTAAATCTGCCCCCCCAAATCCAGCAAGAATCCAATTCAGCCAAGCAACCCCTGCATCCAACATCACTCGGGCTGCTTGCTGTGATGCGGCCCACTGTGCCCACATCAATGCAGAAGGTGATGATGCAGGAACAAGGTCGCCACTGAGATCGACCTGGCGAACCGAACCGGTGCCCAGGTGCCTCTGGATACAGAGGTCCATCAATGGCGTGTGTTCTTGGAATGTAGTGGACCTCTGTGGTTTACATCTCAGCTATGTAGTTGTAGGGATATTGCATGCTTGACATGTGTAGTCTATGTAGTGGTAGGGGTGAGTCCCTTTTCACAACTGCACCCTGGTTTCAAGAGTCTCACCAGAACGAGTTGCCTCGCGAGCTGTTTGCCTTGCGAGCTGCAATATACTGCCTGCTTAGGCTTGTATAAGTGAAACTCACTATATATATATATATATACATATACATATATATATATATATACATATATACATATATACATATATATATATAGAGAGAGAGAGAGATCCTACGTAAATGTCTAAGCTCTAAACTAATAAGTGCCGTTTTCTAAGTGCATTGGGGCAGTTCCATCCCAGCCATGCCTTGGCTAAGAGTTTGACGGCTTCAGCATCATCCAACAGAGCTGCCATGGTCGTGGGCCTCAAGACTCCCACGCCAGAACCTCAAAAGCATAGGCAGAAGATGTGAGGAAACCATCCAAAGATGGGTTCTTGCTGCGTCGCTACATTAATGTAAAAAAATACCAAGATGCCCGCACAACCTGCTACATGGGTAACACGGAAAGTAAAACAAAACAAACAAAAGTCAAGGTCTTCCACAGGGCGTTTCCAATATTTCCAGGAAACAAATGGCAAGTTGCTTGTCTCCATCCGCATTGCATTCATCCATGGCCTCCTTAATGACCACATGCAGCTGGTTGGTGGCCTTACCCTCTGGACACATGCGCCTGAGGATGGTCCAACGGTGCGGCTCCAACACGGCACGGACGTTCTCCTGCACACTTTGGGTGCCCACTGCCCGCGGCGCTTCCAGGTTGGGGCGGACGCCCTTCCTGGCTGTGACTGGAATGGCCGGCTGGTGATGATGAAAATAACAAATAAAACGAGCTGGAACCATCAGTATTTTTCATCACCCTCAAAATGAAATAGGAAACTGAACATTCACATTGCTTTTTTGGATCGATGCAGGGCAGGGCCATGCCATGAATGCACAAGAATGTGGCCAGAGCATCCGGCGCGACAATGACTCCTAGCCCGCGATGTTTGAATTCATTTGCTCGCCGCGTCGGACTCAAAAGGCCGATGACAAAAGAAAAAGTAAAAAAAAAAATGTTAAGTAAACATGTTTCTCCAACTTCTCTGCCCAAGTCTCTGAATCAACAGGTCACAGGTACGATCCAAGCCACACTGTGCTGCCAGGTACAGCAGGTTGCTGCCTGCTGCCAGGCCCAAGGCCTCACAAGCTGCACTGCCGAGAGAGGGCTCCGCTGTTGACCTCGGGAGGGAATCAGAAGGGTTTGTTTGTGTTCCAAAGGGGAAAAAATGAAAAAAAAAATGTGAATAAATTCAGTAAGTGGATGTGTTTGGGATTGTTATATAAGTGGTTTTTAACCCAGATTCACAACTCTGACAGACTCATGTCTGCAATACAACTGCAACACAAACATCTTTGGACCATCTTGCACTTTGGACCCAAGAAATTGGGAGGTTAAGGCAGTCGTGAACCCCAGAGCTATCAGCTATTGTGGACGTGTCACTGTTGCAGAAGCAATTTGATCACCTCGTCATTGTCTCTGCACACGGCAACTGCCAAAGGTGTCAAACCTTGGAGCAGCCAAGTCTTGCGGCATGCGAACTCCACCAGGAAACCGACTGTTTGATGACCCTCCAAGGATTTTAGGCAGCAAGCTGCTCCACCCATGCGCTCCCAGGCGTGAGATGATTAGCAGCCAAGGTACCATTGACGCGCACTCGCAGATCTGCCTTGGAGTTGATCAGAACCCGCAAGGCCCCAACTTGAGACGTGGCAGCTGCGAAATGCAAGGCCCGGCCTTGCACAAAATCCCAACCGGAGGCACAAACTTGCCACTGGCAACAGTACAAATGGAGGCGGCTATCTCAAACTTGTTCTATGTGCATTTCATCAACCAAATCGAAAAAACAATTCGGGATACAGGGGTCTGATGGTCTGACAAAATAAATGCTCCAAAACTGTCATTGGCAAAAATGACAATTAAGTTGGCAATACACTGCAAAAAATGAGCATATCTCAACCACGGTCTCCAAAAAACTTGGGACAAATCCTACCATTCCCACAAATATCCCCAACAAGAAAAAAACAACAACAACAACAACAACAACAACAACAACACCAACAACAGCATCTCCCAACATGGCCTGGCACCGCACCGATGCGCAGCAGCATGGCCAACGCCTGCAAGGCCCCGGTCGCGGCCGCTGCCTCGGTGGGCAGCACGCCTTCGGTGTCGCGGTGAGGATCGGCGCCATAGGCCAGGCAGAACTGCAGCACCTGGGACCAAAAATGGTGGAAATTCACGGCAGAAATCAGACAATCTCAATGATTTCATGGAGAAAATATGCGACAATGTGGTGTTTGAACCATTTTCTTTGGTGATTTTTTCGATATAACAGCAATCAATGGCTATGGAGATTTAGAACCTGCAACAAATGTAAATTAATTGACAATGATGAATGGAATTTGCTGAAGTTAAGAGTTTGTCAAACGAATGTGTGATACCCAAATTGATGGCAATGTTGGCGACAAAGTGATGATAAACAAATGGATAGAATCGGCGGCCCTATTTTCAGGCAAACCCATATTTTGGCGATTTGGATATGGCTCAAATTATTGACCTCGATTTTGGATGACTAAATACTAGAAAACTAAATTTGTCGGTCCATTGGTACCCCGGCTAGTTTGAGCTAAACCCTGCTTGGGGATTGATCAAATGGAAATGGATCAAACTTGGGGTACCCAAGAATGGATGGTTACTTTTGAAAAAATGAAAAAATACACAGAATCAGTGATCTCTCCAACTGTAAATTCTGACTCATACCCGGATGGTTCAGGAATTACAACCTGATCAGCTGCAAACACGGATTGAACAGAGCTCGGTAATCCAACAGCAAGGGTTCTGTCTTCGGTTCCAGGGCTCCAGTGTTCCATTCCGATTTTTTGAGTGCACTGCTATCGAGAAAAATAAACTTTGCTACTCACCAGGTACTAATTGGGATGGCCAACCCAGTAGGGATCTTCATCAAAATAGGGTTTACCACTTCCTGAGTCAGAATCCTGGCTCCTGGCTTCCCTGATAAACAAAAATGCAATATGAAGATTCTAGAATGTACTTCACGACAGTCTATCATACAATGGCAAGCTAACAATGACTAGCGTCAAAAAATCGGAAATATTGCGAGATATTGCAATTTGTTTTTGTTTCTCCCATGATCACCGGAGTGCCACGGATTCTAGGGCATCATGCAGGCGCCTCCAAGTCATTGTTCGCTGCAGCAAGCCACAAGACCGAGGCTTGCTCACGCCCTCAAGGGTCAACTCTTGAGGCTTATGCTGATGCTAACCTTCAAAAATGCGTAGCTTTCAAGATCTTTCAAGAAAAGTTTCTGTGCCTAGGATGGGTCCACCAAAAACTTGGAATGGTTTGCAAGTCAAAGTTGAAATTATCCACGCTTCCCTACCCTGCCTCAGTTTTCAGACCCAACTAAGCGTGCTTGGGGAGGTTGTTTTTCCAAATGCCCCGGGCCATCCCGGGCCTAAGGCGTTGAAGTCCAGGTCCAACCCACGCGTCAGCAACTCCTGAATGGTCTGCATGCGTTTGGCGTTCTTGCTATCAATGGCCTGGCAGCTGGAATCAGCTGGAGACATGGAGACTCAATTGGTGGATCGTCACATATCGTCACCAAGATTCACCGTCAACTTCTGGTACTATTTCACTGACATTTGACAATTTCTAAGGGATACTGTATCAATGTTAATTGAAAGACGAGGGTCCGATTTTGACTTGTATATTGGGGGTTCACAAAAAAGAGGCAGAGGCTCAGCAGCCAATTTTCCTCACTTATCCAAGTGAGCAGTGTCAAAGACCTATTGGAAAGTCCAAAAAAAGTTCATGGAATGTGATAGTCTTCAGTATATTCCTATATATTGGGTAGTACAACCCCCTATACTCATCAACCAACCATTAATGTTCAACCACATCGGTTAAAATAACCATCATCTATAATGGTTGGATCCCCAGTAAATAAACCAATCCATTGGGTTTTTAGATATCCTATCTACATATATAATATATCGTAATACCCTCTAGTAAACTAGCATAACTATGGAAAATCACCATGTGTTATTGGAAAATCAACTAAAATTGGCAATTTTCAATAGCTATGTTTGTTTACCAGAGGGTAGATCCCATGACATTCCCGGTACATGGCCACAACATCCAGGCTCCAGTCAGGCTCGAAGCCGTGGCCTGTTTGATCTTCGCCCAGCTGCGCTGCAGCATCGGCAGGGCCATGGGCTCGGCGCGTGCTGCGGCCTCAAAAAATCCCAAACGTAGCACCATCTTCAATATGACTTTCACACTAAAGGCATACATTTATGAATATGTATATATATATATATACATATGTATATATATATGTATATATATATATATGTATATATACATATGTATATATGTATATGTGTGTATAAATGTATATTTGTGTGTGTGCACATAGAGGTAGAGAGATGTGTGTGTGTGTGTGTGCGCATATATCTATATTAATCACATGCAAGACGTGTACATATATGTAAGAGAGATAGACTTTCCAACAGGATAAACTATGTATTTACCCAAAGTTGGAAACCTGGCAATTATGGGGAGCAACTATGTAGATGGCGCAAAAGGCATGTCTGTGCCACGTATCCCTTCATAATAAAAAGAGTGCGTTCCATGTACTTTTTTCGACTCTGCCGTGCATTTTCCGGGTAGTGTAATATATCATCCTGGAAATACATTTCTATTCGGTTGGGGTTCCTATAGGTAAGCTGCGTGCTATGGTCAAGAGATGCTATATGGATGGGTTCTGGTCATCCTTGCAATGGGTATACAAATGCCTATGAAAATGGATTCATGACCATCCCCCAATATCATCAATCCATATCAATACTGAACCAAAAATACATATATCATATATATTGTAGAATAATTATGGAATAATAGGGTGTAAATATGTATCTATAGGTATATATGAATACACTTACTACACCATTCTATACACACGTACACACACTATACAATGGTATAGTAATCATCAATAATCATATGCAATGGTTTTATAGTATACAAGGAGTCGGAGTATACACGCATAATTATACATATGTATATATATATATATTGTATCATCCATGTAATATATTGTTTTAACCATAGCCCACATGTCGCCCCGGCCTTCTGCTGCTCCACCGCGGACCACTGCTGCGCCGCCGTGCGCGGCGCCTCGCCGGAGCCGCCACGGGTCACGGCCAGCAGCTCTTCAGCGTGGATCCCGGTGCGGACCATCTGGCGCAAGAAAAAAAAATGGCACCAATGAAATCTCTGCATACAGAAATCCACAGTATATATGGACATATGGACAGGTAATGACATGTATGTGATTGTATGTGTATGTTTAGAGATCGCGGGAGAAATGGAGAGAAATCCAATGTTTCGGAATGTGATACAACGTGATGTAGTGATAAATGTAGTGTGATTGTAGGGTCATGTATCATTGTGTGCCGGTGCATCACAAAAGTCTCTGGTCAGCACAGCCAAACCAACGATCCGCCTGCAAATCGTCTGGCTTGGATCCCGGCAAGAAGACCTGGAACATACACTCCACAAGACCAGGTGAGAAAACTTGTTGGAATATCACCGAATACTTGGAAAATACACACTATAATTTGTATATACATGCAGTATATTATGTTTTTTGGCGCGGGATGTGGAGGGTTCAAAGTTCAAAGTAAAATGACAAATTCAATCAAATCAAATGCAAGACCTTGATATCGAATGACCCGCCAGCCCTAGGGTTCTCCGAACCAGCACTGCCTTGTCTGAGGTGCAGAAGTGCTCCGACAACGTTGGAAAACGCCCGGATGATGTGATGGGGTTTCGGGTGGGGGGGGTGGAGGGGGGTGGGGGTTGTGATAACGTCCTTGCTTCTCCGTCAGCTCACCTGCTCGGCACAACTAATGATTCTTTCTGATGCATCTGTCTCACGCCCGCATGTCACTAGGTGGGNGTGATAACGTCCTTGCTTCTCCGTCAGCTCACCTGCTCGGCACAACTAATGATTCTTTCTGATGCATCTGTCTCACGCCCGCATGTCACTAGGTGGGGGGGTTGGGGGGCTGCCGGTGAAACGGTGTGCATTGGGAGGGTGTAAAAGCATGAATCAAACCAAAGAACTGTTACCTCAACGAAAAGCCACCTCAACTAAATACTGTACCCTAATCTTCAATGATACTTTCCACTCTCCCAAGGCGGACAAGAGGCCAGCGCGGGGGGGGAGTTCCCAAACATCTGGAGGCACGCTATCTCTAAAATGTAAAATTGAAAACCTGCAAACATCTAAAACATGAATAGCATAACGAATAGCTATTGCGAAATTCAACTGTGATGGCGTGCCTCGTCTGGGTTAACTCCACCCCCCGGCCACGGCAGCAGAACAAACTGTGGTGCTGAACGTCGCAATCAACCAATGAAATAAATCTATTGAACAATCAGTTGAAACGACGGCACGTTGGAAAAACAATCAACAACTTCAGCAATTACCAGCACCAGTTTGCTCTACGGCCCGGCCCCCGAGGGTTCGCGGAAAGACGAAACAAATATATAATTAGGAATTATTAGGACATTGCCTCCAAATACAAATACCAATAGTTTCCGTGAGCCCGAGAAAAGAGTATTAGTGAGTGAAACAAGTGAATCCATGCAGCTGGGGGTTGCTGCCAGTTGTCCAAAAGTAAAAGATCAGTAGAACTCAAGAATGATAAACATAATTCGCAGCTGCCTGAAGATAAAACATGCCAACATGCAAACCCCCCAAATCACTACTGCAGTGAATTCAAAAGCTCTGGGCGCAGGCTGGAGACATTGGATGTAATTGCCATGAAAGCACATGATATGGCCAGTGATGCGGGTGATGAATCCTGTACAGGAAATGACTCATCAACTGCATCTTCATCCCACCAATCCACAACTTGTACATCATCCGACCGGACACGAAGGAGGAATTCACCTCATCTTCAAAATGCTCACCACTGCGTTTCAGGGGCAACGGGATTGAATTCAACTGAGGTAGTTGGGCAATTCATTTCTTATCACGCACGATGGTGCTGTTGGGGGGGTGCCAGCAACCAAACGGACTCCAAACTCAAGTCCAAAAGGAAACGGACGACCCGATTTTCAACAGAGGTGAGCTGCTTATGAGGACCCCCGACTTGTTCTGAAACGTGTTGAAAAATATGCAAAGGTAAATTTGCATCATTCGGTACAAATCTCTACTCCTGCAATGATGCTGAAAAAGTACACAATACTTTTGCAATCTCCTGTGCCTCGCCTTCTGGCCTGGGGCTTTGCCCTAGCAGCCCTAGCACTCAAAGCAGTGAAACACGCAGTGAAACACCCGGATGCCCAAGCGCCATGTCCAGATGTGCAATCTCCTCGTCCGTGTCATGCGACTGCAACTGAACCACAGTGGGTCCCCCTATCACAAATGGAAGGACAAATGGAATTCCATTAGGTCACCACCCCCAGCAAATTCCATTTATAAGCAGGCAGTGATGTCATGATCACCATCACCAAGTAGGATGGGGCAATCAGCTTCAAGTTCTAGATTCCAGGACTAGGAATGATTCATGTTTGTAAAGCCATCAGGCAATCAGAGAGCCCATTACTAAACGTTGAGCCGTGAATGGCCGTCCGAAAAGAAGTATTCGGCCCGCTCAGCATCCCTGATGGTACATCCATAGGAATAAACCCTCCATGTTTGGTCTGTGCCACCTATCTATAGCATCAGTCGGAATCAGCGGCAAGATCGGATTGAGCGAATCATTTTGGTCATCTTGAATGGCTGGATATCATGGCCACTTTCCA
>BGPT01000080.1:458910-464217 GCA_003297045.1 Symbiodinium sp. clade C Y103
TTTCTGAAACGTCGCTGCATGCTTGGCCATCCAACCATTCATTTACCAACCCGCCTGGTCAGATTGATCAAGTCATGGCAGTAAACTCCGGCACACCAACATCATGCAACGAAAGCACATGATTAGTTATCAAAATTGAGGAGTCGCAAACGGGGTCCGATCCTCTTCACACGTGTGCAGATGACCCCCTTCCAGGCTAACGCTAATCTTTCAGATCACAGTAATGCAAAAACTATAGGTGCAGCGCTGTGGGTACAGCGCTGTGGGTGCAGCGCTGTGGGTGCAGCGCTGTGTGCAGGGAGCCTCCCACTGCGGACATGAAATCAAAAACTGCAAGGTATGCACGATGGCATCAGTATGCAGCACATGGAGTAATACACCTGGAGCACTCTTTCTCCTCGCACTTCCTCATTATCCATCCTCTCCGTCCTTTCCCCACTGCCCCCAATTCAGCCGCAGCACGGGTGCCATGCCGGCACAGCGGCCATGACAGCGACTCCAAGCAAGCAACCGCCAGCTCCACCAATCAGGTTCAACGCTGTCAGGGCTGCGCCTGCATCCGCACTGTGTGGGGCACTGGGGGCCTTGACCCCAAATCCAGGCAGAACAGGAAGAAAAAATCGCGTGTCACATCTGCTGACAACATTAGTCGCGGCCAAGTGGCTGAGCCCTTCCTGCGTCATGAACGTGACAGGCACGAACCGCAGGACCGCGNAAAAATCGCGTGTCACATCTGCTGACAACATTAGTCGCGGCCAAGTGGCTGAGCCCTTCCTGCGTCATGAACGTGACAGGCACGAACCGCAGGACCGCGAACATCAAACCTGCTATAGCGAGTAGTGCTGGCTGTTCGGGTAGAAAGCTCGCTTTACAGATTATGCTCGCACCCGAAAGTGGTGAAGCGGGTTTAGAACGGTTTAGATAAGTGAAAAAATACTCGGAAATTTGAAGGGTGACTTTTCCTATGCTCTTGAATTTGGTACATCCTGTGCTGTCTGAGATTTTAGGGAAATGGTGTCGGCTTTGGTGTGGTTTCCGCTTCGTTGCTCCTTTTGGCTGTTNTCTTGAATTTGGTACATCCTGTGCTGTCTGAGATTTTAGGGAAATGGTGTCGGCTTTGGTGTGGTTTCCGCTTCGTTGCTCCTTTTGGCTGTTCTTGGCCCCGGCTAGATTTGGGCATCCTCAAAAATCTGTCCAAACGGCAACCCATCAAAATCAAAGATATTGAATAATGAAATGGGACCCTGGGACCGGGAGTGAGTGACAACATGAAAAATTCATTGGCATTGGTTGGACTGCTTTCCATGTCCGTTTTCCACTGAACTGCTGTGGACTAGGTTCGAACTTACTNATTGGCATTGGTTGGACTGCTTTCCATGTCCGTTTTCCACTGAACTGCTGTGGACTAGGTTCGAACTTACTGACACTGCAGGGAATGCAACAGGAAAGTAACAAGATGCCTTGGCATCTCAATCTCTTGAACTTTGGCATCTTTATCTGTCACTTTCTTGTTGCCGCAATCTCTCAGATCTCAATCCCCGAATCGTCCAATCTCTGAATGCTCTGAGTGACATCTTACCAGCCCAACCCTCAAACTTGCAGCAAACAAGTAACAAGAAAAATTGGAAACGAAACGGAAAACAATAGGAAGAAAGCTTCGTGAACCAAACACTCACCAGAAGACCGATGCAGGAAAAGCTTGTGCTTCCGAGGTGCAGTTGGCGGCCAGGATGGCTTCCGCTAAAGACGCGGCAACGCACCAGAACCATGCAAAGTGGCGGTTCCGCAGCAGCAGAACCTTGGCACATTTCTGTTAAGCCACACTAGTCACTAGTCGCCCACGCAAGTAAAGAGTAGTGCCCCACTTGGCGCACATATGCACTGTGCGCAAAGCAAACCATCAGAATGGTGCCAAGACACCATGAGCAAGGCCGCGCATGCAACCAGAGGGTGCAGCCACAAGCGCAGCCGCCCGCGGTACACACACTCCTGCGCAGGAGCTTTGATGAGATGAGCTTTGTCAACAGATCTGCCTGTTCCCAAACTCCGGGCCTCTTCGCAGCGGATTTCCAAAGGTCCATTCTGGATTTCGAGGAGCGCCATGGTGGTGCTCGAGGTGGATGTGATATGTGATGAGTCTGTGTGATTCTATGGCGCACTTCGCTTCTTGGGGTGTAAAAGCTGTGCCGGGTCCTCCCTCAATGAAACTCATGCGGCCTTTAACATCCACAAATTCCTCTGAAATGTTGTGTTGCTCAGTGCTCCGGGGGCCATGGGAGTCAGCATCGTGGCATTTTGGATGCTATGACGGCTGGTGTGGCTGAACAGAGAAACCCTGCCAACCAAGGGGGGTCGTCTCCAGACTGTGGGTGATAGTAACTGCCTCGGACTTGAGTCAAAGGAAACTTACCAAAATAATCTATATACATGGATTTGAGGGTTAAAGGGTTGCTAGAAGTAAACCCTGTATGAACATCGGGCTGTCTGCAAGCAGTTCAACCGACCAAATACGGTGGTGGTTGTGTTGCTCCTGCTGTTCTGGCAGTGTGGTAGCAGTGGTAGCAGTGAACCCATATGGGGCGTGCGTTGCAGACACTTGGCAGAAGGCTCAGGTTAGAGCCTTGAGCATAAATAGTTTCAGCCAGGGTGGCGTGTCTGAGTGTCTCAAGTTTGCCTCTCCGGTGTCAACCAAAAAAAACTTGACCAGAACGAGTGCATTCTCATAAAACAACCATTTCTGATCCTTCGATTTATTCATGCCAGACAATCGGTTCTTAGATGACATGAAGACATGTGAGCAGATGAAACCTTGTGTTCCGGGCTAATGTCTCACTTCACAAGTTCGTTTGCCTTATGACAGTCCGTCAACACCACTCCCAGCAGGAAACCCTCAACAAAAGACATTCCCTAATGGTCCTACCGTGTGCACACCATTGTCAAGATACATGCTTGGGTTTTCCACTGCATGCTGAGTCTCAGTTGTGTCAGGAATTTCCTGCACTCTTCCACTGTTCAAATCTTTTCCGCCTTCCGACCTCCACACACGCACCCCTTTTTGCCAATCTTTGATCCAAATCCACCCGCCGTCGTCGAAACATCGAACCAGGGTTTCCACCTGAGCAGGTACATGTGAAGTTGGGAAGCTGGCCACTGGTCAAGGAGGACCGCTAGCCGCTAGCCGGTATGGGTGGTGTACGCCCCTCGCGTGGATATGTTTATTTATTTGCATTGAGTCATGCTCTTATATGCTCTTGGAATTACAGTATCATCCTTCATTCTCACCCATACTTGGATAAACTTGGGGAAAGGGAAAGCCACTAAGCTCAAGAAGTAGAACAAGCTCCTTGGCCCGTATAATTCATATCCATGTATGCAATATACTTGTGTTACTGCATCTGGGAATAGTGCATGGGCGTACACTTGCGGGTGCACATAGTATACATACATGCGCTGGTGTATACTTTATGTTCCGCATGAACATGCAAGGTAGTGATACATCCACGCTAGCGCATGAACTATGCCTTTGTGGTTTTGGCCTTTGTTTGCTGCACAATGCACATCTTTCTTGATGTATGCACATGATGCATGCATACATATACATTTTTTCGCTTTTGTGCACGTGCTTGTATGATGACACGGATCTCTTTCACACTGTCCCCCTGTGGATATGTTTTGCAAGGGATCCTCTTTGATTTTGAATTTATCATTATATATAATCCATCGAAACATAATCTTTTGTCGTTCATGTGGTACTGCATGGTGATGGATGGCATCTCGCATGGCTCGGGGCTTTGGGTTGGATACATTGCATCATACCATGTCATACCGATCTGCAGATATCTGCAGGTATCTTGCGGCGAGGTGTGATTTTATGTGATTTTGAATTCCATGCCCATCCCAGTGGCCCTGCCCTGCATGCCAAGGTTGGCACTCCTCATAATCTTGGCGGAGACGATCTTCTGCGCATGCATCCTGGAGCAGCCACATGGGCCGGTTGATACCCTGCCTTTCCACCCCAGGCTTGACTGGGTTTTCCACCAAGTCCTTTCTGTGCCGTGGTTACGGGTCATACCTTTGGAATCAATGCTTTGTGCATGGGTACTTCTTGTATCAACCCTGAATCAACATGTTTCGTCACGTCGTTGTAAACGAAATGTCTATACACATATATGTACGTATATACATATATATATATATGCATGTGTGCATTGTATATGCATGATTATATGCATGCTATGTACATTGGAAGGCAAACACATATAGAACATAATTGAGACAACTGTTACCTGCCACGGATCGATAAGTCAACTTGAAAGTGGATATGCTAAAAAAAACGAAAATAACATCATCACTTGCCTCCAAGGTATTCAGCATGGATTTCTGGATGATGCTTTGGGGGGGCGGAATGCCAGCAAAGAACAACCTGCTTGTTTGGTAGCGGCCTCATATTTCAATTTTTGTTTCGCGATGTGATGCATGTACTTATACATGCAATCATATCATATTATACCTGCAGGTGGTCGCTCCAACACCTTTGAACATGTGATCAACTGTTCGGTATCACATGCGCATATAATAACACCGGCCGTTCGCAAGATTTAGGAACAAGTCTTGGTGGTTCATCATTATGTGGGCCTGACAGTTCGGAAATGGACTTAGGATGACTTAGGAAAACTGCTGATGGATATATGCATAAATCCTTCTGCAAACATGGCTACCAAAGCTCCAAGACGTACAAGTCTAAGAAAGNTGGACTTAGGATGACTTAGGAAAACTGCTGATGGATATATGCATAAATCCTTCTGCAAACATGGCTACCAAAGCTCCAAGACGTACAAGTCTAAGAAAGGCAAAAAAAAATCGTTTCCTGGAACACGGCATCTCAAGCAAACACAGAATCTTGGCTCTTCTCAGTAGACAACCATTTGGATTTAATTCCTATGCCTGCGACCCAAATAGAATCAGAATGAACAATGCTTTTCTTGGACGTGGCACCAGACTATCTTCACTGGATGTAAGTTGTTTGGGACNTTAATTCCTATGCCTGCGACCCAAATAGAATCAGAATGAACAATGCTTTTCTTGGACGTGGCACCAGACTATCTTCACTGGATGTAAGTTGTTTGGGACTGTTTTTTGATTTTTTGTCGATATTCTAGATGATTTTGAAGTGAAACTGCAATTGCACATGTCCTAGGCAACAAATTAGAACTCAACCCGCAAAGAAATCCTAACCAGTAAAGGTCCCGTAGATTTCCATCAAAGTCCCATAAATTTTCGCAGAGAGGTGCGTATTTTTCGGAAATC